>CM051005.1:9364568-9454064 GCA_027704905.1 Muraenolepis orangiensis | reverse complement strand
CACAGCTGGTGGAGGTGTGGGGGATAAAACCCCCTGAGGTCAACAGCTCAGCCCTTTTTGGATTATGCTACACACACACAAACACACACACACACATTTATGCTCATCACCAACACACATCCATCCGACCCCATATAGACATATGTATGTATTTGTTATTATATTGGTGAAATAAATGTCATTTCAGTTACTAAAGTAAGTTTATTGTCCAAGTGCCTTTTATGTTACAGTAATACGAGCTGGCCGTAACAGTGGTAATATAAATGACTGCTTTAGTTGAGTTTACAAGATATAGAAGGCCAATGTAATCATAATAGAAAAAATGTCAAAACTTTTTAATTACATTTTCAGTTTTGTTTCAAATAATCAATAATCAAATAATAAAACAGTTATTATAACATAATAATCTTACCTCGGCTGAAGGAATTATAATTGAAAATAATACAGCATGTAAACAACAAGTCATTTCAACGTATTATGATAATGATGAGATGAGTGAGAAAGACTATAGCTGTAGTTATAGTAAAGCTGTAATCTGTAGCGTAAAATAAAACATGAATGAAGTCTCTCCACCACTCTCTGACTGAGAGTTGACTGTCAGGTCAGGTTATGTCCTGTAAAAATATATATTTAATAATATTACAAGTGGCCTTTGGGTTCAGGGACCTCTCAGCCCCATTAGCCCTGCTGTGGATAACAGGCCTGGACATGGCATGCCCATTAAAAACACAACATTTAACCAATCATTTAACCCAATGTCATGTTTCACCAGTAATTAAAAGAAACCAATAAAACATCAGCAAACACTTTGTATCACTTACTACTGAATCACGTTTTACCCTTTTTTAAACATTCATTGTTCATTTAAGTGTTCATTGTTCCTCACCGCTGGAGGCTACCGCATTACCTGACATCACTGAATGTCAAATGCTTTTATCAGAACATTGTCTGCGTCAACAGCAAGGCTGTCAAGAACTTGACTCAAACAACTCGAAATGAAACAAGAAGAAAGAGCAGCTGCTATTGGGAGTCCAATAAAAGGAATCCATCTGATATCTTCCTCTGCTGCAAGACATATCATAAGTTGTGACATTTCACGCAGCATTAAACCAACAAGTTCTATTGTTATATCCTCTCCAGAACACACATATTTCAAGACTGCCTTAATATCATCTAAAGGCTTACTTGTGTCACTGGAAAGTTTCTCCAGTGACTTTTTATCAAGACCAAAATGAAACAAATACTGTGTAATAACAACGACCAGAAGGCCTAAATCAGCAGCAATAGAAAGCCCTGGGATAGGTAAGGCTGCTACAGTGGCAGATGCTAAGGCGTGGAACTTAATTTGTGAACGGAGAACCTCTTTCTTCTTCTCAATGTTGCTGCTGCAGATGTTGGGAAGAGCCAAGATCAGAACATCTCTCTTGTGTGAAGGAAGGTCTCTCTCCATAATCTTCTGGAGGGTGGGGAAGTCATACAAATGGAGATGACAGATGAAGTTGGAGACCAGGAAGACCTGAGGAGCCTTCACACCTAGTTCTTTAAGTCCTGTTGGAAATGGAATACAGGAGGAACTTAATGTGGTCAGGAAGGAGTGTGGAAACATGTTTAAACTGTACTGGACTGGACTGTACTAGGACTCAGCATTGAGGATCAAATTGACTTTTCTCTTCTATTATATTATTTTAGAATCATCTTTGCATGCTATTTCAATTATTTCTAATATATATAACATGTTTTATACTGAAACATTCATTGAGAAGTGCTCCTTTAAAATAATTGAAATATTTCATATTTATAGTACACACAGTGACAAAAAGCAAACCTTGAATGCAATTTTCCTTGATTTTCTGGAGTGTCTTTTTTTCGTCGTACTCCTTCTGGCTATTTTTCTCAGAATGCAGATTGCTGTCAATCTTAGCGCGGACAAAGTAGAAATTCTTGCCCATTTTCTTGATCTCCTGAGCCAACTTGACATCATTCTCTTTGAATCGGTCAGATGATACGATGATGAAAAAATCAAACTTTTCAAACCCTACGTGCTCCAGGTACTTATCAGCTGGGAATTTGGTGGTTCCAATTCCTGGCAGATCCCATACTGTAACATTTGAATATGTTGGATGTGGGTAAGCCTCAGGCTCCATGGTAGTTTCCACGGGACCAGTAGGGGCCGCTCTATCATCTTTGTGGTCTATTCCCCTAAAGGCATTAACAAATGAGGACTTTCCAGATCCACTCTCTCCTGTGACAGCAATGTTCAGTGGAATACTACCAAGATCTCTCAAATATGCCCGGCTTATTGATGCAGCTGCTTGTGTGTCATTGTTTTCCAGGGCCGTTTGAATATCTTCAATCGCTTTGGATTCCAGGAACATCCTTGAGAATAAGAAAGAATAGAGAAAATTATTGATAGTCAATTTAGCATCAGCGTTGCTGTTTTTATCTGGGAGGTGTGTTATATGCTGATAATAACCATACACAGACACCAAGTGAGAACGTGTGACTGTCTTTACTGAAGGTTTAGTCAGAACAACAAAGGCACTGAAATTAAACAGTCTCTTGGAACACAAGGAACTAAACTCACTAGAGTAGAAGAGCAGGCAAACAGGCTTTGTACTATTATGAAAACTAAATACTAACAGAATACTAAAAGTCAGTTATGTAGTCTTTGAGATAACTAAAAAAACACTGTCTGTGATACTGTATGCATTGTAAGAGCCATGTGTATTAGATTAACATACAAGCGGCCAACAGGCGACACCATGATGACGGAATACGACCACCCGGAGTTTCTGTCTACAAACTTGTAACAAAGGCCCCGTGACCAATAGGAGTAGTAGATGTGTGTTGTACCGTGACCAATAGGAGTAGTAGATGTTTGTTGTACCGTGACCAATAGGAGTAGTAGATGTTTGTTGTACCCTGACCAATAGGAGTAGTAGATGTTTGTTGTACCGTGACCAATAGGAGTAGTAGATGTTTGTTGTACCGTGACCAATAGGAGTAGTAGATGTTTGTTGTACACTGACCAATAGGAGTAGTAGATGTTTGTTGTACACTGACCAATAGGAGTAGTAGATGTTTGTTGTACACTGACCAATAGGAGTAGTAGATGTTTGTTATACCGTGACCAATAGGAGTAGTAGATGTTTGTTGTACACTGACCAATAGGAGTAGTAGATGTTTGTTGTACACTGACCAATAGGAGTAGTAGATGTTTGTTGTTCTACTTCCTATATAATGTTTGGTAAGAAGCACGTCGTCAGTCTAAACAGTTTTGCTCCATCTTGCTGCAGTTGATGATTTATTTGATGCTTTGTGTCAATAATCACAATCAAACAGTGAAATGGGTCTGGATGAATAAATGTAAATAAATGTGTAAATAGGTTCGTACATATTAATTTGGACAAAAGTAGCGGTGAAATTGTGGTAAAAATCAAGAAAATGTATGCGTATTTCATATAAATAATACATGGATATTGGGTAAAAGTTAGAAGTGTGTAATCATGTGTTAAGAGTGTTCCCATGTACACCACCCTTTAGATAAGTAATGTGTTAGCCACAAATGTAATTGCTCAGCAGTTAAAGGGTTCACCCTGCAGTTGAGGAGGAGTGTATTAGAGAATAGAAAACAGAATGACCCTCAGGGACGGAGGATGGAAGAAGCCGTGGGGATGACAGGTGGCAGAAGGGGGTTGTTGATGGGGGTGGTTGCCCTGCCACACAGACATTGAGAGCCGGATTGATAACGATCACAAAGCACGGTCTGGCGGTTCCATGGAATATTGTATTGAATTGTATCTCAGCAGTCTTAGTTAAATCTTTTATGATTCAAAATTCTCTTTTGATTAGTTTGTTACGCACGGGTCTTCTCCGTTTCCCCGGTTCGAGCACAGTGTGTATCCGAGGATCGGACAATAGAGCAAAGATGTGAACACAACAAATTGCCCCAGAATCCTGGACTTGAAATGCGCCAGTGCTCCGTCACGAGTCAGACAGATGTGAGACTTATTTAAACCACTACTCACTTTTGGTTCCTTGTGTTGAAGTGGAATGAAACTGCAGCGAAGTTCTGGGAGCTCTGAGATGAGTTGTTCAACCTTGAAAAAAAAAAAAAAAGAAATCTCTTCTTAACCTTAACAAATGACTTGCATTTTTCAAGACAAGATAAGGATTGATCGATACACGCTGACTTAGAAGGGTGTGGATTAAGTAAATAACAACGAGACCGTGGTTCATTCCTTTAGATACAGATCATGCCCTAGATATTCTTCACTAGTATGTACTTACATTCAGTAGTTGCTCCGATATTGATGTGCTGGAAGTCCAGATGGGTACGCGTCTCTAATATGACTCAATGTAAAAGAGAAAGAAAAGATCTAACGCCTGCTATAAAAGCAGGCAGCGTGATGGGAGTTGCCTCTGAGATTATTCAGCACACGTGGTTTCCAAGAAACCACTGCTGGAGGAAAGGAAATGCTGGAACAGCAGCAAGTGACCTAGGCCACTAAGAATGAACTAGCAAAAGTATAAAATATCTAATATTATATTTAATACATAAATGTAAACATTGTCAACAGTTGAGACCGGTTCATTCTAATCTACCAATCCGTCCTTGGTCTGCCCCCTGGTAAATGATAGGCACACATTGTAAAGCGCTTTGAGTGGCAACAGGTCAGAAACAGTGCTATATAAATGCAGTCATTTACTCGGTCGGTTGACTTTCCGGTCTGCGACTAGAACAATCTGCAAAAAACACTTTTACAAATTTACAATTTCGGTGGTCCATAGTGGTCTGTTTTTGTAACGGTTTCGGGTGGGGGTTGTTGGTTGTCTTTTGTTTGGTCACCGGTTGGGAAACAGCGTGTGTGTGTGTGTGTGTGTGTGTGTGTGTGTGTGTGTGTGTGTGTGTGTGTGTGTGTGTGTGTGTGTGTGTGTGTCTGTCCCACCTCTGCCTTACTGAACCCACATTCCTTACCCTCGGATCTGAAGGACTTCTCCGCCACTCAAAGAGTTTGAGTTCATATTAGAACCATTGTACATGTCATTTCTACTCTGTTTTGGTATGTACTCCATAGCCCCCCTCCCCAAATGATGTGATTTCCCCAAAATGTTGTTTTTGTTCATGAGATCTACCGCCTGCTATAAGAGCAGGCAGCGTGATGGGAGTTGCCTCTGAGATTATTCAGCACACGTGGTTTCCAAGAAACCACTGCTGGAGGAAAGGAAATGCTGGAACAGCAGCATGTGGCCTAGGCCACTAAGAATGAACTACCAAAAGTATATAATATCTAATATTATATTTACTACATAAATGTAAACATTGTCAACAGTTGAGACCGGTTCATTCTAATCTACCAATCCGTCCTTGGTCTGTGTTATGTATGCATTACATCCGGTGTGACCGGGAGTTTTGGGGTGTGTGAACCGGACACAGTTGTTGTTGTTGTTGTTGTTGTTGACGCCATGGCAGTGTGTACAATAAACGGTCAACCTAAAAGTCGTAGTCCATAGTCTTATTAAACACAACATTGGCGACGAGGATTATGGATTCTCTACTCTCACCTCTCTCCCCGTTCCTCGCACTGCCGGGCGAACCACCGTTCCCGTGGGTTCGCTGGCTTCAGTCCTTCGAAACGTTCATAGTAGCCGCGGGGCTAGCTGATGCTAAGAAAGCCCTGCTGATACACACGCTGGGCAGCGAGGGACAGCGGATTTTTCGGACTCTCGGACCCACTCCGAAATATAGTGACTACTCTGCTCACTGCTCACTGCTCTTACACTGCTCACTGGACACTTTGCTGCTCCACAAAATGTTATGCTCCGGCGGATCGGCAACGTCGGCAACAGGCGGGTGAGTCCATCCACCATTACGTGGCTGATCTGAGGGGACTAGCCAGCCTCTGTAAATTCGGGGTGCTGGAAGATGAACTGATACGGGATCAGCTGGCTGAGCACACTAATAGCCCAAAGCTCAGAGAAAAGTTGCTAATGATGACAGACAAGCTAACTTTAGCAAGAGCAGTGGATATAGCTTTCCAGCTTGAGTCAGCAGCAGCCTTAGCATCACAGCTAGCTCCCTCCTCTAGTTCTTTTCCCCCCAGACCCATGCTACTAACTCAAATGGTGGCGCTACCCATGGAGCCTCCCGGGGAGGTTTTCCCTGAGGACTACTTAGACGTGAACTTTGCAGCACGCCAGGGTACGGCAGCACGCCGGGCCTGTGGTAATTGTGGCTCATCATCGCACCAGAGTCGAGCTCCAAACTGCCCTGCCAAGGGACAGAGGTGTCAACGCTGTGGCAGGCAGAACCATTTTTCACGGGTCTGTCGCTCTGTTCCCGCCTGGGCCGCACACGCCGACGACCATCCACTCAGTGGCCGCCACCTCCTGACCGCTAAAGTGCTGCACAGTGGAGCTGGATGGGGTCTGCCTCCCACTGCTGCTGGATACGGGGGCCTCCAAGTCGCTCCTGAATATTTCCACGGTCCGGTGGCTCTTTCCGCTCCGAACACTCACCGCCAACGCCGAGGATCTGTACGGGTATGGACACTCTAAAATAGGAATGGCGGGCACGATCACCTTTGCTGTGCGTTACGGGACTAAGGCTCTCCCTGCATTCACCTTTCAAGTTCACCCTGGTGGACAATTCTGGGGCCGCCATCTTGTCTGTTGGCTCGCCGTGGCAACAGCGCTGGCCTGCTCTGTTCAGTGGTTTGGGCTGCCTCACCGCCTTTGACCACCAGCCCCTCCTCAAGCCTGAGGTACATCCGGTGATTCAGCCCATACGCCGCCTGCCTCTCGCCCTGCGCGACGACGTCACCGCCGAGCTGCAAAAACTCTTGGACGCGGGCATCATCGAGCACATTGATGCTTCCCTGTGGATTTCAAACCTGGTGGTGGTGAAGAAAAAGTCAGGGGGCCTGCGCCCATGCATCGATCTCAGGCCGGTGAACAAGGCCGTGATACCTGACAGGTATCCGCTGCCCACAGTGGAGGAGCTAGCCACACAATTCTACGGCTCTTCCATGTTCACAAAACTAGACCTTCGCCAAGGCTACCTGCAGGTTCCGCTGCACCCTGACAGCCGCAGCCTTACAGCCGCATGCCCTTCGGCCTCAGCTCGGCCCCCAGCTGTTTTCAAAAAATCATGACCACCATCTTCGCCGGCATCCCGGGCGTTGTCGTTTTCCTGGAAGACATAGTGGTTCATGGTGCAACACCGGCCGTTCATGACGAACACCTGGCGAGGGTGCTGGACGTCCTCGCCAGTCACAACCTCATGCTAAATGGGGAAAAGTGCACCTTCTTCGTTCCAGCCATCGAGTTTGTAGGGTTCCGCCTGACCGCTGACGGCCTCAGCCCGCTACACTCAAACGTAGAGGCGGTACTGCGCCTGCCTGAGCCGTCCTGCCCAGCTCAGATCTCTTAGTTTCTGGGAATGACGGCCTACTACCTGCATTTCCTTCCCCAGTACTCTTCGACCACCTCCCCACTACGCGAGCTCCTGAAACAGGACGCGGTCTGGGAGTGGACCCCGGCCTGCTCTGCCGCTATTCGCCAGCTCAAGACGCAGCTCACCTCAACACCGGTGCTCGCATTCTTTGACCTGGCGAGCCCCACGTTCGTGACCTGTGACGCGTCCAATACGGCAATAGGGGCGGTGCTCTCCCAGATCCAAGGGGGCACGGAACGCCCGGTAGTGTTCGCGGCGCGGGCCCGGACACAACAGAGTCAGAGCTCATACTCATGCTCCACGCCCCGCTCCAGACCGCGGTTTCCCCGGAGGACTTTCGGCTCGCGTCGGAGGAGGACCCCATGCTCTCCCGGCTCTGCACTTACATCCGGGAGGGATGGCCTGCGATTTATGTAGCTCAGTGGCAAAACTGGCCCGCCACCCCCACCGCCCCTGGGTGAGCTGTGTTGCAGTGGCCGTGCGCGCCTTGGGAGCACATCCAGCTGGAAATCTGTGGGGCGCTCCATGGCGTCCCGCACCACCAACGCTTCCTCCTGGTGGCCTACGACCTCCATTCAAAATGGCCAGAGGTGGTCGCCACGGGGTCCGTAACGGCTCGGGTGGTCAAAGACTTTCTCGCCTCTCTGTTTGCTCGGTGGGGCAGTCCTAACGCCATCACTACAGATAACGGCCCACAGTTAGTCTCAGCTGAGTTTGCCACCTTTGTGGAGGAGAGGGGGATCAAACACATCCATACAGCTTTCTACCACCCGCAAGCAAATGGGGGGGGGTTGAAAGGTTCAACCAAACCCTAAAGAATGGGGTCAGAGCACACCTGGCAGATGGTCTTCCGTTTTCAGCCGCGCTGCTCCGCACCCTGCTTCACTACAGGGCGACGCTGCACTCAACTACCGGCAGCTCCCCAGCCCTCTTGATGATGGGCCGTGAGCTGCAGCTCCCTTTGGATTGGCTACGGGCCCCGGCGGCCGTCAAACCAGCAGCAGCGCCCTGCCAGAGTGCCAGGGTCGAAGAGGCTCAGCGTCGCATGAAACAGCGTTTCGACAAGAGACAGAGGGTGAGAGCGCCTCCCTTCACAGTGGGGGACTGGGTCAGGATTCACTGTCCTAACCGGGACCACAAGCTGCTATCCTTCTGGACGGTGCCGATGAAGGTCACCGCTCAACTGGGGCCAGCCACCTTTCGTCTGGCCGACGGATCACGGTGGCACACAAGCCGGCTTCGGAAGGTGGCACCGCCCCCCATCGTGGACCCTGGGCCCG
Organism: Muraenolepis orangiensis; assembly: GCA_027704905.1. NCBI lineage: Eukaryota > Metazoa > Chordata > Actinopteri > Gadiformes > Muraenolepididae > Muraenolepis > Muraenolepis orangiensis. Next base: position 9,445,328 of record CM051005.1, on the reverse strand, counting down.
GGGAGACGGGGACTTTGCTTTCCCTGATGAGCAGTTGCAGGGTCCAGCCGGGTTCCCACCTGAGCCGGCTGAGCCAGTGGTTCGTCCTGAAGCTCGTCCGGCCCGTGTCCGGGTCAGACCAAGATACTTGGAGGACTATATTGTGAGCTAGTGACTCTCAGGGGAAATGTTCAGAGCATAGTCTGTTGCGTGGCAGAATAATCCACATGGCTATGCTGGTGACTGGCAGTCTACCAAGTTAATCTAGAGTTAAAGATAATTGGGTTCCTTGTGGGGGGTGGGTAAATGTTATGTATGCATTACATCCGGTGTGACCGGGGGTTTTGGGGTGTGTGAACCGGACACAGTTATTGTTGTTGTTGACGCCATGGCAGTGTGTACAATAAACGGTCAACCTAAAAGTCGTAGTCCATAGTCTTATTAAACACAACAGTCTGCCCCCTGGTAAATGATAGGCACACATTGTAAAGCGCTTTGAGTGGCAACAGGTCAGAAACAGCGCTAAATAAATGCAGTCATTTACTCGGTCGGTCGACTTTCCGGTCTGCGACTAGAACAATCTGCAAAAAAACACTTTTACAAATTTACAATTTTGGTGGTCCATAGTGGTTTGTTTTTGTAACGGTTTTGGGTGGGGGTTGTTGGTTGTCTTTTGTTGGGTCACCGGGAGGGAAACAGCGTTTGTGTGTGTGTGTGTGTGTGTGTGTGTGTGTGTGTGTGTGTCCTACCTCTGCCTTACTGGACCCACATTCCTTACCCTCGGAGCTGAAGCACTTCTCCACCACTCAAAGTGTTTGAGTTCATATTAGATCCATTGTGCATGTCATTTCTCCTCTGTTTTGGTATGTACTCCATAGCCCCCCTCCCCAAATGACGTGATTTCACCAAAATGTAAAAAGTAAAAAATGGACTGTTCATATTATTAGTGCTTTCATCCCAAGCCCTTTATAGTTATTATTATAACCCCATTCACAGACAACAGCCATGTAATTGTGCAAAATACAATGAAAATTAAAGCTGCGAGCAGCGTTGAGCGGGTCTGAGTTCGGACAACCGCTTTTGAGGAAAACTCACTATTGTCATATTGAGGTGTCGAGGGCCGGACCATTGACTGTCATCTGAAGTCTGGTGCCGTTTGGACGATTTTCCATTGAGTTAAGACAACATCGTGTTCCATGGCGAGGGATGGCCTAGCATCGTGCGAATGCGAAATTTGCCACCAAATCACGGCTACGGCGTGCGAAAGAAAAAAAATTCCGTGATAACTTTAGGTCGCCCATGTCTCGAGACGCTACCCGACAAATTTGGAGTCTGTCGGATAAAGTCCCTAGGAGGAGTTTGTTAAAGTGTGGAGGACGAAAAATGCGATAAATCGCGTTTTTTCCGACGCCGAATTCAAAATGGCCGACTTCCTGTACGTAATTTTATACCCCTCCAAGAGCGTTTTTTGTTTGTCTCCGCACCCTAGATATGCGTAGCGAGTTTCGTTTGTTTACGTGAAAGTTAAAGTGTTGTGGACTTAACGTTAAAAACGGAAGTGGGCGTGGCCTACGCATTTTTTGACGCAAAGTTCCGGAAGCAATTACACATCTAAGTTGCGACACTTCTGATGCGCGTGCAACATTTGGTGAGTTTTCACATATGTTGCGATAAATCGCGTTTTTCCGACGCCAAATGCAAAATGGCCGACTTCCTGTACGTTATTTTATACCCCTCCAACAGGGTTATTTGTTTGTCTCCGCACCCTAGATATGCGTAGCGAGTTTCGTTCGTTTACGTGAAAGTTAAAGTGTAGTGGACTTAACGTTAAAAACGGAAGTGGGCGTGGCCTACGCAATTTTGGACGCAAAGTTCCGGAAGCAATTACACATCTAAGTTGTGACACTTCTGACGCGCGTGCAAAATTTGGTGAGTTTTCACATAAAAACGCGATAAATCACGTTTTTCCGACGCCGAATTCAAAATGGCCGACTTCCTGTACGTAATTTGATATCCCTCCGAGCGTTTTTTGTTTGTCTCCACACCCTAGATATGCGTAGCGAGTTTCGTTCATTTACGTGAAAGTTAAAGTGTTGGGGAGTTAACGTTAAAAACGGAAGTGGGCGTTGCCATGGTAACGCCACATTAAGTAACATCGGATTTGATGTAGAGCTGTTCAGGGCGTCAGTGTTAACCACCGTGTGAAGTTTGGTGGCGTTCTGAGCATGTCAGTTTGAGTTATGACATCATCGTGTTCCATGGCGCCCATGTCTCGAGACGCTACTCGACAAATTTGGAGTCTGTCGGATAAAGTCCCTAGGAGGAGTTCGTTAAAGTGCGGAGGCGCCGTTCCCCGACGCCGAATTAAAAATGGCCGACTTCCTGTACGGAATTTTAAATCCCTCCAAGAGCGTTTTTGGTTTGTCTCCGCACCCTAGATATGCGTCGCGAGTTTCGTTCGTTTACGGGAAAGTTAAAGTGTTGTGGACTTAACGTTAAAAACGGAAGTGGGCGTGGCCTACGCAATTTTTGGACGCAAAGTTCGGGAAGCAATTACACATCTAAGTTGCGACACTTCTGACGCGCGTGCAAAATTTGGTGAGTTTTCACATATGTTGTGGGGGTCAAAACTGCGCACGAAATACTAAAATACGATTTCAATAGGGTCTTTGACGACCTCGGTCTCAGACCCTAAATATAAAAACTTAACTATCTATAGACTAAGTATATACAAATATATTAAAGTCAATGCAATACAATTGCGTTGGATAGATATAAGTATACGTTTATACTGGAAACTAGAAACAATATATATTAAACGTATACATGTGTATGTGCCCTGGTGAGATCTGAAAAGGAAATTAATTCTTATTTTCAATTGACCACCTATTAAATTGTTTTTATTCATCACAATTCATTGCAAAATATAGAACAATCATTGCCTTAGCCAGTTTTGTGTGGGGCTTTGTGTGCCACATGGTCAGACATGGTGTTGATCACAAGGTCACCGGTTCAAGTCTCGTCCGTAGCTAACGAATGAATGCAAGCAGATTTTTCGGGATGACTTTAAGAGTCTCTTGCGTAGATATAATTAACTTTGTGTGCCATATACGGTATATACACATGCATTTATTTGAACGTGAATGTATTGTATTATGTTTCACTCTGTTACACTGTTATAAATGTCATTTCAGTTACTAAAGTAAGTTTGTTGTCCAAGTGCCTTTTATGTTACAGTAATACGAGCTGGCCGTAACAGTGGTAATAGAAATGCATGACTGCTTTAGTTGAGTTTAGTTGAGATATAGATGGCCAATGTAATCATTATAGCAAAAATTTCAAAACTTTCAATTTTAATTACATTTTCAGTTTTGATTCTTGGTTGATCCAAAATCAAACAGTTATTATAAAATAATAATCTTACCTCGGCTGAAGGAATTATAATTGAAAATAAGTAATTTCAACGTATTATGATAATGATGAGATGAGTGAGAAAGACTATAGCTGTAGTTATAGTAAAGCTGTAATCTGGTAGCGTAAGTCTCTCCACCACTCTCTGACTGAGAGTTGACTGTTAGGTCAGGTTATGTCCTGTAAAAATATATATTTAATAATATTACAAGTGGCCTTTGGGTTCAGGGACCTCTCAGCCCCATTAGCCCTGCTGTGGATAACAGGCCTGGACATGGCATGCCCATTAAAAACACAACATTTAACCAATCATTTAACCCAATGTCATGTTTCACCAGTAATTAAAAGAAACCAATAAAACATCAGCAAACACGTTGTATCACTAACTACTGAATCACGTTTTACCCTTTTTTAAACATTCATTGTTCAGTTTAAGCGTTCATTGTTCCTCACTGCTGGAGGCTACCGCATTAATCTCAAATACTGACTGACTGACTTTTGGGCATGAGGCCTCCTGTTTTTGTTTACGCACACCTGTTCTGTGACCCCAAAACTACCTTTACTTGCACTTATTGTATTCTGTATTTTATTGGTATTTATTACAACAGATATTAGTATAGTTTTTGTTTTGATGCAGTGTATTTTCCACTTCTTGTTTGTTGTAATTTATTGTAATTTTATAGTTCTGGTTGTGTTTTAGATAGGTCCCTTCGTTTTTAAAGTTTTTATAACTGAATAAGTGTTTGTTTGCTATTGTATGAGCTGCTGGAAGACTGAATTTCCCTCGGGATCAATAAAGTATCTATCTATCTATCTATCTATCTATCTAAATGCTTTTATCAGAACATTGTCTGCGTCAACAGCTAGGCTGTCAAGAACATGACTCACAAAACTGAAAATGAAACCATAAGAAAGAGCAGCTGCTATTGGGAGTCCAACAAATGGAATCCATCTGGAACATTCCTCTGCTGCAACACATATCACATTTTCCACAACATCCGTAGAGGCCGCTCTATCATCTCTGTTGTCTATTCCCCTGAAGGCACTAACACATGTGGACTTTCCAGATCCATTGTCTCCAATGTTCAGTGGAATACTATCAAGATCTCTCAAATACGTTTGGCTTATTGATGCATCTGGGAGGTGTGTTATATGCTGATAATAACCATACACAGACACCAAGTGAGAACGTGCGACTGTCTTTACTGAAGGTTTAGTCAGAACAACAAAGGCACTGAAATTAAACAGTCTCTTGGAACACAGGGAACTAAACTCACTAGAGTAGAAGAGCAGGCAAACAGGCTTTGTACTATTATGAAAACTAAATACTAACAGAATACTAAAAGTCAGTTATGTAGTCTTTGAGATAACTAAAAAAACACTGTCTGTGATACTGTATGCATTGTAAGAGCCAAGTGTATTAGACACTAGGACTAGGACGACGGAGTTTCTGTCAACAAACGTGTGATGTAACAAAGGCACCGTGACCAATAGGAGTAGTAGATGTTTGTTATACCGTGACCAATAGGAGTAGGAGATGTTTGTTATACCGTGACCAATAGGAGTAGTAGATGTTTGTTGTACCGTGACCAATAGGAGTAGTAGATTTGTGTTGTACCGTGACCAATAGGAGTAGTAGATTTGTGTTGTACCGTGACCAATAGGAGTAGTAAATGTTTGTTATACCGTGACCAATAGGAGTAGGAGATGTTTGTTATACCGTGACCAATAGGAGTAGTAGATGTTTGTTGTACCGTGACCAATAGGAGTGGTAGATGTTTGTTATACCGTGACCAATAGGAGTAGTAGATGTTTGTTGTACCGTGACCAATAGGAGTAGTAGATGTTTGTTGTACCGTGACCAATAGGAGTAGTAGATGTTTGTTGTTCTACTTCCTAGATAATGTTTGGTAAGAAGCACGTCGTCAGTCTGAACAGTTTTGCATGGCAGGCTCCATCTTGCTGCAGTTGATGATTTATTCGATGCTTTGTGTCAATAAAATATATTGAATTTAGCATCCGGACCTCTGCAAAAGATTATTCTCTACCCGAGTAGAAATTATACTACAATACTCAATGTAAAAGAGAAAGTAAAGATCTACCGCCTGCTATAAGAGCAGGCAGCGTGATGGGAGTTGCCTCTTAGATTATTCAGCACACGTTCCAAGAAACCACTGCTGGAGGAAAGGAAATGCTGGTACAGCAGAAAGTGGCCTAGGCCACTAAGAATGAACTACCAAAAGTATATAATATCTAATATTATATTTAATATATAAATGAAAACATTGTCAACAGTTGAGACCGTATGCTATAGTATTGAGCCTATACATAATTTACCATTATCCTTAGACACGTAAGTGTCTTACGTGTCAAAGATTGACTGAAGTGTCCCTGAAGTGTCCCTTGTGTTGTCTACAGATAACCCTTTCAAAACGCCCTCCTGGCCATCTTTTCACACTGGTCTTAATATTCACTGGTTCATTCTACTCTATCAATCAGACCTTGGTCTGCCCCCTGGTAAATGATAGGCACACATTGTAAAGCGCTTTGAGTGGCAACAGGTCAGAAACAGCGCTATATAAACAGTCATTTACTCCGTCGGTCGACTTTCCGGTCTGCTGCAGCCAGACTGGAACAATCTGCAAAAATCACTTAAATTTACAAATTCAGTTTTCAAGGACTCTATGATGGCCATTCTCAGTGATACATGACAAGGTCCGACAAGGTCTCCGTACCCCAGGCTAAGGTGGCCGGAAAAAGACGATTTAACGTACTATGGGGCGGGGAAAGGGATGTCTTGCTCACCCGTATGCCCCTTACTGGCGAAAGGTGGGATCGGCCAATCTCCATGGGCTCTCCGGGCCCGGACGTCGACCTGTCAACAGACAGCGCGTGCTGAAAAGGGGGCGTGGCCAAGCCCGCCGCGGACTGGGTGGCGGTCGCCGAGGCAGAGCGACTGGGAGCCGGGCAAAGGAACGAACGCTGGGCTCGGTCCAAACGGCGTTCACGCAGCCGTGAGTCCATTTGGAGAGCCAGGGTGATTAACTCTCTCAGCGTCTCCGGGCTGTCTCGAACGATGAGGTCCTTGACGGCGTCGCTCAAGCCCTTGCGATAGAGACAGAGGAGTGCTCTATCGTCCCAACCACTCTCCATTGCAAGGATCCGGAACTCCACCGTGAAATCGGCCACCGAGCGAGACCCCTGACGGCAAACTAGCAGCCGGATTGCAGAATCCAGCCCGTCCAATGGATGGTCAAAGACCGCGCAAAACTCTCGCTTGAACAGGGGGTAATCGGTGGCATAACCCCCGTCGCTGTTCACCGCGGCTATCGCCCAGCTGAGAGCTCTGTCGGCAAGGAGGGACATCACAAAAGCAATCCTGGCCCCACCCGAGGAATACTTGGACGGCTGATGTGTGAACAGCAACTCACACTGAGCAATGAACCCACGGCACTGGTTCAAATCGCCCCCGAACGATCTGGGGCTAACCAAGCTGGGCTCGGCGCAACCGACTGACCCTGCGGGGACATCGGGGCCAGCTGGGACGTAGGACGAACTGGTTCCCGGACCGGAACCTGGGGCTGGATAGGTGCTGACTGCTAACGCGTCCAGAGATCGCTGGATGGACGCTAGGGCTCCGGACACAGCATCCACCTTGGCGGTGAGACTGGTGACCGTACTGACGGTAGTCTGCGACGTGTTCTCCAGCACCGCAATCTGGGACTGGACCGAGGGAAAAGCCTTTCCCAGTTCGGCCTGCAGTTGGGTAAGCTCGATGGCTTGTTCCGTTACAATCCTGCGTAACTCGGACGGTGTCCCGTGCCCCATTTCTGGGTTCCCGGATGGTCTGGATGTACTCCAGGTTCTTGTGGTCAGCCCAAACCAGGAAGGGCAACTTGGTCCCTTCAAGCCAGTGGCGCCATTCTTCCAAGGACAACTTCACCGCTAAGAGCAATTCCCAATGTCGTAATTTCTCTCCGCCAGTGTTAGTCGCCGAGACAAAAACGGTGGAGCTTCTGGTCGTCGGCAGACCGCTGAGACAGGATGGCCCCTACCCCTATGTCGGAGGCGTCCACCTCCACCACAAACTGTCTCTCAGGATCCGGGACAAGGAGGATGGGAGCGGAGGTAAATCGAGCCTTGAGTCCTTGGAAGGCCTTCTCCACCGAGAAAGATCACTGGAACGAGACCTTGGTGGAGGTGAGAGCCGAGTGTGGAGCAGCTACTGTGCTGTAGCCGTGGATGAACCTCTGATAAAAGTTTGCGTACCCGAGGAAGCGTTGCAGCTGCTTGCGGGACTCAGGAGCAGGCCAGGATGTAACCGCGGAAACCTTGGATGGGTCCATCTGCACGGCCCCTTGTCCCACAATATACCCCAGGAACGAGACGGAGGAGGAATGGAACTCGCACTCGAGCGACGCGGGTAGATCAAACGGAACCAACTCGTCCTTGACGTAGTCGGCCAGACCCGCGAGAAACACGTCACACTGCGCTGCCACGTTCCAGTCGATCAGACGAGCCCGGGTTCGGGAGTCTATGACCGAGCGGGTACCCTGACACAATTTGGAAAGTCCCTTTGAGGACTCAGGGCCCAGCGGAACGGCTCTGAAGACCCTCCGTAGCTCCACGGAAAACTCCCGGAAAGACGCACAAGCCGGCGTCTGTCGCTCCCAGCTGTTCCCCACAACCGCGCTCTACCGGTCAGGTGGTTGACGGTAAATGCCACCCTCGCAGCCTCGGAGGCGAAGGTGTGCAGGTGCAGGGCGAACAGGATGGAACAGTTGGTGATGAAGGGGTTACAGCCCTCCGCATCTCCAGCATAGCGCTCCGGAGTCCCTATCCAGGGATCTGATCCCGTGGCTCCGGCGCTGAAGCGGGCGGTGCGGGTGGAGCGGAGGTGGGAACATCGGCTGAAGCACGCGGCGGAGTCAGGGTCTCCTCACGCTGCTGGATCCGCGTGACGAGCAACCGTCTGCTCTAGTGCCACGATCGACTGGGCCAGCGCCGACAGGTGACCGCTGTGATGAGAGAGGGCGTCCTCAGCCCTCTTGAGGCAGTCCTCCGGTGTGGGGGTGTGCGCTGGGTCCATCGTGGCCAGATTGTTCTGTCACGGGTTTAGGTTTGGATCCAAGATCTGCACACAGACCAAAGGCAGGTAGTGGAATTTATTGCAATAAATATCACACACAGACAGGGACAGGCAGAGACGTAGTCGGGGACAGGGGGGGACAGAAAATATTAAAACAAACTAAACTGCCTATTGAAAACGGACTAATGAAATGCATAGGACAGCACCCGCTCCTAAACTAGTGTTTATATTAACGGGTAACGCTGTGTGATGCAGTGTATCCCATGGGCTGCATACCTGTAACCTTTCTCCTGGAAAATACATAATGTACCACATTCAGAGCTTTCACAAAAGCAACTAATTATAATCTGTCTCCTCAGTAGGTATACAACACTATAACAACTATCTAAACCTATCTAGACTTCTCAAGTCACGGATGTCAGATCTAAAATCTCTAATCTCATATCTCTAATCTGTCAACTCAAACGCAAATCCCGCAAATCCCAAATACACTGCCGGACAGCAAAGCAACCCTCTGTCTACTCTCTACCCTCAACTCAAACAAAAAGACATCACATATTAAGGGGACAGATGGTCCTCTGATTGGACGACGGGGCAGGTACAATAGATGATTGACTAACACCTGTGGGAGACAAACATGGACAGAACAGAGCGGACACATGACATTGCATAATAAAAATGTTTGGTCGTAACAAATCGCCACGACGACCACAACAACTAACATGGTCACCAGAATAGAACGTTAATGACATCCGTTTCCGATTGGCTCCTCCCCTAACTAACTTGGTCCCGCCCACAGGGTGCTGATGGTGGGCCGCGGTCCGCTGGTCAACGCCGCCCTGAGTGCCGCACACCACACCGACAGGAAGCTGAAGATCTACGCCGTGGAGAAGAACCCCAACGCCATCGTCACGTGAGTCTGAATGCGTGGAATTGAGAGCGCATTGAGGAAATGGCAGCCATGTTCTGTATGCATGCACCTGTTTGTTAGGTCAACTTTGCTGCTCTTTTCTGTTTCTTTTTATTGTATATATTATTTTTATTTTTATGGTGTTGTTTTAAAGATGTATACTGAGGGAATGGGGAGTAAGCATTCCTATGTATTTGTTACAAATGGCCAATAAAATATCTTGTATTTTGTATCTTGTACCTAGTACTTAGGCTCGTTTGTTTAAAACCACAAACAGCCCATCCGTCAGTGACAGAGTTTGTGAGTGAGTTGTGACTCCGTCCCTCACCTCTGGCGTGTCTCGACTCCCGTTCCCACTCCAAGTTCAGACTTTGGATTTGAGAGAAAACGTTATTTTGTTTATTTTTTCCTTCCAAAAATTCCAAAACACTTGAAAGCACAACATATTTAAAAATATATTCAAAATATTCAAATTTATTTTTGCACTCTACCAATCACCACAGAAATTCAAGTTGGATGCCAGCTGATTTTGGCTTTACTGTACTTGTGCTGTGCAATGACAATACATTTGAATCTAATCTAATATATATAATATAATAATGAATTTATTATTAATCAATTATTAATAAAAACTGCTGAAATAAGATACAATTCAAAATAATATTCCCGAGAACAGAGAGCATTCCACCCAACAGACCGGACCACCAGTAACAAGAGACTCGTTTGTTGAACGAGTCTCTTGCCAACTCGTTCGTTGAACGACTCGTTCGTTGAACGAGTCAACAAACAAGAGTGGTGGATTCAGAACAGTTATCCCACCTCCTCGATGACTCAGATGCCTAGCTCGACCAAAAAGAAAGCCTAATTTCACTCTTTGGGCTACAGCCCTCCCTATGAGTGCACTCACAGTCTAATCACTCCACCGCGGAGCGATCCTGCCCGCAAGGCACTTTAATAAGTCTGCTGTGAAACCAATAATTTAAAAAAGCCAACAAAGTACCGAACGAACGAGATGGAAGATGGGAATGAATGAGTTGTTCTCGTTCACTGAAAAGACTTGTTCGTTAAGACTCGTTTGTTCGCTAAGGACACACCACTAGATTAGATTAGATTAGATTCAAATGTATTGTCATTGTACAGCACAAGTACAGTACAGCGAAAATAATTTAGCATCTAACCAGAGTGCAAATGTTGCAGTAAAGTGCATGGAAATATAAGTTATAGTTAAAATGTACAGGTTAAAAGACAGTCTAGGTGAGCATATATAAATGTATGGCATATATAAATGTATATATATATACAAGAGTAGGAGCAGTTCTATCAACCGATTTAAATATATATGGCAGGTACAGTAAACAGGTATCTTAGTAATACATATGTAAACTATAGAGAGGAAGGTAGTTGTGATACAGTTTGTTTTTACAGTTTTGTTTTTTTTCTTTGTTTTTTTACAGTTAGTCAGAGACATTGGTGGTGATTATTGAAGGTGTGGGGCAGGGGTGGGGGCGGCAGCAGGGGGGGGGGGGGGGCAGCAGAGGGGGGTCAGCCGGTGGGGGACAGCAGAGGTGTGGCAGCAGGGGGGGGGGGGGGGGGCTGTCTTCATGGTGCAGAGTTCAGGGAGATGACAGCTGAGGGGAAGAAGCTGTTCCTAAGCCTGCTTGACTTGGAACAGAGGTTTCTATAGCGCCTTCTGGAGGGGAGGAGGGCAAACAGTCCATGGTTGGGGTGAGAGGGGTCATCCACTATTTTTTGTGCCTTCCTTAGACACCGTTTGTGGTGGGTAGTGTTTATTGCAGGGAGGGGTAGTCCAAAGATGTGTTGGGCGGTTTTCACCACCCTCTGCAGCGCTTTCCGGTAAAAGTTTACCAGAATCTGAGGTGACAGGTGGGCTTTCCTCAGTCTCCTCAGGAAGAAGAGACTCGTAGTTCATTCTTAGTGGCCTAGGGCCACTTGCTGCTGTACCAGCATTTCCTTTCCTCCAACAGTGGTTTCTTGGAAACCACGTGTGCTGACTTATCTCAGAGGCAACTCCTATTTCCTGCTGCCTGATCTTATAGCTGGCAGTAGATCTTTACTTTCACGTTACATTGAGTCATTTAAGAGACGCATACCCATTTGGACTTCCAGCACATCAATATCGGAGCAACTACTGAATGTAAGTACATACTAGTGAAGAATATCTATGGGAATTATCTATATCTAAATGAATGAACCACGGCGGGTGTCTCGTTGTTATTTACTTAATCCACACCCTTCTAAGTGAGTATCGACTAATCCTTATCTTGTCGTGAAAAATGCAAGTCATTTGTTAAGGTGTTCCCAGAAGAGATTTATTTTTAGTTGCTTTTTTAAGGTTGAACAACTCATCTCAGAGCTCCCAGAACTTCGCTGCAGTTTCATTCCACTTCAACAAAAGGAACCAAACTAAAGTGGGTAGTGGTTAAAATATGTCTAACATCTGTCTGACTCACTTGTGATGGAAATCTGGCGCATTTCAAGTCCAGGATTCTGGGGCAATTTTTCGTGTTCACATCTTTTATCGTCCGATCCTCGGATACACATATTAACTGTGCTCCAACCGGGGAAACGGGGAAGAAGCGTGCGTAACTGGTGTAAATCAAGAAAATGCATGTGTATTTCATATGAATAATACATATATTTGGGTAAATTTTAGAAGTGTGTATTCATGTGTTAAAGTGTTCCCATGTACCCCACCCTTTAGATAATTAGAGTGTTGGTGTGGCACTCCTGGGATGTGTGACCACATTATTTTGAGATTATTGAGACAAATGCATTTATTTTGTACATTTGTTTTTTTTAATTTCGGGGGTTGATAATACAGTGAGTAGTGAGGCGGAACGTTTGTGTCCGCTTCAATGGTTCTGGGGTACGAGGTTAGAGTGATGGACGTTTCCGGTGTTTCTTCAGAAGCTAAAATAAGCTAGGAAAATGGGCTATATGCACTAAGCTGTGTGAAGTACTTCCGGCTTCAAATAATGCGGTTCAGCCTGTTCCGGTGTATTTGTTTACTTCCAACTAGCAAAGCTACAGCTCCTGAGGTAATATTTCGCCATGAATTCCCATAAGAAAATGCGTTTTCAAAAACAGGAGAAGAAATACTTCGAACATTGTTGTGTTCCACTTTGTTCGGCATCAACGAAATGTAACGGGATTTCCAACCCATCCTGACCTGAGAAGACCCCGACGCGGACATCCAATTCTATACCAGGTAACGTTAGACCGAAGTTGTGCTATTCAGCTAACTGTTTGACATCGACCAAAGTAAACATCAGTAAGGTAGTTAGTTATGGTACATGGTATGGTACACATAACCATTATAAAACATTTAGCCAAACAAGAGCACAGCCTTACTAGTTTATAACTTAAAGCAGTAACCTGTTTTTAACCTTCCAGAGACAGCTGCTCCAGCCAATCAACGAGTTCTTTCTTTTCCTCGTTTTACTGTCGGTTGGTATGAAGGAGAGGGACCCGGCGCATCGATTCAACATACACCAGTCCACAGTGAGCCGCATTATTGCAACATGGACATGTTTTCTAGCCACTGCACTGGGGTCTCAATGCATCTGGCTCACACCTGCAGAAGTGCAAGCTTACCTCCCTGAGGAATTCGGAGATTTCCCAGACACCTAGGTCATCTTGGACTGCACTGAGCTCAAGTGTCAGACACCATCCTCACCACTCCTGCAAAGTGAGATGTCACTTACCTACAAATCTCACTGCACCATGAAAGGGCTTATTGACGTTTACAGTGGCAGGCCTGTTGTCAAACTACCAAAACAAGGCATTAGTTAAGGCATGGGTTAAGTAAAGCATTGGTTCAACACCAGGTTTTTGTCATTTCATTTAGTGAATTTTGACCCCTCTCTTCCGCGATCTCCACTGGCTTCCGGTAAATGCTCGCATCAAATTCAAGACTCTGGTGCTGACCTTTAGGGCAGTCAATGGAACTGCCCCAGCCTACCTCCAGGCGTTGGTCAAACCCTACATCCCAGCCAGAGCGCTCCGCTCAACTTCTGCCAGGCGACTTGTTCGACCTTCACTAATGTCAACCAAACATCGCTCGTCCAAAACCCAGCTCTTCACGGCTCTGGCTCCACAGTGGTGGAATGAACTCCCGTCTCATGTCAGGACGGCAGAGTCCCTCGCCAGCTTCTGCAAGAGACTCAAGACCCACCTGTTCAGAGTCCACCTGGACTCTCCTTGAACCCTCCTTCTCCTTCGTGAAACCCCTAAACTTGCTTAAGTCCTGACATTAATAGCTCTTAGCATGTTGTATATGTTAGCAAGTGTATATCCTTAATGTTGATAACACGCTCTTATCACAGCTACTTAAGCAGGTACCTAGCAGTACGAAATTGTGTTATTCATCTTGTTAAAATGAATACTTGTGAACTACTGTATTTTTATGTTTACGTACCCCAGTGTTATGCTATTGTCTGCTTCAACTAATGTACACCTTGTAAGTCGCTTTGGATAAAAGCGTCTGCCAAATGCCCTAAATGTAAATGTAAATGTAAATGTTTATTCCAGTGGCAGATCACATTCTTTAAATCTTATGTACAGAAACATTATCAATGTAAGCAAACTGTTGAATGAAGTCATTTGTATAGATTTGTAAAAATGAACATTGTAACATATTGCACATATATCATATTGAAATATTGTAACATATTGGCAAGAAAATCTGTAAAATTGAAAAATGAACTGTAATAAAAAAACAAAACATTTTGGCATTCCAATCTTTCATTGAAGAACCTGGGTTTTGCTCATGTTCATTTCTCAAAGAGGGGTATCTTGGCATGTATATGTAGACAATAAAGGGTCAGCTTTTTCTCTAATTGATCTTTGCACTTGTGGATCCATGTATATTCGTTGCACAACTGTTTGGAACAGCAATGCCACGATGTGATTGCAGCATCGGCTGTGCGTCAACACCACTGGCGATGAATCACGAAGCGTAATCTAAGAAGAAAGAAAAAACAATTAGAAATATACCCTCTGCTTCATGGAAAAGAGCAAGTAGGTTATTATGAGTAGAACATTTGTTATTGTTCCTGAACCATGCTCCTAGACGATGCCTACCCTCCTAAATGCTTAGCTTTACATTCTCTCCCTATTCAAACAAACTTCAATAACCTTCCTTGTCAATAACGTCTGAGTCATTCTTTCGACTCGGACGTCCCGCCAGAAGTCACAGCTGGATTATCTCCGACCATCTTGGGCACGATTACACGCAAGCGTCGCAGGAAGAAGCGAGGGAAGCGAGCCGGAGTGCTAGTCAGGCTGAGATGTTGATCCGATCGCCCCCCACTACCCACCATTCTACTGGCTAATGTACAGTCTCTGGATAATAAGTTAAGCGAGCTACAGGCTCGTATTCAATTCCACCGGGAAACTAAGGACAATTGTATCATCTGCCTTACAGAGACATGGATGTCGGAGGGGGTTACCGACGCAGCTATCGAGCCGACGGGATTTTCCGTCCACCGAGCGGACAGATCAAAGGCTCTCTCCGGTAAAGATCGCGGAGGGGGGGTATGTCTCATGATAAATAGATCTTGGTGCAACCAAAGTCATGTACATCCCCTCAAGTGTTCCTGTTCCCCGGACCTGGAGTACCTGATGCTTATGTGCCGTCCACACTGGCTACCTCGGGAGTGACCGCTGTTTACATTCCCCCACAAGCCAACACGGACACAGCACTGAAGGAACTGTACAGTAACTGTATCAGCGAACAGGAGTCGGCACACCCCGAGGCTGCTCTCATCGTGGCGGGGGACTTCAACAAGGCGAACCTGAAGAAGGTTCTCCCGAAGTTCTACCAACACATAACGAGCAACACATAATGGCAAATCAGACCACCGCTCTATCCAGCTGCTCCCCGTCTATAGGCAGAGCAAACCGATCGCTGTGAGGGAGGTCCAATGCTGGTCGGACCAATCGGATTCTACGCTGCAGGATTGTTTTGATCACGCTGACTGGCACATGTTCCGCGTTGCCTCGGACAATAACATCAACGAGTACGCGTCGTCGGTCACCGGGTTCATCAAGAAGTGCATAGATGACGTTGTTCCGACCAAGTCGGTTCGGATATATGCCAACCAGAAACTGTGGATTAACGGCGATGTTCGCGCTGCCCTACACGCGCGTAACGCCGCCTTTGGCTCCGGGAATACGGAGGAATATACGAGAGCCCGTTACGACCTCCGTAAGACCATCGTCACTGCCAAGCGGGAGTATAAGGACAGAGTGGAAGATAAATTCAAGAGCCACGATGCGAGGGGTATGTGGCAGGGCTGCAGACGATAACGAACTTCAGAGGGAGAACCAGTTGTGTAGAGAACTCCTCTACCTCCCTCCCAGGAGAGCTAAATACTTTTTTTGCTCAGTTCGACGTAAACGGCAGCCCGCCGAAGCCAGCGCCGCCTGAGGAGACCAGCCAGCTGCGCATCTCGGAGCGGATGTGCGCCGCACCTTAAGCGGCTGAACATCCGTAAGGCGGCAGGCCCCGACGACATCCCGGGCCGCGTCCTCAGAGCATGCGCAGACCAGTTGGCAGGAGTCTTTGCAGACATCTTCAACCTCTCCCTGTCCCAGGCTGTTGTCCCCGCGGTCTTCAAGATGTCCACCATCGTGCCTGTCCCTAAACAACCAAGGTAACATGCCTGAATGACTATAGACCTGTAGCCCTCACCTCGATCGTTAGCAAATGCTTCGAGAGGTTGGTCAAGGACTTTATTTGCTCCGTGTTACCTGCCACGCTGGACCCATGGCAATTTGCATATCGTCAAAATAGATCCACGGACGACGCAATTGCCATGGCCCTCCACACTGCCCTTTCCCACCTGGAGGGAAAGAACTGTTATGTGCGAATGCTGTTTGTGGACTACAGCTCAGCGTTCAACACGATAGTTCCTGCCAAGCTCGACACCAAGCTGAGAGGTCTAGGCGTACCCCCATCCATGTGCAGCTGGATACTGGACCTCCTGTCGGACCGCCGCCAGGTGGTGAGGATGGGCAGCACCACCTCAGAGCCACTGACCCTCAACACGGGAGCCCCCCAGGGATGCGTGCTGAGCCCTCTCCTCTACTCCCTCTACACCCACGACTGCATGGCTATGCACAGCTCCAACGTCATCATCAAGTTTGCTGACGACACGACAGTGATGGGCCTGATCGCCGGCGACGACGAGACAGCCTACAGGGAGGAGGTCGGATCGCTGGAGCAGTGGTGCCAGGAGAACAGCCTCGCCCTCAACGTCAAGAAGACCAAGGAGCTGATCGTGGACTTCAGGAAGCAGAGGGGAGAGCACAGCCCTATCTCCATCGACGGTGTTGCAGTAGAGAGGGTCAGCAGCTTCAAGTTCCTCGGCGTGCACATCTCCGAGGACCTCACATGGTCCACGCACACCACACACGTGGTGAAAAGGGCCCAACAACGCCTGTATTTTCTCAGGCGTCTGAAGAAATTCAGCATGGGCCCCCGCATCCTGAGAACATTCTATAACGGCACCATCGAGAGTGTTCTTACAGGGTGTATCACCGCCTGGTACGGGAACTGCACGGCACTCGAGCGCAGAGCGCTTCAAAGGGTGGTGCGGACGGCCCAGTATATCGTTGGAGGTGAGCTCCCCTCCCTCCTGGACATTTACAACCAGCGGTGCGTGGCCAAGGCCAAAAGAATCATAAAAGACATTGCCCACCCCAGCCACGAACTGTACTCACTGTTACCGTCAGGCAGGCGATACCGCAGTATCAAGTGCCGTACAAATAGGCTTAGAGATAGTCAGTCATCATATGAGAAGGTATATATAGAATATATTTGATCACATTGATTTATATATACATATTGCTCTTTTCTGTGCCGATATTTAGCATTTTATAAATTGCATTTTTATTTTTTAACTTTTTACGCTATTTTTATCTATTTTTATCTTATTTTTATAACTGCTGTCTGTCGTCGGGTATTGCACATAAGATTTTCACATCACTGTACTGTACCGAGTGTAGATAGATAGATAGATAGATAGATACTTTATTAATCCCGAGGGAAATTCAGTCTTCCAGCAGCTCATACAATAGCAAACAAACACTTATTCAGTTATAAAAACTTTAAAAACGAAGGGACCTATCTAAAACACAACCAGAACTATAAAATTACAATAAATTACAACAAACAAGAAGTGGAAAATACACTGCATCAAAACATAAACTATACTAATATCTGTTGTAATAAGTATAGTTTATGTTTTGATGCAGTGTATTTTCCACTTCTTGTTTGTTGTAATTTATTGTACACTGTACACTGTACTGTACAATACTTGTGTAAACTGTGAAGTGACAATAAACTTGACTTGACTTGACTTGACTTGACTTGATAACTATTATGCCTTAGATGGTGTATATTAGCAGTGTTAACTTATGTAAATGTTTCTGATCACCCAAACACCCACCTTATGCCTATTAACTTGATCAAATGATCTGACCAATGTGCAGGGAGACAGGCAAACATTCAAGTTGGTGAGTCTTTAGGAATAAACTGAGCTATAATGCTCCACTGAACGAGGATGAACAACGTTACACAGCTTCTTGCCTACACTTAAGCTGTGTGGTGTCTCACTCTTCCTCAATGTCGTGTAGCACAAGGCTCTCACCACCTGCCCTGACAGCCTGTCTTTATTGGACACTGAATAGAATAACAGATAAGTGTCGTTAGCGTAAGTCAGTCAGTTAACAATCGTTTTATTACCTTCCTAGTTGTGTATGATGTAGTTGAGTTGTGATGCCGCAAACAATAGGCCTATATCAATATATCACATATTCCGGAGCCTTAAAAATTGCAGAGCAGTGTACTCTTACTTACGGTAGTCACCCCAGATACGTGACAAACTGTGGCCGCCTCCCCTCCTCTCTGTTATTGTAGTGTACCGGCTGCTCAACGTCTAAACAGAGACAGCCCTACCTCAGTTTACACCATTTACCCAAAGACAAACTCCTCCGTAAGTCGTGTGTGAGGCTGATAAGGATGGATGAAGGTCCCTCGTTTCATGTTCTCAGGAGTAGCGCGTATGTCTGCAGTTTGCACTTTGACAAGGAGAGCATATAAGTCTCGAAAAGTGGGCGGAATAGGCTAATAATGTCGGGTGTGATTAAAAGCACTGGTCCTGACCCCCACACACACTCCATCTCTCATCCGAATAGAGCCACATAATGACAGTAAGTGTATGATTAAAAGCACTGGTCCCAAGTAGGGCTGGGCGATACGGACCAAAACCCAGTATTTTTAGGCTGCATCGCGATATACGATATATATCGGTATTTTATACAAATTCAGTTTTAACTCAATGCCACAAGCACTTTTATTTTAAGACAACTCATTACAAGAATAACAGGCATTCCCTTTTAGAAATATACAGCTGCTCACTACAAATTAACACGTAAATGAAAAGGTACATTGAAATAATCAAACTCCATCAAATAAATTGCCTATATTAAATACATAGGCATACCTCTGCTCCTACACAAAATCGCCTTTGTTATATGGCGATATATCCAGATAGAGCCACAAGATACAATGTCGGGGAATTGTATGATTCGGATTCAGACTTCTTCAC
The DNA here is from genome assembly GCA_027704905.1 of Muraenolepis orangiensis. Classification (NCBI taxonomy): domain Eukaryota; kingdom Metazoa; phylum Chordata; class Actinopteri; order Gadiformes; family Muraenolepididae; genus Muraenolepis; species Muraenolepis orangiensis. The sequence goes on along the minus strand of CM051005.1, from coordinate 9,426,304 downwards.
TGTAGTGTTCATTCACTAGTTGAACCACATCGTCTGGACCGACTTTTGGAAGGTTATGCAGCGATGTTGTCCAGCGATAACTGTCCTCCATGGTGAATGCCAAGGTGAATGCATTAACCGGAACTTGGGATACACTGCTTCAGTGATTTTTAACGGGTACTTCCGGCTTTCAAATCTAACGTGATATAGGCCTATAGACAACCTTTATGCAACTTGCTTGTTGGGGTTTTGGTCATCCTACATATCCGGGAGCTCTTGTAAACACCGGGTGAAGAATGTCGTGTTGAACCGGAAACGCCCTGCTGCCCCCCACCTCTGCTCAATATATCCTATAATAATACATCAGCATCAATGTCTTGACTGCCTTGCACTGTAATCACACTACCTACCTCTACCTACAGTTTTCATATTTATTGATAACATACCTTTAAATGTGTACATTTTTACTGTACCTGCCGTATTTATATTTTTTTATTATTATTTTTTTAAGTCTTTATTTATCCCCGGGGAAATTAGTTCTCTGCATTTGACCCATCCTAGTGTTAGGAGCAGTGGGCAGCAATTAGTACAGCGCTGCACTCTGGTTAGATGCTGAATTATTTTCACTATACAAAACGCTGCCCTCCTGGCCATCTTTTCACACTGGTCTTAATATTCACTGGTTCATTCTAATATATCAATCAGACCTTGGTCTGCCCCCTGGTAAATGATAGGCACACATTGTAAAGCGCTTTGAGTGGCAACAGGTCAGAAACAGCGCTATATAAATGCAGTAATTTACTCGGTCGGTCGACATTCCGGTCTGCTGCAGCCAGACTGGAACAATCTGCAAAAATCACAAAAACTTAAATTTCCAAATTCAGTTTTCAAGGACTCTATGATGGCCATTCTCAGTGATACGTGAGGCTGTTTCAAGGACTCCATTGTGGACATTCTCAGTGATACATGAGGCTGTTTCAAGGACTCCATTGTGGATATTCTCACTGCATGAGGCTGTTTCAAGGACCCCATTGTGGACATTCTCATGAGGTTTCATGGATACAATATATTTTTATTTAACCCCACACATTCTTTTTTTTTAACAACAAAACAATTTTCATTTCATTTCATTTTCTGTTTTTATGGCTTTAAAGCAACTGATCCAAAATACAACATTTCACATAAGAAAATAATATTTTCATGGCTGAAGGAATTAGAATTAAACTTTTTAATTTCACAACATATACAATTAATATCCAAGTAATTTAACCGTATTATGATATTGATGAGATGAAAGAGAAACAAATGAGATGTGTACATACATCTACTGATGCCTAGTCTGGACACATCTTCAGTGATGTTCCTGGAATCATAGGACGTTTCGGGTCTCGCAACATCATACGCCCTCCTCCAGGTGACCCAGCCGGGGCTGATCAGACCCCAGCTTGTGTCCAGATGGCTAGCTAGCTACCATGACTCCATGGCTCCCCTCTTTTGAGCCACAACCATCTTGAGGCCCTCTCTGCCGCATCGGTGGTACTGCGGATGGCTCTCCTCTTTCTCTTGCTGAAGGCTCTGACCAAGGAACGGGCTGCGAATCCTCTGCATCCAACTTCCACCGGGAAACACCTTGCTCTCCAACCAGCCTGCTGACAGTCGCTGACCAGTCCTGCGTACTTGGAGAGCTTCCTTTCAAAGGCTTCTTCCAAGCGATCTTCCCACGGGACTGTCAGCTCTAGCAGCACAGCTTGCTTGGTGGACTCAGACACAAGAACAATGTCTGGTCGCAGGGTGGTGACTGCAATATGGCTTCAGCTGATGTTCAAGGTCCACCAACAACTGCCAGTCTCTTGCAGACGTCAGGATGCCTGCAGATGTTTTTCTGGCAGAAGTTGGCTTGTCCCCAGCTCTGACAAAGGCGATGGTGTCCTTGGAGTGTCGGAACTGCTTTGACCACAACAGTCCTGCGCTGATGGCTTCAGCAATGGTCTTCAGGACTTGGTCATGCCTCCACCTGTACCGTCCATCTCCAAGTGCCTTTGTACAGCAACTGAGGATATGTTCCAGGGTTCCTCGCTGGGAACACAATGGGCATGCTGGTGTCTCTGCTATGCCCCATGTGTGCAGATTTGACGGGCTTGGAAGCACATCATACACTGCCTGGATTAGGAATTTGATGCGGTGAGGCTCGGCTTTCCAAAGCTCAGCCCAGGTCACTTTCCTCTCAACCGCATTCTCCCATCTCGTCCAAGCTCCCTGTTGCTTCATTCCCACTGCCTTGCAGGTTCTTGTCTCCTCCACTGCTGCTCTCACCTCCTCCTGAACAAGACGGCGCCCTTCCTTCCCCCTGGTGTTCATTTGGGGAGTTGGAAAGGATCCTAGCCCAGCTCGACCTCGTGTGACCACTCCCACCAGGCTCTTGTGACGCAGCCTTGCCTCTGCCTCTTGAACTGCTTCCTCTGCCCTCCATTTCCTGCCAGTCCTCACTTGGATCCCTAGTTACCTTGAATTCCTCCTCCAAGGATTTGAAAGGCAGTTGCAGCTTGTTGGTGTTCCCGTAGAGTGCAATGCTGCTCAGTCTCCTTGGCAACCCAAGCCATCTCCGGAGGTGGTTGCTGACCCTCCTCTCTAGGGTCTCAACTGTTGAGATAGGGACCGCATAGACAAGGAGGGGCCACAGAATCCTGGGAAGAATGCCATGTTGGTAGACCCAGGCTTTAAACTTCCCAGGTAGGCCTGACTTGTCCACGGATTTCAGCCAGCCATCCAACTCAGTGCAGGTCGACTGGATAGATGTTGTGTCTCTCAGAGAGCAGTCAAAAACTTTTCCTAAGCTCTTGACTGGCTTCTCTGAGATAGATGGGATGGCTGTGTCTGCGATGTTAAACCGGAACTTGTCCACCACCTTCCCTTTCCTCAGCACCATTGATCTGGATTTGGCGGGTTTGAAACGCATCCGGGCCCACTCCACCAGCTCTTCAAGCCCCTTCAGAATCCACCGGCAGCCTGGGACTGATTCTGTCATGACTGTGAGGTCATCCATGAATGCCCTGATGGGTGGTTGCCGTTGTCCGGAATTCGTGCGGGGCCCTCTGCACTCTGGCTCAGCAGACTTAGTGAGCATGTTCATGGCTAGGGAGAACAATGTCACAGAGATAGTACACCCTGTGATGATACCGATCTCCACCTTCTGCCAACTGGATGTTATTGCTCCTGAAGAGACCTTCATCCTGAAATTGCTGTAATAATCAGCGATGAGGTCTCTACACCTGCTTGGGACATGATGTTTTGTCAAAGTGAACTGAACCAGCTTGTGTGGAATGGAGCTGAATGCATTCTCCAGGTCAAGCCACAGCACTGACAGGTTGCCCTTGTTCTCTCTGGCCTCCCGAATAAGCTGTGTCACCACACCGGTATGTTCCAGACATCCTGGCATTGAAATGCCACCTTTCTGGACAGATGTATCGATGTAGGTGTTCTCTGCCAGGTAGGTACACAGCCGTTTGGAAACAGCGCTGAAGAAAACCTTTGCCTCAACACACAGCAGAGAGATGATGCAGAACTGGTCTAGCTGAGTGGAGTTTTCCTCCTTCGGGATCCATACCCCTTCAGCCACTCTCCATTGATCAGGGATCCTCCCCCTTCTCCAGAAGACTCGCAAGATGTACCAGAGATAAGTTAACCTAGTAATTGGTTGCTGTAATGTTAAAATGTTATCCATTAGGGTAGCTGCTGTAAAGCTGCAAACAATGTTATCCATCAAGGTAGCTGTTGTAAAGCTGCAAACAATGTTATCCATCAAGGTAGCTAAATATTTATAAAATAATGAATGAAGTCTCTCCACCAGTCTCTGACTGAGAGTGACTGTCAGGTCAGGTTATGTCCTGTAAAAAAATATATTTAATAATATTACATTCTATTAAGTGGCCTTTGGGTTCAGGCACCTCTCCTAGCCCCACTATCCCTGCTTTGGATAACAGGCCTGGACATGGCATGCCCATTAAAAACAACATTTAACTCAATGTCACCAGTAATTAAAACAAACCAATAAAACATCAGCAAACACTTTGTATCACTAACTACTGAATCACGTTTTACCCTTTTTTAAACATTCATTGTTCAGTTTAAGCGTTCATTGTTCCTCACCGCTGGAGGCTACCGCATTACCTGACATTACTGAATGTCAAATGCTTTGATCACATTGTCTGCGTAAACAGCTAGGCTGTCAAGAACATGATTCAAAAACATCTCAATGAAATTATAAGAACTTTTAGCCGCTATTGGGATTCCAATAAGAGGAATCCATCTGAAAATCCTTTGCTACAACACATATCGCAGGTTGTGGCTTTTCCAGAACCATTACACCAAGAAGTTCTTTCGTTAAATCCTTTCCAGAACACGTACATTTCAAGACTGCCTTAAGCTCATCTAAAGGCTTTTTTGTGTCACTGGAAAGTTTCTCCAGTGACTTTTTATCAAGACCAAACTCAAACAAATACCGTGTAATAACATCGGCCAGAATGTCTAAATCAAAAACATAGTAAGCCCTGGGATAGGTAAAGCTGCTGCAACAAGTGCAGATAATAAGGCGTAGTACCTAATTTGTGAACAGAAAATCTCTTTCTTCTTCTTAATGATGCTTTGAGAGATGTTGGGAAGGGCCAAGATCAGAGTATCTCTCTTGTGTGAAGGAAGGTCTCTCTCCATGGTCTCCTGGAGGGTGGGGAAGTTGTACAAATGGAGATCAAAGCTAGAGACCAGGAAGACCTGAGGAGCCGTCACACCTTGTTCTTCAAGTCCTGTTGGAAATGGAAGACAGGAGGAACTAAATGTGGTCAGGAAGGAGTGTGGAAACATGTTTCAACTGTACCGTACTGGACTGTACTAGGACTCAGCATTAAGGATCAAATGAGCTTTTCTCTTCTATAATATTATTTTAGATTCATCTTTGTGTGCTATTTAAATGATATCTAATATATATAACATGTTTTACACTGAAACATTGAGCAGTGTTCCTTTAAAATAATTGAAATATTTCATATTTACAGTACACACAGTGACAAAAAGCAAACCTTGAATGCAATTTTCCTTGATTTTCTGGAGTGTCTTTTCTTTGTCGTACTTCTTCTTGCTCATTTTTGCAGAATACAGATTGCTGTCAATCTTAGCGCGGACAAAGTAGAAAGTCTTGTTAATTTAAATTTAACTCTCTGAATCGGTCAGATGATACGATGACGAACAAATAAAACTTTTTAAACCCTATGTGCTCCAGGTACTTTTCAGCTGGGAATTTGGTGGTTCCAATTCCTGGCAGATCCCATACTGTAACATTTGGATTTGTTGGATGTGGGTAAGCCTCAGGCTCCATGGTAGTTTCCACAACATCAGTAGGGGCCGCTCTCTCATCTTCGTGGTCTATTCCCCTAAAGGCATTAACAAATGTGGACTTTCCAGATCCACTCTCTCCTGTGACAGCAATGTTCAGTGGAATACTTTCAAGATCTCTCAAATACTTTCTGGTTATTGACGCTGCTTCTTGAATGTCATTTTTTTTCAGGGCCATTTGAATCTCTTCAATCGCTGTGGATTCCATCCTTGAAAATAAGAAAGAATAGAGAAAATTATTGATAGTCAATTTAGCATCAGCGTTGCTGTTTTTATCTGGGAGGTGTGTTATATGCTGATAATAACCATACACAGACACCAAGTGAGAACGTGCGATTGTCTTTACTGAAGGTTTAGTCAGAACAACAAAGGCACTGAAATTAAACAGTCTCTTGGAACACAGGGAACTAAACTTACTAGAGTTAGAATAGCAGGAATAGTACAGGCTTTGTACTATTATGAAAACTAAATACTAAAGGAATACTAAAAGTCAGTTATGTAGTCTTTGAGATAACAAAAAAAACACTGTCTGTGATACTGTATGCATTGTAAGAGCCATGTGTATTAGATTAACATATACAAGCGGCCAACAGGCGACACCATGATGACGGAACGCGACCACCCAGAGTTTCTGTCTACAAACTCGTGACGTAACAAAGGCCCCGTGACCAATAGGAGTAGTAGATGTTTGTTGTACCGTGACCAATAGGAGTAGTAGATGTTTGTTGTACCGTGACCAATAGGAGTAGTAGATGTTTGTTATACCGTGACGAATAGGAGTAGTAGATGTTTGTTGTACCGTGACTAATAGGAGTAGTAGATGTTTGTTGTACCCTGACCAATAGGAGTAGAAGATGTTTGTTGTACTGTGACCAATAGGAGTAGTAGATGTTTGTTATACTGTGACCAATAGGAGTAGTAGATGTTTGTTGTACCGTGACCAATAGGAGTAGTAGATGTTTGTTGTACCGTGACCAATAGGAGTAGTAGATGTTTGTTGTACCGTGACCAATAGGAGTAGTATATGTTTGTTGTACTGTGACCAATAGGAGTAGTAGATGTTTGTTATACTGTGACCAATAGGAGTAGTAGATGTTTGTTGTACCGTGACCAATAGGAGTAGTAGATGTTTGTTGTACCGTGACCAATAGGAGTAGTAGATGTTTGTTATACCGTGACCAATAGGAGTAGTAGATGTTTGTTGTACCGTGACTAATAGGAGTAGTAGATGTTTGTTATACCGTGACCAATAGGAGTAGTAGATGTTTGTTGTACCGTGACCAATAGGAGTAGTAGATGTGTGTTGTAGCGTGACCAATAGGAGTAGTAGATGTTTGTTATACCGTGACCAATAGGAGTAGTAGATGTTTGTTGTAGCGTGACCAATAGGAGTAGTAGATGTTTGTTATACCGTGACCAATAGGAGTAGTAGATGTTTGTTGTACCGTGACTAATAGGAGTAGTAGATGTTTGTTATACCGTGACCAATAGGAGTAGTAGATGTTTGTTGTACCGTGACCAATAGGAGTAGTAGATGTTTGTTGTACCGTGACCAATAGGAGTAGTAGATGTTTGTTGTACCGTGACCAATAGGAGTAGTAGATGTTTGTTGTTCTACTTCCTATATAATGTTTGGTAAGAAGCGCGTCGTCAGTCTGAACAGTTTTGCATGGCAGGCTCCATCTTGCTGCAGTTGATGATTTATTCAATGCTTTGTGTCAATATAATATATTGAATTTAGCATCCGGACCTCTGCAAAATATTCTTCTCCACCCGAGTAGAAATGATACTACAACACTTAATGTCAAAAATGAAGTAAAGATCTACCGCCTGCTATAAGAGCAGGCAGCGTGATGGGAGTTGCCTCTGGGATAATTCAGCACACGTGGTTTCCAAGAAACCACTGCTGGAGGAAAGAAAATGCTGGTACAGCAGAAAGTGGCCTAGGCCACTAAGAATGAACTACCAAAAGTATATAATATCTAATATTAGATTTAACACATAAATGTAAACATTGTCAACAGTTGAGACCGGTTCATTCTACTCTATCAATCCGTCCTTGGTCTGCCCCCTGGTAAATGATAGGCACACATTGTAAAGCGCTTTGAGTGGCAACAGGTCAGAAACAGCGCTATATAAATGCAGTCATTTACTCGGTCGGTTGACTTTCCGGTCTTACCCTCGGATCTGAAGCACTTCTCCACCACTCAAAGAGTTTGAGTTCATATTAGATCCATTGTACATGTCATTTCTCCTCTGTTTTGGTATGTACTCCATAGCCCCCCCCCCCTCCCCAAATGACGTGATTTCCCCAAAATGTTGTTTTTATTCATGAAATAAACAAGTGGAAAATGGACTGTTCATATTATTAGAGCTTTCATCCCAAGCCCTTTATAATTATTATTATAACCCCATTCACCCATTCATAAACAGCCATGCAATTGTGCAAAATACAATGAAAAAAAATAAAAAATTAACATTAATTTAAAAAAAATTAAGAAAATAATCCTGGTAAGGAATAAGTATAAATATTGTAAAGTGTAGGCACGATAAGGCTTCGGCCTTCATTTTTATCACTAAAAATATTTTGTTCACATTTCATATATTGTTTATTATTTGTATTCCAATCAGTGCATTTTTCACCAGGGGGGGCTATACCATTTTTTTATTTACAATTACATATTGTAAATTACATTATATAGAATTACTTTTTGTATTGAAATGTCGCCCTTCTGTCCATCACTTTCATCATGGCCACGCAAGGCCAGCTCAAAGGCACCACAGAACTTGACACAGTCTATTATTTAGCATAAAATATGCCGGTTTTTGTCCACCTCCTCATTGTGCTTCCTCACGGCAATCCTGTGGCCGTCGTCCAGCTGCGTAGCAATGTTCACTCTGCCTAGCGTGGCTAGTTTCATAGCGTTGTCCATGTGTGCCCTGGTGTTCTCATGCTTCCTCACTTTCTCAGACAGGTGCTTCATATCCCTCACTCCAGTTGTTGTCCATGTTGCATCTGTCCCCCTCGTTGTTTTAAAAAGCAAGCAAGGAAAGCAAAATAAGGCATTAGCATGAGTGCATCCAGCTAGCCAGGCCTTTCTGGTGTACCAGCTACGAGAGAAGCCTCGCGTATATAGGTCTTCCCTTTGTCACTAGCTGCCTGTTTGATAAAAATATCAGGTTGATCTGGGCCCAGATCTTTCGCCTTAAGTTTGTCCGACAAACTTCTTCTCTCAAACGGCTCTTGAATGATAGATTTCACCGAGTTAGGGACCGGGTTGAGTCTTGGGGTAGTGCTCACGCTTGCCATTGTTGAACTAGTTGTAGTAAATGGCGCCCGCAGAGACAGAGCATAATATGTGACGCACACAAATGACGATGCTCGATGCTCCCAAGTCTTCCGTGGGGCGATTTGAAAAGCGCCCCACGGGGAGACGTTTTGAGGACGCTGATTGGCTACATTTGATGTCACTCGTTTATATCTTGAATCAGCAATTGGCTAAACTGCTACAGAGACCCGCCTCCGTGGGGTGATTTGAAAAGCGCCCCACGAGCATCGGCATACAAATGCGCCCTTAAGGCTGCAGTGTACTAGGCATATGTGTACTAGGAAAAGCATATTATGTTGCGCAAATTATTTTAAAATCATATTTTACACATATTTCTGGGTGCATTCCATATTTTAAACACACACATATTTACAATTTATATATATATATTTTTATTTTTTTTATTTTTTTATATTTTGTTTGTGCGTGTGGTTTAGGGGGGGGGCGGCGGCGCCCATCGCCCCCTATGGGCCAGCCGCAACTGATTCCATTCCATGTACTATTTCTAACTGAAAGTTTATTGAGCTCTAAAATCAATGCATGTAATGACTCGGTTATAAGTAGGGCTATCAAACTATTAAAGAACTTAACTGAGTACATTTATATAACAGGCTTTGATTAATCACGACTCACAAGTTTAAAATACTTGTATTTATGTGTGTGAATGTGTGGGGGTTAAATATGACATATACATGTGTGTGGTGAAACGAGCCCCTGCGTCCCCAGCCGTCTCTGTAGTGGCCAGCAGGGGGCAACAGAGAGCAAGCAGCAGAGGGGAAGCTGATTTATGCTCATCACCAACACACATCCATCCGACCCCATATAGACATATGTATGTATTTGTTATTATTATATTGGTGAAATAAATGTAATTTCAGTTACTAAAGTAAGTTTATTGTCCAAGTGCCTTTTATGTAACAGTAATACGAGCTGGCCGTAACAGTGGTAATATAAATGACTGCTTTAGATGAGTTTACAAGATATAGAAGGCCAATATAATCATAATAGAAAAAAGGTCAAAACTTAACATTTTAATTACATTTTCAGTTTTGTTTCAAATAATCAATAGTCAAATAATAAAACAGTTATTATAACATAATAATCTTACCTCGGCTGAAGGAATTATAATTGAAAATAATACAGCATGTATACAACAAGTCATTTCAACGTATTATGATCATGATGAGATGAGTGAGAAAGACTATAGCTGTAGTTATGGTAAAGCTGTAATCTGGTAGCGTAAATTAAAAAATTAAAAATTCTCTCCACCACTCTCTGACTGAGAGTTGACTGTCAGGTCAGGTTATGTCCTGTAAAAATATATATTTAATAATATTACAAGTGGCCTTTGGGTTCAGTGACCTCTCAGCCCCATTAGCCCTGCTGTGGATAACAGGCCTGGACATGGCATGCCCATTAAAAACACAACATTTAACCAATCATTTAACCCAATGTCATGTTTCACCAGTAATTAAAATAAACCAATAAAACATCAGCAAACACTTTGTATCACTAACTACTGAATCACGTTTTACCCTTTTTTAAACATTCATTGTTCAGTTTAAGTGTTCATTGTTCCTCACTGCTGGAGGCTACCGCATTACCTGACATCACTGAATGGCAAATGCTTTTATCAGAACATTTTCTGCATCAACAGCTAGGCTGTCAAGAACATGATTCAAAAACCTGTAAATAGATTGAGAAGAAATAGCTGCCGCAATTATGAGTCCAACAAAAGGAATAAATCTTAAACCTTCCTCTGCTGCAGCACATACCACCTCTAGTGACATTTCACGCAGCATGAAACCAACGAATTCTTTTGTTATATTCTTTCCAGAACAAACATATTTCAAGGCTGCCTTAAGCTCAAATAAAGGCTTGTTTGTGTCTTTGGAAAGTTTCTTCAGTGACTTTTCATCAAGACCAAACTCAAACAAATACCGTTGAATAACCTCTGCCAGAATGCCTAAATCAGCAGCCAAAGAAAGCCCTGGGAAAGGTACAGCTGCTACAACTGCAGATAATAAGGCATAGTACTTAATTTGTGAACGGAGAACTTCTTTCTTCTTCTTAATGAAGCTTTGAGAGATGTTGGGAAGGGCCAAGATCAGAATATCTCTCTTGTGTGAAGGAACGTCTCTCTCCATGGTCTCCTGGAGGGTGGGGAAGTCGTACAAATGGAGATGAAAGTTGGAGACCAGGAAGACCTGAGGAGCCATCACATCTTGTTCTTTAAGTCCTGTTGGAAATGGAAGACAGGAGGAACTTAATGTGGTCAGGAAGGAGTGTGGAAACATGTTTCAACTGTACCATACTGGACTGTACTAGGACTCAGCATTGAGGATCAAATTAGCTTTTCTCTTCTATAATATTATTTTAGAGTCATCTTTGCATGCTATTTCAATTATATCTAATATATATAACATGTTTTATACTGAAACATTGAGCAGTGCTCCTTTAAAACAATTGAAATATTTCATATTTACAGTACACACACAGCGAACCTTGAATGCAATTTTCCTTGATTTTCTGGAGTGTCTTTTCTTCGTCGTGGTTCTTCTGGCTCTTTTTCGCAGAATCCAGATTGCTGTCAATCTTAGCGCGGACAAAGTAGAAAGTCTTGTCCATTTTCTTGATCGCCTGAGCCAGCATGACATCATTCTCTCTGAATCGGTCAGATGATACGATGATGAAAAAATCAAACTTTTCAAACCCTATGTGCTGCAGGTACTTTTTAGCTGGGAATTTGGTGGTTCCAATTCCCGGCAGATCCCATACTGTAACATTTGGTAATATTGGATGTGAGTAAGCCTTAGTCTCCATGGTAGTTTCAGTAACACCAGTTTCGGCCGCACTCTCATCTTCGTGGCCTATTCCCCTAAAGGCATTAACAAATGTGGACTTTCCAGATCCACTCTCTCCTGTGACAGCAATGTTCAGTGGAATACTATCAATATCTTTCAAATACTTTCTGGCTATTAATGCAGCTGCGTGTGTGCCATCGTTTTTCAGGGCCGTTTCAATATCTTCAGTCACTTTGGTTCCCAGGGACATCCTTGAGAACAAGAAAGAATAGAGAAAATTATTGATAGTCCATTTAGCATCAGCGTTGCTGTTTTTATCTGGGAGGTGTGTTATATGCTGATAATAACCATACACAGACACCAAGTGAGAACGTGCGACTGTCTTAAGTGAAGGTTTAGTCAGAACAACAAAGGCACTGATATGAAACAGTCTCTTGGAACACAGGGAACTAAACTTACTAGAGTAGAAGAGCAGGCAAACAGGCTTTGTACTATTATGAAAACTAAATACTAAAAGAATACTAAAAGTCAGTTATGTAGTCTTTGAGATAACTAAAATATCACTGTCTGTGATATTGTATGCATTGCATTGAGTCAGACAGATGTGAGACTTATTTAAACCACTACTCACTTTAGTTTGGTTCCTTGTGTTGAAGTGGAATGAAACTGCAGCGAAGTTCTGGGAGCTCTGAGATGAGTTGTTCAACCTTGAAAAAACAACTAAAAAGAAATCTCTTCTTAACCTTAACAAATGACTTGCATTTTTCAAGACAAGATAAGGATTGATCGATACACGCTGACTTAGAAGGGTGTGGATTAAGTATATAACAACGAGACCGTGGTTCATTCCTTTAGATACAGATCATGCCCATAGATATTATTCACTAGTATGTACTTACATTCAGTAGTTGCTACGATATTGATGTGCTGGAAGTCCAGATGGGTACGCGTCTCTAATATGACTCAATGTAAAAGAGAAAGTTAAGATCTCCCTATAAGAGCAGAGCGGGATGGGAGTTGCCTCTGGGATAATTCAGCACACGTGGTTTCCAAGAAACCACTGCTGGAAGAAAGGAAATGCTGGAACAGCAGCATGTGGCCTAGGCCACTAAGAATGAACTACCAAAAGTATATAATATCTAATATTATATTTAATACATAAATGTAAACATTGTCAACAGTTGAGACCGGTTCATTCTAATCTACCAATCCGGCCCCCTGGTAAATGATAGGCACACATTGTAAAGCACTTTGAGTGGCAACAGGTCAGAAACAGCGCTATATAAATGCAGTCATTTACTCGGTCGGTCGACTTTCTGGTCTGCTGCAGCCAGACTGGAACAATCTGCAAAAATCACTTAAATTTACAAATTCAGTTTTCAAGGACTCTATGATGGCCATTCTCAGTGATACGTGAGGCTGTTTCAAGGACTCCATTGTGGATATTCTCACTGCATGAGGCTGTTTCAAGGACCCCATTGTGGACATTCTCACTGCATGACGCTGTTTCAAGGACTCCATTGTGGACATTCTCAGTGATACATGAGGCTGTTTCAAGGACCCCATTGTGGACATTCTCACTGCATGAGGCTGTTTCAAGGATACAAATATATTTATTATTTAACCCCCAAACATTCACAGGCTAATAATCTTCTGTCTGTTTTTAAATAACAAAAATATTATTATTTCACGTAATAAAATTTTTTTTCAAGGCAGAAGGAATTATAATTAAACGTGTTCATTTCACAACATATACAACACGTAATTTCAGCGTATTATGATATTAATGAGATGAAAGAGAAACAAATAAGATGTAATTTGTTGCAGTAATGTTAACATGTTATCCATCAAGGTAGCTGTTGTAAAGCTGCAATCTGGAAACATAAAATATAAAAATAACTAATGAAGTCTCTCCCCCACTCTCTGACTGATGAGAGTGACTGTCAGGTCAGGTTATGTCCTGTAAAATCTATATTTAATAATATTACATTCTATTAAGTGGCCTTTGGGTTCAGGCACCTCTCATAGCCCCATTATCCCTGCTGTGGATAACAGGCCTGGACATGGCATGCCCATTAAAAACACAACATTTAACCCAATGTCATGTTTCACCAGTAATTAAAAACAAACCAATCATCAAACACTGTGTATCACTAACTACTGAATCACTTTTTACACTTTTTACCCATTGTTTCATTTAAGTGTTCATTGTTCCTCACCGCTGGAGGCTACCACATTACTGAATGTCAAATGCTTTTATCAGAAAATGTTCTGCATCAACAGCAAGGCTGTCAAGAACATGACTCACAAACCTGTAAATGAAACCATAAGAAAGACCAGCCTCTATTAGGAGTCCAACTAAAGGAATCCATCTGGAACATTCTTTTGCTGCAACACATCACATTTTGTGACATATTACGCAGCATAAATCCAACAAGTTATTTTGTTATCCTTTCCAGAACACATATATTTCAAGACTGCCTTTAGATCATCTAAAGGATTACTTTAAAAAGTTTCTCCAGCGACTTTTTATCAATGATATGATGATGAAATATATATTTTTTTTGGATGAAAACTTTTCAAACTCTACATGTTTCAGGTACTGATGAGCTGGGAATTTGGTGGTTCTGATTCCCGGGAGATCACATACTGTAAGATTTGTGTATTTTGGATGTGGGTATGCCTCAGGTATCGTGGTTTCCACAACATCAGTAGGGGCCGTATTGTTCCTCTTCAAACTGAGGTTCGACTATCGGCCGAACCCTCCTTTCCAGCACCTTGGAGTAGACTTTCCCAGGGAGGCTGAGTAATGTGATACCTCTGTAATTGGCACACACCCTCTGGTCCCCCTTTTTGAACAGGGGTACCACCACCCCCGTTTGCCAGTCCTCCTCCTGAGGAGTGGCCTTATTGTGAATCTTAAAATAGCAAAACTCAACCTTAATTATGTCATTACTTTTAACTTGGTCATTCTGAAAAGTTCTAAAAGTTATTTAATTATTATTTGCTTTATTGCATTCACACATCAATGAGCAAACCTACATGAACATGCTCTAGAATGCTCCCAGAAAACGGACCTCCCGTGCAGTGCTTCTTGAACTTGAACTCACCCCATTCTCACTGTACCCCTTCCTCTTTCTCAGTACCTTATTCCTCTTTCACTCAGTACTCTATTCCTCTTTCACTCAGTATCTATTACACTCATCTCATTCTTTCACACATTCACAAAAACACCATGATACATTGTTCCCCCGAATAGCAAAGCTGCTGAGGCAATAAACCCACTCACATCAATCAAACACACTCTCCAACTCACAGACTGTCAGTCTCAGACACTCACTTGCCTCACACGTCTGAGCTTATCCAGATTTCAACTAAACCTGGGTGTAATAAAACCCTCTCCTCATACAAGATACAAGATTTTTATTGGCCAATTGTAACAAGTACATAGGAATGCTTATTCCCCATTCCCTCCCGCAGTATAAATCTCAAAAATACCATGGGTGTTTTTGACACCACTGCACGGGACATTTCTAGTCCCGTGCAGTGGTGTTGCCGTACCACACAGTGACGCCACCCGTCAGGATGCTACGGTGCCACGGAAGTTCACTAGCCAACTCTGACATATACCGCTTTTTCTGAGGCACCGCAGAGCATAGAGGCGCTGGTGTGCCTTCTACAGCATGACCTCCGTGTTGCGTGTCCACGCCAGGTCATCGGAAATCTATAGTCCCAGGAAACGGAAGCAGCTGACGACTTCCACCGGTGTCCCGTCCAGGCTGATGGTGGAGTGGGTGCCCCGGTGGCTCCTGAAGTCCACGATGAGCTCCTTGGTCTTGCTGACATTCAGTGCGAGGCTGTCCTTGCACCATCCCAGCTGGACCACCTCAGCTAGGCGCCCAGACCTTGGTACCTCAGTTTCAGGACCAACTTGGAGGGAACGATGGTATTGAACGCCGAGCTTTAGTCAATGAACAGCAGTCTGACGTAGGTGTCCCTCCTGTCTAGGTGCATTAATAGCTCTTAGCATGTTGTATATGTTAGCAAGTGTATGTCCTTAATGTTGTTAACACGCTCTTATCACAGCTACTTAAGCAGGTGACCTAGCAGTACGAAATTGTGTTATTCATCTTGTCAATATGAATACTTGTGAACTGCTGTATTTATATGTTTGCGTACCCTAGTGTTATGCTATTGTCTGCTTCAACTAATGTACACCTTGTAAGTCGCTTTGGATAAAAAAATGTAAATGTAAATGTGCTGCAGGGCCGTGTGTAGTGCCAGGGAAATGGTGTCGTCTACAGACCTGTTTGGTCTGTATGCAAACTGGAGTGGGTCTAGGGACTCAGGGATGGACAAGTTTATATGCGATATTACAAGTTTCTCCAGGCACGGAGATGGGTGTTAAAGCCACTGGACGATAATCATTGAGGCATGTTACCTTGGTCTTTTTGGGTAACGGAACAATGGTTGTCGCTTTGAAGCACGCTGGGACGACAGACTGTTGCAGTGATGCATTGTAGATCTCGGTGAACACTGGAGTCAGCTGGTCAGGGCAGGTCTTGAAGATGCGGGATGGAACTCATAAATATAGTCGGTGAATAAGACCAAAGCCAAACACTTGTTGTGTATTAGAAAACCTCACGTTGCTGTATCATAGACCATAGAGTGTCTCACTTTTGTTTACTCCATTTAAAACGGACACAGGTTTACTTAACATTTAAATTGGTGTTGTCATACTTGAATAGCTAATTTAGGGTTATACGTAGTTTTTTTTTAAAACACCTTTTTGTTTATCTTTAACAATTGTAGGTCAAATCACTTTGTTGATAGTGGCTATACATGTTTGTTTGACACCATCTCTCTTTTTTTGTAAAGCGTCTTTGTTGACTTTTGTTCAAAACGAAAATTATCATTTTGAATAGCTGATATGTCTTTCTCTCCAGTTGTATTTCAGCTCATGTGCACTACGAATGTATTATACTAGTACTATAACATTCAAATGAGACCATGTACATAATTAGCATTCTCACCAGTACCTACATATCTTTTAACATTAACATATTAACCTCCTTAATATGATTGATATCAACATTGCTCTTGGAAGGGTTAGGGTTAGTGGTTTGAGTCAGGGTTAGGATTAGTGGTTTGAGTCAGGGTTAGGGTCAGGTTATTATATAAATTAAATACCACTGTAAATTGTAATATAAATCAATTATAGAAAATACATCTTTTGGATCAATATTTTCTAGATATAGAGTATGTATGTGCCTGGTTGTGGTGCGTGTTGTGCTTCTAATGTCAATGGCTTCCCTCATGTCTGTGTATGTTGCTGCATGTCTACGTGTGTCACTTCCCTGTTTGTTGACCTCAGCTGTGGTGGACCCGTCGCCTTCCTGCTCCCCCCCCGCCAGTCAGCTGGACTCCTTGTTGCTGGTTTCGTCTGGTTTCGGCCTCGCCTCCGGTTGACACTCTCCGGGCACTCTCTTGCAAAGTGTCCTTCTTTGCTGCAGTTAAAACACCTGAAGCTGCCGTTTGTGCCGGAGCCAGTGTAACCGCCTTTCAGAGTAAAATTCTTGTCTTTGCTTTGGTTCTGTTGCTGGCCACCTCTCCACTCGCCTGGCTCACGGACCATGTCTCTCGTACCTATTCTCTTGACATTGGTCTGCTTCACCGGTGGCTTGCTGCAGTGGTTGTAGAAGATATGGGAACATGTTGGCTGTTGGTTGTGGAGCCACAGCTGGTGGGGGTTAGGCCACATGTTGGCCACTTGTGAGACTGCTGGTAGGGCCGCTGGTGGGGATGCTGGATGAGGGCAGTCCAGGGTTTGTCTTTCTGCCATCTCCCTAAGTGTTTTATGAGTCTGTCTCTTTCCCCTTTCTGCTCTTTGGGCTGTGTGCGCTCTTCCATTTGTTTATGGCTCTGCCTGTGATCTCCTCCATGTTTACATTGCTCCTCATGAGTCCCTGTACTGTGGGTTGTCCAAGTCTGTGGTTTTCTCTCTGCCCTTTCGCTGACCTTCCTTTCTGGGGGCTGCTAACCTATTTTATGGTTGACGGGCCTGGCTGCCTGCTTTGGGTTTTCCCTCCACTTCCTCTCTTTGTCTCTAACCTCCTCTGGCCCTTGGTTGGGGGTAGTGTATTGGAATTCTGTGATCTGACCACTGTTTGATTACGTAGTGCGGTTCTGGAATTACAGATATCTATTTTATGCACTGGGCAGGAAAGGTTGAATTCTGGTCCGTCTCCATTAAATCTTTCCCACCTTCTATTAACTGGCGATAGTATCTGATCTATAGTGTGGTTCTGCTGTGCTCTGCTTGATGTGTGGTATAGTAATACACACAACAATAATTGGGCTGGCTAATTCCTTCCTGTTCTGTGCCTTATCTACGTCTGCGTTCTCCCTGCACTTTTGCTGACCCCTTTTTAGTTTTGGGGCTGCACTTTAAGTTAACAGGGCCTGGCAAATTCTTCTAATCTCTCCTCTTATATTCTCTCCCTTATATATTTTACTTATGTGTTTTTGGTTTAATCCCTGAACTTCTCCCTTTCTGATTCTATGTGTTGCCTTCTACCGATGACACGGCTCTCCCGCCGCTGGTCCTCTTGACCCTGTGTGTTCTGATACGTTGGCCTGTCGTTACTGTTGCTGTTGCAAGCTTCACTACTGCCGCTGTATTACTGTTTGTGTTGGGAAGTAAACATTTCAACTCAACAACTTGTCTACCGTCTCCGTTACTGCTGGTGGATGCTCTTAAAGTTGAATGCCCGACCCTCGCCGTCCAAGATAAACCTTATGCAAAACCATAGTGTAGTATCATTTATACTCGGGTGGAAAATAATCTTTTGCAGAGGTCCGGATACTAAGTTCAATACAAGAAACTCTGGGTGGTTGCGTTCCTATTGTCGCCTGTTGGCGACACACACACACACACACACACACACACACACACACACACACACACACACACACACACACACACACACACACACACACACACACACACACACACACGTGGCGCTGAAAGTCAAGCCGTGAAGTAACTTTCAGCACAGTAGACAGCTCCACTCGTTCATCGATCACTACCAAGACATTAATAAAACATATATTATTGGATTTCAAAAGTTTAACTAACGAAACACACCATGAAACGCACAGAAAGTAATAATCAATGCCACCAAGATGATTTAGTAACACGACTCACATGAACATATGCCACGTGCCAATCCAACACAAACTCGACACCACCGTGGCTGTGAGACACCGCTACAGGCAGCAAGCCAAACTAATTATAATCGCCTGTCTAATGCTGTTGCCCCAACCCTGTCTTCTCCTAGTTAACCAACAACCTCCTAGTTAACTAGTTAACCACCGTGGTGTCTTTTGATCAACCTTGACCATCCTTTGGTTGAGCCAAGGTGATTGGTATGGTCACCTGGGAGATCGAGACGGTGGTGAGGACAGCCCAGTGTGACAAACCTATAAACCAGGTAGTGAGCAGTATGCAGTTGTATCAACAGTTGAAGTTGAATATATATACAGCGGTTGGCGGCGGGGGATCGGGGGGAGGGCTGTCATCGTGGTACAGAGTTCAGAAAGATGACAGCTGAGGGGAAGAAGCTGTTCCTGAGCCTACTTGACTTGGAACAAATGGTTCCTGTAGCGCCTCCTGGAAGGATGGAGAGCAAACAGTCCATGGTTGGGGTGAGAGGTGTCGTTGGCAATCTTTCCTGCCTTCCTCAGACACTGTTTGTGGTGGTATTCTTTATTGCAGGGAGGAGTACGTTTTTACCACCCTCTGCACTGCTTTCTGGTCTGAGAGTGCAGTTGTCGTACCACACTGTGATGCAGTTGGTGAGGATGCTGCAAGATACAAGATACAATATGTTTTATTGGCCATTTGCAACAAGTACAATGGAACGCTTATTCCCCATTCCCTCCCGCAGTAGGGATTTTTAAAACAATACTATAAAAATACTATATACAATAAAAATTAACATAAAAAGAACAATATAGTGACGGATGTTTTGAATTGTGCAACGCAATTAAAGTGGGGCAGTAGTACAGCAGCAGCATCATGAATACAGTGCAGTACAGTGCAGTAACTGTAATGAGTCCAGAAAGTCCAGCAAAGTATGATAGTGTAATGTTAACGACAATGTTATGATAGTTGCAGCACTCCTTGTACGGATGCAGCAGAACCGGCGACCGGACGGTAGGGGGAGAAGAGATGGTGCCTAGGGTGGTTGCAGCCCTTTGTAATGGAGATGACCTTCTTCCGACATCTACAGATCTCCTCAATGCATGGAAGTGCACACCCGATGATCTTCCCTTCCCTCTTCCATCTTTTCTCTCAGGGTGAGGATGGAGGATGTGAGATTGTTTAACCTGACAGACTGGGGTCTGTTAGTAAGGAAGTCCAATAACTAGTTACAGACAAAGGGGTTAATGTCAAGATTCTTGGTTTTCATGAGGTCACCAAGTTTGAATATGAGTTTGGAAGGGATGATGTTATTGAATGCTGAGCTGAAGCCAATGAACAGCATTCTCTCGTGGGTGTTGCTCTCATCAGTGTGGGACAGAGCAGAGTGGACTGAGGAGATGGCATCCTCCATGCTCTTGTTCTCATTGTAGGCAAATTTGTGTTTATCCAGTGAGGGCAAGAGGCCAGATTTGAGGTGAGCCAGGACTAGCCTCTCAAAGCAGTTCATGATGATGGTGGTGAGTGCAACAGGGCGGAAGTCGTTGAGGCTCGCTGCAGAGGAGTGTTTTGGCACTGGCACAATGGAGGTGGTTTTAAAGCATGCTGGGACAACTGCCTGAGCTAGTGAGTGTTGAAAATGTCAGTTAGGACCTCGGTCAGCTGCTCAGCGCAGTTCCTGAGCACGCGACCGGGGATGCCATCATATCAGTACTCGCTGACCCTCCACGGAGGAGTCTGACACCCCCAGGAAAGGAATCTCCGTGGTGGCGCCGGCTGCCGAAGTGGTGGACCTGGATGACGGTGGATGATGGTCGGGGTGGCGTAGATGGAACTGTCTGATGAGGTCCTTGTCGAAAATGTGCCGGGCCGGAACAAACGATTTCTCCTCCGGGCCGTACCCCCTCCAATCGACCAGGGACTGGAAACCCCTCCCCCGACACTGGGAACCCAGTAGGCGGTGGACGGAGTAAGCCGGGCCGCCATTGATGACTCTGGGTGGCGGTGGAGGTGGAGCAGCCGGGACCAGCGGACACACCCTAGCTGGCTTGACCCTGGACACATGGAAAGTCGGGTGAATCCGCATGGACCGGGGCAGCTTAAGCCTAACCGCCACCGGGTTGACGACCTTCAGGACCTCGAAAGGCCCAATAAACCTAGGCGCCAACTTGTTGGACTCCACCCGCAATGGTATGTCCCGAGTGGACAGCCATACCTTCTGGCCCACCCAGTAGGAGGGGCCCTTGGAACGACAGCGGTTGGCAGTTGAGGCGTACCGGTTGGCCGAACGGAGGAGCGCAGCTCTGGCTTGGGTCCAGGTCCGACGGCAGCGACGGATGAAGGCCTGGACAGATGGGCAGGAGACCTCCTTCTCCAGGTCCGGGAACAGAGGAGGCTGGAACCCGTAGGCACACTGGAAAGGGGATAGTCCGGTGGCCGAGCTGACCAGCGTGTTGTGGGCATACTCCACCCACAGGAGTTGTCTTGACCAGGAGGAGGGGTGCTTGGCCACAGTGCACCGCAGCGCCGTCTCCATCTCCTGGTTCTTTCGCTCCGTCTGCCCATTGGAATGGGGGTGGAACCCGGCTGACTGTGGCCCCGATCAGCGAGCAGAACTCCCTCCAAAACCCTGACGTGAACTGGGGCCCCCGGTCGGAGACCATGTCGGTGGCGAGACCATGTAGCCGGAAGACATGATACAGGACCAGCTCCGCTGTCTCCTTGGCCGAGGGGAGCTTGGGCAGGGGTATGAAGTGAGCCATCTTGCTGAACCAATCCACCACCGTCAGGATGGCGGTGTGTCCGTTGGACAGTGGCAGACCAGTAACAAAGTCCAGGGATATATGGGACCAGGGACGATGGGGCACAGGCAACGGCTGCAGGAGACCTGCAGGAGCCTGATGAGAGGGCTTCTGCTGGTTGCAAACCGGACAGGCGTTGACAAACTCCCAAGTGTCCTGCTCCATGGGGGTCCACCAGAACCTCTGCTGCAGGACCCCCTTGGTGTGTTGAATCCCGGGGTGACAGGAGAGCCGGGAGTTGTGGGCCCAAATGAGGACATCAGACCTCAACGGCTGGGGAACAAACAGACGATTAGGGGGGCAGGTGCTCGGACCGGGCTGGCCCACCAGGGCGGCCTTGACCTTCTCCTCTATCTCCCAGACAAGAGGGGCCATCAACCGCGGAGCAGGTATGACGGTGTCAGGGCCCTCGGCGAGCTCCCCCCCCTCCACAAACTGACGTGACAGAGCGTCAGCCGTGACGTTACGGGACCCGGCACGGTAGGCGAGGGAGAAGTTGAACCTTGTAAAAAAAAAGGGACCACCTGGCCTGTCGGGAGTTCAGCCTCCTGGCGGACTGGATGTACTCCAGGTTCTTGTGGTCAGCCCAAACCAGGAAGGGCAACTTGGTCCCTTCAAGCCAGTGGCGCCATTCTTCCAAGGACAACTTCACCGCTAAGAGCAATTCCCAATGTCGTAATTTCTCTCCGCCAGTGTTAGTCGCCGAGACAAAAACGGTGGAGCTTCTGGTCGTCGGCAGACCGCTGAGACAGGATGGCCCCTACCCCTATGTCGGAGGCGTCCACCTCCACCACAAACTGTCTCTCAGGATCCGGGACAAGGAGGATGGGAGCGGAGGTAAATCGAGCCTTGAGTCCTTGGAAGGCCTTCTCCACCGAGGAAGATCACTGGAACGAGACCTTGGTGGAGGTGAGAGCCGAGTGTGGAGCAGCTACTGTGCTGTAGCCGTGGATGAACCTCTGATAAAAGTTTGCGTACTCGAGGAAGCGTTGCAGCTGCTTGCGGGACTCAGGAGCAGGCCAGGATGTAACCGCGGAAACCTTGGATGGGTCCATCTGCACGGCCCCTTGTCCCACAATATACCCCAGGAACGAGACGGAGGAGGAATGGAACTCGCACTTCTCCAGCACGTGTTGATCCACCAGTGACGCTAACTCAATGAGTCCGTCGAGCGACGCGGGTAGATCAAACGGAACCAACTCGTCCTTGACGTAGTCGGCCAGACCCGCGAGAAACACGTCACACTGCGCGGCCACGTTCCAGTCGCTCAGACGAGCCCGGGTTCGGGAGTCTATGACCGAGCGGGTACCCTGACACAATTTGGAAAGTCCCTTTGAGGACTCAGGGCCCAGCGGAACGGCTCTGAAGACCCTCCGTAGCTCCACGGAAAACTCCCGGAAAGACGCACAAGCCGGCGTCTGTCGCTCCCAGCTGTTCCCCACAACCGCGCTCTACCGGTCAGGTGGTTGACGGTAAATGCCACCCTCGCAGCCTCGGAGGCGAAGGTGTGCAGGTGCAGGGCGAACAGGATGGAACAGTTGGTGATGAAGGGGTTACAGCCCTCCGCATCTCCAGCATAGCGCTCCGGAGTCCCTATCCAGGGATCTGATCCCGTGGCTCCGGCGCTGAAGCGGGCGGTGCGGGTGGAGCGGAGGTGGGAACATCGGCTGAAGCACGCGGCGGAGTCAGGGTCTCCTCACGCTGCTGGATCCGCGTGACGAGCAACCGTCTGCTCTAGTGCCACGATCGACTGGGCCAGCGCCGACAGGTGACCGCTGTGATGAGAGAGGGCGTCCTCAGCCCTCTTGAGGCAGTCCTCCGGTGTGGGGGTGTGCGCTGGGTCCATCGTGGCCAGATTGTTCTGTCACGGGTTTAGGTTTGGATCCAAGAGCTGCACACAGACCAAAGGCAGGTAGTGGAATTTATTGCAATAAATATCACACACAGACAGGGACAGGCAGAGACGTAGTCGGGGACAGGGGGGGACAGAAAATATTAAAACAAACTAAACTGCCTATTGAAAACGGACTAATGAAATGCAAAGGACAGCACCCGCTCCGAAAGTAGTGTTTATATTAACGGGTAACGCTGTGTGATGCAGTGTATCCCATGGGCTGCATACCTGTAACCTCTCTCCTGGAAAATACATAATGTACCACATACAGAGCTTTCACAAAAGCAACTAATTATAATCTGTCTCCTCAGTAGGTATACAACACTATAACAACTATCTAAACCTATCTAGACTTCTCAAGTCACGGATGTCAGATCTAAAATCTCTAATCTCATATCTCTAATCTGTCAACTCAAACGCAAATCCCGCAAATCCCAAATACACTGCCGGACAGCAAAGCAACCCTCTGTCTACTCTCTACCCTCAACTCAAACAAAAAGACATCACATATTAAGGGGACAGATGGTCCTCTGATTGGACGACGGGGCAGGTACAATAGATGATTGACTAACACCTGTGGGAGACAAACATGGACAGAACAGAGCGGACACATGACATTGCATAATAAAAATGTTTGGTCGTAACAAATCGCCACGACGACCACAACAACTAACATGGTCACCAGAATAGAACGTTAATGACATCCGTTTCCGATTGGCTCCTCCCCTAACTAACTTGGTCCCGCCCACAGGGTGCTGATGGTGGGCCGCGGTCCGCTGGTCAACGCCGCCCTGAGTGCCGCACACCACACCGACAGGAAGCTGAAGATCTACGCCGTGGAGAAGAACCCCAACGCCATCGTCACGTGAGTCTGAATGCGTGGAATTGAGAGCGCATTGAGGAAATGGCAGCCATGTTCTGTATGCATGCACCTGTTTGTTAGGTCAACTTTGCTGCTCTTTTCTGTTTCTTTTTATTGTATATATTATTTTTATTTTTATGGTGTTGTTTTAAAGATGTATACTGAGGGAATGGGGAGTAAGCATTCCTATGTATTTGTTACAAATGGCCAATAAAATATCTTGTATTTTGTATCTTGTACCTAGTACTTAGGCTCGTTTGTTTAAAACCACAAACAGCCCATCCGTCAGTGACAGAGTTTGTGAGTGAGTTGTGACTCCGTCCCTCACCTCTGGCGTGTCTCGACTCCCGTTCCCACTCCAAGTTCAGACTTTGGATTTGAGAGAAAACGTTATTTTGTTTATTTTTTCCTTCCAAAAATTCCAAAACACTTGAAAGCACAACATATTTAAAAATATATTCAAAATATTCAAATTTATTTTTGCACTCTACCAATCACCACAGAAATTCAAGTTGGATGCCAGCTGATTTTGGCTTTACTGTACTTGTGCTGTGCAATGACAATACATTTGAATCTAATCTAATATATATAATATAATAATGAATTTATTATTAATCAATTATTAATAAAAACTGCTGAAATAAGATACAATTCAAAATAATATTCCCGAGAACAGAGAGCATTCCACCCAACAGACCGGACCACCAGTAACAAGAGACTCGTTTGTTGAACGAGTCTCTTGCCAACTCGTTCGTTGAACGACTCGTTCGTTGAACGAGTCAACAAACAAGAGTGGTGGATTCAGAACAGTTATCCCACCTCCTCGATGACTCAGATGCCTAGCTCGACCAAAAAGAAAGCCTAATTTCACTCTTTGGGCTACAGCCCTCCCTATGAGTGCACTCACAGTCTAATCACTCCACCGCGGAGCGATCCTGCCCGCAAGGCACTTTAATAAGTCTGCTGTGAAACCAATCATTTAAAAAAGCCAACAAAGTACCGAACGAACGAGATGGAAGATGGGAATGAATGAGTTGTTCTCGTTCACTGAAAAGACTTGTTCGTTAAGACTCGTTTGTTCGCTAAGGACACACCACTAGATTAGATTAGATTAGATTCAAATGTATTGTCAGTGTACAGCACAAGTACAGTACAGCGAAAATAATTTAGCATCTAACCAGAGTGCAAATGTTGCAGTAAAGTGCATGGAAATATAAGTTATAGTTAAAATGTACAGGTTAAAAGACAGTCTAGGTGAGCATATATAAATGTATGGCATATATAAATGTATATATATATACAAGAGTAGGAGCAGTTCTATCAACCGATTTAAATATATATGGCAGGTACAGTAAACAGGTATCTTAGTAATACATATGTAAACTATAGAGAGGAAGGTAGTTGTGATACAGTTTGTTTTTACAGTTTTGTTTTTTTTCTTTGTTTTTTTACAGTTAGTCAGAGACATTGGTGGTGATTATTGAAGGTGTGGGGCAGGGGTGGGGGCGGCAGCAGGGGGGGGGGGGGCAGCAGAGGGGGTCAGCCGGTGGGGGACAGCAGAGGTGTGGCAGCAGGGGGGGGGGGGGGGGCTGTCTTCATGGTGCAGAGTTCAGGGAGATGACAGCTGAGGGGAAGAAGCTGTTCCTAAGCCTGCTTGACTTGGAACAGAGGTTTCTATAGCGCCTTCTGGAGGGGAGGAGGGCAAACAGTCCATGGTTGGGGTGAGAGGGGTCATCCACTATTTTTTGTGCCTTCCTTAGACACCGTTTGTGGTGGGTAGTGTTTATTGCAGGGAGGGGTAGTCCAAAGATGTGTTGGGCGGTTTTCACCACCCTCTGCAGCGCTTTCCGGTAAAAGTTTACCAGAATCTGAGGTGACAGGTGGGCTTTCCTCAGTCTCCTCAGGAAGAAGAGACTCGTAGTTCATTCTTAGTGGCCTAGGGCCACTTGCTGCTGTACCAGCATTTCCTTTCCTCCAACAGTGGTTTCTTGGAAACCACGTGTGCTGACTTATCTCAGAGGCAACTCCTATTTCCTGCTGCCTGATCTTATAGCTGGCAGTAGATCTTTACTTTCACGTTACATTGAGTCATTTAAGAGACGCATACCCATTTGGACTTCCAGCACATCAATATCGGAGCAACTACTGAATGTAAGTACATACTAGTGAAGAATATCTATGGGAATTATCTATATCTAAATGAATGAACCACGGCGGGTGTCTCGTTGTTATTTACTTAATCCACACCCTTCTAAGTGAGTATCGACTAATCCTTATCTTGTCGTGAAAAATGCAAGTCATTTGTTAAGGTGTTCCCAGAAGAGATTTATTTTTAGTTGCTTTTTTAAGGTTGAACAACTCATCTCAGAGCTCCCAGAACTTCGCTGCAGTTTCATTCCACTTCAACAAAAGGAACCAAACTAAAGTGGGTAGTGGTTAAAATATGTCTAACATCTGTCTGACTCACTTGTGATGGAAATCTGGCGCATTTCAAGTCCAGGATTCTGGGGCAATTTTTCGTGTTCACATCTTTTATCGTCCGATCCTCGGATACACATATTAACTGTGCTCCAACCGGGGAAACGGGGAAGAAGCGTGCGTAACTGGTGTAAATCAAGAAAATGCATGTGTATTTCATATGAATAATACATATATTTGGGTAAATTTTAGAAGTGTGTATTCATGTGTTAAAGTGTTCCCATGTACCCCACCCTTTAGATAATTAGAGTGTTGGTGTGGCACTCCTGGGATGTGTGACCACATTATTTTGAGATTATTGAGACAAATGCATTTATTTTGTACATTTGTTTTTTTTAATTTCGGGGGTTGATAATACAGTGAGTAGTGAGGCGGAACGTTTGTGTCCGCTTCAATGGTTCTGGGGTACGAGGTTAGAGTGATGGACGTTTCCGGTGTTTCTTCAGAAGCTAAAATAAGCTAGGAAAATGGGCTATATGCACTAAGCTGTGTGAAGTACTTCCGGCTTCAAATAATGCGGTTCAGCCTGTTCCGGTGTATTTGTTTACTTCCAACTAGCAAAGCTACAGCTCCTGAGGTAATATTTCGCCATGAATTCCCATAAGAAAATGCGTTTTCAAAAACAGGAGAAGAAATACTTCGAACATTGTTGTGTTCCACTTTGTTCGGCATCAACGAAATGTAACGGGATTTCCAACCCATCCTGACCTGAGAAGACCCCGACGCGGACATCCAATTCTATACCAGGTAACGTTAGACCGAAGTTGTGCTATTCAGCTAACTGTTTGACATCGACCAAAGTAAACATCAGTAAGGTAGTTAGTTATGGTACATGGTATGGTACACATAACCATTATAAAACATTTAGCCAAACAAGAGCACAGCCTTACTAGTTTATAACTTAAAGCAGTAACCTGTTTTTAACCTTCCAGAGACAGCTGCTCCAGCCAATCAACGAGTTCTTTCTTTTCCTCGTTTTACTGTCGGTTGGTATGAAGGAGAGGGACCCGGCGCATCGATTCAACATACACCAGTCCACAGTGAGCCGCATTATTGCAACATGGACATGTTTTCTAGCCACTGCACTGGGGTCTCAATGCATCTGGCTCACACCTGCAGAAGTGCAAGCTTACCTCCCTGAGGAATTCGGAGATTTCCCAGACACCTAGGTCATCTTGGACTGCACTGAGCTCAAGTGTCAGACACCATCCTCACCACTCCTGCAAAGTGAGATGTCACTTACCTACAAATCTCACTGCACCATGAAAGGGCTTATTGACGTTTACAGTGGCAGGCCTGTTGTCAAACTACCAAAACAAGGCATTAGTTAAGGCATGGGTTAAGTAAAGCATTGGTTCAACACCAGGTTTTTGTCATTTCATTTAGTGAATTTTGACCCCTCTCTTCCGCGATCTCCACTGGCTTCCGGTAAATGCTCGCATCAAATTCAAGACTCTGGTGCTGACCTTTAGGGCAGTCAATGGAACTGCCCCAGCCTACCTCCAGGCGTTGGTCAAACCCTACATCCCAGCCAGAGCGCTCCGCTCAACTTCTGCCAGGCGACTTGTTCGACCTTCACTAATGTCAACCAAACATCGCTCGTCCAAAACCCAGCTCTTCACGGCTCTGGCTCCACAGTGGTGGAATGAACTCCCGTCTCATGTCAGGACGGCAGAGTCCCTCGCCAGCTTCTGCAAGAGACTCAAGACCCACCTGTTCAGAGTCCACCTGGACTCTCCTTGAACCCTCCTTCTCCTTCGTGAAACCCCTAAACTTGCTTAAGTCCTGACATTAATAGCTCTTAGCATGTTGTATATGTTAGCAAGTGTATATCCTTAATGTTGATAACACGCTCTTATCACAGCTACTTAAGCAGGTACCTAGCAGTACGAAATTGTGTTATTCATCTTGTTAAAATGAATACTTGTGAACTACTGTATTTTTATGTTTACGTACCCCAGTGTTATGCTATTGTCTGCTTCAACTAATGTACACCTTGTAAGTCGCTTTGGATAAAAGCGTCTGCCAAATGCCCTAAATGTAAATGTAAATGTAAATGTTTATTCCAGTGGCAGATCACATTCTTTAAATCTTATGTACAGAAACATTATCAATGTAAGCAAACTGTTGAATGAAGTCATTTGTATAGATTTGTAAAAATGAACATTGTAACATATTGCACATATATCATATTGAAATATTGTAACATATTGGCAAGAAAAATCTGTAAAATTGAAAAATGAACTGTAATAAAAAAACAAAACATTTTGGCATTCCAATCTTTCATTGAAGAACCTGGGTTTTGCTCATGTTCATTTCTCAAAGAGGGGTATCTTGGCATGTATATGTAGACAATAAAGGGTCAGCTTTTTCTCTAATTGATCTTTGCACTTGTGGATCCATGTATATTCGTTGCACAACTGTTTGGAACAGCAATGCCACGATGTGATTGCAGCATCGGCTGTGCGTCAACACCACTGGCGATGAATCACGAAGCGTAATCTAAGAAGAAAGAAAAAACAATTAGAAATATACCCTCTGCTTCATGGAAAAGAGCAAGTAGGTTATTATGAGTAGAACATTTGTTATTGTTCCTGAACCATGCTCCTAGACGATGCCTACCCTCCTAAATGCTTAGCTTTACATTCTCTCCCTATTCAAACAAACTTCAATAACCTTCCTTGTCAATAACGTCTGAGTCATTCTTTCGACTCGGACGTCCCGCCAGAAGTCACAGCTGGATTATCTCCGACCATCTTGGGCACGATTACACGCAAGCGTCGCAGGAAGAAGCGAGGGAAGCGAGCCGGAGTGCTAGTCAGGCTGAGATGTTGATCCGATCGCCCCCCACTACCCACCATTCTACTGGCTAATGTACAGTCTCTGGATAATAAGTTAAGCGAGCTACAGGCTCGTATTCAATTCCACCGGGAAACTAAGGACAATTGTATCATCTGCCTTACAGAGACATGGATGTCGGAGGGGGTTACCGACGCAGCTATCGAGCCGACGGGATTTTCCGTCCACCGAGCGGACAGATCAAAGGCTCTCTCCGGTAAAGATCGCGGAGGGGGGGTATGTCTCATGATAAATAGATCTTGGTGCAACCAAAGTCATGTACATCCCCTCAAGTGTTCCTGTTCCCCGGACCTGGAGTACCTGATGCTTATGTGCCGTCCACACTGGCTACCTCGGGAGTGACCGCTGTTTACATTCCCCCACAAGCCAACACGGACACAGCACTGAAGGAACTGTACAGTAACTGTATCAGCGAACAGGAGTCGGCACACCCCGAGGCTGCTCTCATCGTGGCGGGGGACTTCAACAAGGCGAACCTGAAGAAGGTTCTCCCGAAGTTCTACCAACACATAACGAGCAACACATAATGGCAAATCAGACCACCGCTCTATCCAGCTGCTCCCCGTCTATAGGCAGAGCAACCGATCGCTGTGAGGGAGGTCCAATGCTGGTCGGACCAATCGGACTCTATGCTGCAGAATTGTTTTGATCGCGCTGACTGGCACATGTTCCGCGTTGCCTCGGACAATAACATCAATGAGTACGTGTCGTCGGTCACCGGGTTCATCAAGAAGTGCATAGATGACGTTGTTCCGACCAAGTTGGTTTGGATATATGCCAACCAGAAACTGTGGATTAACGGCGATGTTCGCGCTGCCCTACACGTGCGTAACGCCGCCTTTGGCTCCGGGAATACGGAGGAATATACGAGAGCCCGTTACGACCTCCGTAAGACCATCATCACTGCCAAGCGGGAGTATAAGGACAGAGTGGAAGATAAATTCAAGAGCCACGATGCGAGGGGTATGTGGCAGGGCTGCAGACGATAACGAACTTCAGAGGGAGAACCAGTTGTGTAGAGAACTCCTCTACCTCCCTCCCAGGAGAGCTAAATACTTTTTTTGCTCAGTTAGATGTAAACGGCAGCCCGCCGAAGCCAGCGCCGCCTGAGGAGACCAGCCTGCTGAGCATCTCGGATGTACGCCGCGGCTGAACATTCGTAAGGCGGCAGGCCCCGACGACATCCCGGGCCGTGTCCTCAGAGCATGCGCAGACCAGTTGGCAGGAGTCTTTGCAGACATCTTCAACCTCTCCCTGTCCCAGGCTGTTGTCCCCGCGGTCTTCAAGATGTCCACCATCGTGCCTGTCCCTAAACAACCCAAGGTAACATGCCTGAATAACTATAGACCTGTAGCCCTCACCTCGATTGTCAGCAAATGCGTCGAGAGGTTGATCAAGGATTTTATTTGCTCCGTGTTACCTGCCACGCTGGACCCATGGAAATTTGCATATCGTCAAAATAGATCCACGGACGACGCAATTGCCATGGCCCTCCACACTGCCCTTTCCCACCTGGAGGGAAAGAACTGTTATGTGCGAATGCTGTTTGTGGACTACAGCTCAGCGTTCAACACGATAGTTCCTGCCAAGCTCGACACCAAGCTTAGAGGTCTAGGCGTGCCCCCATACGCGTGCAGCTGGATACTGGACCTCCTGTCGGACGCCGCCAGGTGGTGAGGATGGGCAGCACCACCTCAGAGCCACTGACCCTCAACACGGGAGCCCCCCAGGGATGCGTGCTGAGCCCTCTCCTCTACTCCCTCTACACCCACGACTGCATGGCTATGCATAGCTCCAACGTCATCATCAAGTTTGCTGACGACACGACAGTGATGGGCCTGATCGCCAGCGACGACGAGACAGCCTACAGGGAGAAGGTCGGATCGCTGGAGCAGTGGTGCCAGGAGAACAGCCTCACCCTCAACATCAAGAAGACCAAGGAGCTGATCGTGGACTTCAGGAAGCAGAGGGGAGAGCACAGCCCTATCTCCATAGATGGTGTTGCAGTAGAGAGGGTCAGCAGCTTCATGTTCCTCGGCGTGCACATCGCCGAGGACCTCACATGGTCCACGCACACCACACACGTGGTGAAAAGGGCCCAACAATGCCTGTATTTCCTCTGGCGTCTGAAGAAATTCAGCATGGGCCCCCGCATCCTGAGAATATTCTATAACGGCACCATCGAGAGTGTTCTTACAGGGTGTATCACCGCCTGGTACGGGAACTGCACCGCACTCGAGCGCAGAGCGCTTCAAAGGGTGGTGCGGACAGCCCAGTATATCATTGGAGGCGAGCTCCCCTCCCTCCTGGATATATACAATCAGCGGTGCGTGGCCAAGGCCAAACAAATCATAAAAGACATTGCCCACCCCAATCACGAACTGTACTCACTGTTACCGTCAGGCAGGCGATACCGCAGTATCAAGTGCCGTACAAATAGGCTTAGAGATAGATATATATAGAATATATATAGAATATATTTGATCACATTGATTTATATATACATATTGCTCTTTTCTGTGCCGATATTTAGCATTTTATAAATTGCATTTTTATTTTTTAACTTTTTACGCTATTTTTATCTATTTTTATCTTATTTTTATAACTGCTGTCTGTCGTCGGGTATTGCACATAAGATTTTCACATCACTGTACTGTACCGAGTGTAGATAGATAGATAGATAGATAGATACTTTATTAATCCCGAGGGAAATTCAGTCTTCCAGCAGCTCATACAATAGCAAACAAACACTTATTCAGTTATAAAAACTTTAAAAACGAAGGGACCTATCTAAAACACAACCAGAACTATAAAATTACAATAAATTACAACAAACAAGAAGTGGAAAATACACTGCATCAAAACATAAACTATACTAATATCTGTTGTAATAAGTATAGTTTATGTTTTGATGCAGTGTATTTTCCACTTCTTGTTTGTTGTAATTTATTGTACACTGTACACTGTACTGTACAATACTTGTGTAAACTGTGAAGTGACAATAAACTTGACTTGACTTGACTTGACTTGACTTGATAACTATTATGCCTTAGATGGTGTATATTAGCAGTGTTAACTTATGTAAATGTTTCTGATCACCCAAACACCCACCTTATGCCTATTAACTTGATCAAATGATCTGACCAATGTGCAGGGAGACAGGCAAACATTCAAGTTGGTGAGTCTTTAGGAATAAACTGAGCTATAATGCTCCACTGAACGAGGATGAACAACGTTACACAGCTTCTTGCCTACACTTAAGCTGTGTGGTGTCTCACTCTTCCTCAATGTCGTGTAGCACAAGGCTCTCACCACCTGCCCTGACAGCCTGTCTTTATTGGACACTGAATAGAATAACAGATAAGTGTCGTTAGCGTAAGTCAGTCAGTTAACAATCGTTTTATTACCTTCCTAGTTGTGTATGATGTAGTTGAGTTGTGATGCCGCAAACAATAGGCCTATATCAATATATCACATATTCCGGAGCCTTAAAAATTGCAGAGCAGTGTACTCTTACTTACGGTAGTCACCCCAGATACGTGACAAACTGTGGCCGCCTCCCCTCCTCTCTGTTATTGTAGTGTACCGGCTGCTCAACGTCTAAACAGAGACAGCCCTACCTCAGTTTACACCATTTACCCAAAGACAAACTCCTCCGTAAGTCGTGTGTGAGGCTGATAAGGATGGATGAAGGTCCCTCGTTTCATGTTCTCAGGAGTAGCGCGTATGTCTGCAGTTTGCACTTTGACAAGGAGAGCATATAAGTCTCGAAAAGTGGGCGGAATAGGCTAATAATGTCGGGTGTGATTAAAAGCACTGGTCCTGACCCCCACACACACTCCATCTCTCATCCGAATAGAGCCACATAATGACAGTAAGTGTATGATTAAAAGCACTGGTCCCAAGTAGGGCTGGGCGATACGGACCAAAACCCAGTATTTTTAGGCTGCATCGCGATATACGATATATATCGGTATTTTATACAAATTCAGTTTTAACTCAATGCCACAAGCACTTTTATTTTAAGACAACTCATTACAAGAATAACAGGCATTCCCTTTTAGAAAATATACAGCTGCTCACTACAAATTAACACGTAAATGAAAAGGTACATTGAAATAATCAAACTCCATCAAATAAATTGCCTATATTAAATACATAGGCATACCTCTGCTCCTACACAAAATCGCCTTTGTTATATGGCGATATATCCAGATAGAGCCACAAGATACAATGTCGGGGAATTGTATGATTCGGATTCAGACTTCTTCACTGTAGTGTTCATTCACTAGTTGAACCACATCGTCTGGACCGACTTTTGGAAGGTTATGCAGCGATGTTGTCCAGCGATAACTGTCCTCCATGGTGAATGCCAAGGTGAATGCATTAACCGGAACTTGGGATACACTGCTTCAGTGATTTTTAACGGGTACTTCCGGCTTTCAAATCTAACGTGATATAGGCCTATAGACAACCTTTATGCAACTTGCTTGTTGGGGTTTTGGTCATCCTACATATCCGGGAGCTCTTGTAAACACCGGGTGAAGAATGTCGTGTTGAACCGGAAACGCCCTGCTGCCCCCCACCTCTGCTCAATATATCCTATAATAATACATCAGCATCAATGTCTTGACTGCCTTGCACTGTAATCACACTACCTACCTCTACCTACAGTTTTCATATTTATTGATAACATACCTTTAAATGTGTACATTTTTACTGTACCTGCCGTATTTATATTTTTTTATTATTATTTTTTTAAGTCTTTATTTATCCCCGGGGAAATTAGTTCTCTGCATTTGACCCATCCTAGTGTTAGGAGCAGTGGGCAGCAATTAGTACAGCGCTGCACTCTGGTTAGATGCTGAATTATTTTCACTATACAAAACGCTGCCCTCCTGGCCATCTTTTCACACTGGTCTTAATATTCACTGGTTCATTCTAATATATCAATCAGACCTTGGTCTGCCCCCTGGTAAATGATAGGCACACATTGTAAAGCGCTTTGAGTGGCAACAGGTCAGAAACAGCGCTATATAAATGCAGTAATTTACTCGGTCGGTCGACATTCCGGTCTGCTGCAGCCAGACTGGAACAATCTGCAAAAATCACAAAAACTTAAATTTCCAAATTCAGTTTTCAAGGACTCTATGATGGCCATTCTCAGTGATACGTGAGGCTGTTTCAAGGACTCCATTGTGGACATTCTCAGTGATACATGAGGCTGTTTCAAGGACTCCATTGTGGATATTCTCACTGCATGAGGCTGTTTCAAGGACCCCATTGTGGACATTCTCATGAGGTTTCATGGATACAAATATATTTTTATTTAACCCCCACACATTCTTTTTTTTTAACAACAAAACAATTTTCATTTCATTTCATTTTCTGTTTTTTATGGCTTTAAAGCAACTGATCCAAAATACAACATTTCACATAAGAAAATAATATTTTCATGGCTGAAGGAATTAGAATTAAACTTTTTAATTTCACAACATATACAATTAATATCCAAGTAATTTAACCGTATTATGATATTGATGAGATGAAAGAGAAACAAATGAGATGTGTACATACATCTACTGATGCCTAGTCTGGACACATCTTCAGTGATGTTCCTGGAATCATAGGACGTTTCGGGTCTCGCAACATCATACGCCCTCCTCCAGGTGACCCAGCCGGGGCTGATCAGACCCCAGCTTGTGTCCAGATGGCTAGCTAGCTACCATGACTCCATGGCTCCCCTCTTTTGAGCCACAACCATCTTGAGGCCCTCTCTGCCGCATCGGTGGTACTGCGGATGGCTCTCCTCTTTCTCTTGCTGAAGGCTCTGACCAAGGAACGGGCTGCGAATCCTCTGCATCCAACTTCCACCGGGAAACACCTTGCTCTCCAACCAGCCTGCTGACAGTCGCTGACCAGTCCTGCGTACTTGGAGAGCTTCCTTTCAAAGGCTTCTTCCAAGCGATCTTCCCACGGGACTGTCAGCTCTAGCAGCACAGCTTGCTTGGTGGACTCAGACACAAGAACAATGTCTGGTCGCAGGGTGGTGACTGCAATATGGCTTCAGCTGATGTTCAAGGTCCACCAACAACTGCCAGTCTCTTGCAGACGTCAGGATGCCTGCAGATGTTTTTCTGGCAGAAGTTGGCTTGTCCCCAGCTCTGACAAAGGCGATGGTGTCCTTGGAGTGTCGGAACTGCTTTGACCACAACAGTCCTGCGCTGATGGCTTCAGCAATGGTCTTCAGGACTTGGTCATGCCTCCACCTGTACCGTCCATCTCCAAGTGCCTTTGTACAGCAACTGAGGATATGTTCCAGGGTTCCTCGCTGGGAACACAATGGGCATGCTGGTGTCTCTGCTATGCCCCATGTGTGCAGATTTGACGGGCTTGGAAGCACATCATACACTGCCTGGATTAGGAATTTGATGCGGTGAGGCTCGGCTTTCCAAAGCTCAGCCCAGGTCACTTTCCTCTCAACCGCATTCTCCCATCTCGTCCAAGCTCCCTGTTGCTTCATTCCCACTGCCTTGCAGGTTCTTGTCTCCTCCACTGCTGCTCTCACCTCCTCCTGAACAAGACGGCGCCCTTCCTTCCCCCTGGTGTTCATTTGGGGAGTTGGAAAGGATCCTAGCCCAGCTCGACCTCGTGTGACCACTCCCACCAGGCTCTTGTGACGCAGCCTTGCCTCTGCCTCTTGAACTGCTTCCTCTGCCCTCCATTTCCTGCCAGTCCTCACTTGGATCCCTAGTTACCTTGAATTCCTCCTCCAAGGATTTGAAAGGCAGTTGCAGCTTGTTGGTGTTCCCGTAGAGTGCAATGCTGCTCAGTCTCCTTGGCAACCCAAGCCATCTCCGGAGGTGGTTGCTGACCCTCCTCTCTAGGGTCTCAACTGTTGAGATAGGGACCGCATAGACAAGGAGGGGCCACAGAATCCTGGGAAGAATGCCATGTTGGTAGACCCAGGCTTTAAACTTCCCAGGTAGGCCTGACTTGTCCACGGATTTCAGCCAGCCATCCAACTCAGTGCAGGTCGACTGGATAGATGTTGTGTCTCTCAGAGAGCAGTCAAAAACTTTTCCTAAGCTCTTGACTGGCTTCTCTGAGATAGATGGGATGGCTGTGTCTGCGATGTTAAACCGGAACTTGTCCACCACCTTCCCTTTCCTCAGCACCATTGATCTGGATTTGGCGGGTTTGAAACGCATCCGGGCCCACTCCACCAGCTCTTCAAGCCCCTTCAGAATCCACCGGCAGCCTGGGACTGATTCTGTCATGACTGTGAGGTCATCCATGAATGCCCTGATGGGTGGTTGCCGTTGTCCGGAATTCGTGCGGGGCCCTCTGCACTCTGGCTCAGCAGACTTAGTGAGCATGTTCATGGCTAGGGAGAACAATGTCACAGAGATAGTACACCCTGTGATGATACCGATCTCCACCTTCTGCCAACTGGATGTTATTGCTCCTGAAGAGACCTTCATCCTGAAATTGCTGTAATAATCAGCGATGAGGTCTCTACACCTGCTTGGGACATGATGTTTTGTCAAAGTGAACTGAACCAGCTTGTGTGGAATGGAGCTGAATGCATTCTCCAGGTCAAGCCACAGCACTGACAGGTTGCCCTTGTTCTCTCTGGCCTCCCGAATAAGCTGTGTCACCACACCGGTATGTTCCAGACATCCTGGCATTGAAATGCCACCTTTCTGGACAGATGTATCGATGTAGGTGTTCTCTGCCAGGTAGGTACACAGCCGTTTGGAAACAGCGCTGAAGAAAACCTTTGCCTCAACACACAGCAGAGAGATGATGCAGAACTGGTCTAGCTGAGTGGAGTTTTCCTCCTTCGGGATCCATACCCCTTCAGCCACTCTCCATTGATCAGGGATCCTCCCCCTTCTCCAGAAGACTCGCAAGATGTACCAGAGATAAGTTAACCTAGTAATTGGTTGCTGTAATGTTAAAATGTTATCCATTAGGGTAGCTGCTGTAAAGCTGCAAACAATGTTATCCATCAAGGTAGCTGTTGTAAAGCTGCAAACAATGTTATCCATCAAGGTAGCTAAATATTTATAAAATAATGAATGAAGTCTCTCCACCAGTCTCTGACTGAGAGTGACTGTCAGGTCAGGTTATGTCCTGTAAAAAAATATATTTAATAATATTACATTCTATTAAGTGGCCTTTGGGTTCAGGCACCTCTCCTAGCCCCACTATCCCTGCTTTGGATAACAGGCCTGGACATGGCATGCCCATTAAAAACAACATTTAACTCAATGTCACCAGTAATTAAAACAAACCAATAAAACATCAGCAAACACTTTGTATCACTAACTACTGAATCACGTTT
Organism: Muraenolepis orangiensis; assembly: GCA_027704905.1. NCBI lineage: Eukaryota > Metazoa > Chordata > Actinopteri > Gadiformes > Muraenolepididae > Muraenolepis > Muraenolepis orangiensis. The sequence goes on along the minus strand of CM051005.1, from coordinate 9,388,359 downwards.
TACCCTTTTTTAAACATTCATTGTTCAGTTTAAGCGTTCATTGTTCCTCACCGCTGGAGGCTACCGCATTACCTGACATTACTGAATGTCAAATGCTTTGATCACATTGTCTGCGTAAACAGCTAGGCTGTCAAGAACATGATTCAAAAACATCTCAATGAAATTATAAGAACTTTTAGCCGCTATTGGGATTCCAATAAGAGGAATCCATCTGAAAATCCTTTGCTACAACACATATCGCAGGTTGTGGCTTTTCCAGAACCATTACACCAAGAAGTTCTTTCGTTAAATCCTTTCCAGAACACGTACATTTCAAGACTGCCTTAAGCTCATCTAAAGGCTTTTTTGTGTCACTGGAAAGTTTCTCCAGTGACTTTTTATCAAGACCAAACTCAAACAAATACCGTGTAATAACATCGGCCAGAATGTCTAAATCAAAAAACATAGTAAGCCCTGGGATAGGTAAAGCTGCTGCAACAAGTGCAGATAATAAGGCGTAGTACCTAATTTGTGAACAGAAAATCTCTTTCTTCTTCTTAATGATGCTTTGAGAGATGTTGGGAAGGGCCAAGATCAGAGTATCTCTCTTGTGTGAAGGAAGGTCTCTCTCCATGGTCTCCTGGAGGGTGGGGAAGTTGTACAAATGGAGATCAAAGCTAGAGACCAGGAAGACCTGAGGAGCCGTCACACCTTGTTCTTCAAGTCCTGTTGGAAATGGAAGACAGGAGGAACTAAATGTGGTCAGGAAGGAGTGTGGAAACATGTTTCAACTGTACCGTACTGGACTGTACTAGGACTCAGCATTAAGGATCAAATGAGCTTTTCTCTTCTATAATATTATTTTAGATTCATCTTTGTGTGCTATTTAAATGATATCTAATATATATAACATGTTTTACACTGAAACATTGAGCAGTGTTCCTTTAAAATAATTGAAATATTTCATATTTACAGTACACACAGTGACAAAAAGCAAACCTTGAATGCAATTTTCCTTGATTTTCTGGAGTGTCTTTTCTTTGTCGTACTTCTTCTTGCTCATTTTTGCAGAATACAGATTGCTGTCAATCTTAGCGCGGACAAAGTAGAAAGTCTTGTTAATTTAAATTTAACTCTCTGAATCGGTCAGATGATACGATGACGAACAAATAAAACTTTTTAAACCCTATGTGCTCCAGGTACTTTTCAGCTGGGAATTTGGTGGTTCCAATTCCTGGCAGATCCCATACTGTAACATTTGGATTTGTTGGATGTGGGTAAGCCTCAGGCTCCATGGTAGTTTCCACAACATCAGTAGGGGCCGCTCTCTCATCTTCGTGGTCTATTCCCCTAAAGGCATTAACAAATGTGGACTTTCCAGATCCACTCTCTCCTGTGACAGCAATGTTCAGTGGAATACTTTCAAGATCTCTCAAATACTTTCTGGTTATTGACGCTGCTTCTTGAATGTCATTTTTTTCAGGGCCATTTGAATCTCTTCAATCGCTGTGGATTCCATCCTTGAAAATAAGAAAGAATAGAGAAAATTATTGATAGTCAATTTAGCATCAGCGTTGCTGTTTTTATCTGGGAGGTGTGTTATATGCTGATAATAACCATACACAGACACCAAGTGAGAACGTGCGATTGTCTTTACTGAAGGTTTAGTCAGAACAACAAAGGCACTGAAATTAAACAGTCTCTTGGAACACAGGGAACTAAACTTACTAGAGTTAGAATAGCAGGAATAGTACAGGCTTTGTACTATTATGAAAACTAAATACTAAAGGAATACTAAAAGTCAGTTATGTAGTCTTTGAGATAACAAAAAAAACACTGTCTGTGATACTGTATGCATTGTAAGAGCCATGTGTATTAGATTAACATATACAAGCGGCCAACAGGCGACACCATGATGACGGAACGCGACCACCCAGAGTTTCTGTCTACAAACTCGTGACGTAACAAAGGCCCCGTGACCAATAGGAGTAGTAGATGTTTGTTGTACCGTGACCAATAGGAGTAGTAGATGTTTGTTGTACCGTGACCAATAGGAGTAGTAGATGTTTGTTATACCGTGACGAATAGGAGTAGTAGATGTTTGTTGTACCGTGACTAATAGGAGTAGTAGATGTTTGTTGTACCCTGACCAATAGGAGTAGAAGATGTTTGTTGTACTGTGACCAATAGGAGTAGTAGATGTTTGTTATACTGTGACCAATAGGAGTAGTAGATGTTTGTTGTACCGTGACCAATAGGAGTAGTAGATGTTTGTTGTACCGTGACCAATAGGAGTAGTAGATGTTTGTTGTACCGTGACCAATAGGAGTAGTATATGTTTGTTGTACTGTGACCAATAGGAGTAGTAGATGTTTGTTATACTGTGACCAATAGGAGTAGTAGATGTTTGTTGTACCGTGACCAATAGGAGTAGTAGATGTTTGTTGTACCGTGACCAATAGGAGTAGTAGATGTTTGTTATACCGTGACCAATAGGAGTAGTAGATGTTTGTTGTACCGTGACTAATAGGAGTAGTAGATGTTTGTTATACCGTGACCAATAGGAGTAGTAGATGTTTGTTGTACCGTGACCAATAGGAGTAGTAGATGTGTGTTGTAGCGTGACCAATAGGAGTAGTAGATGTTTGTTATACCGTGACCAATAGGAGTAGTAGATGTTTGTTGTAGCGTGACCAATAGGAGTAGTAGATGTTTGTTATACCGTGACCAATAGGAGTAGTAGATGTTTGTTGTACCGTGACTAATAGGAGTAGTAGATGTTTGTTATACCGTGACCAATAGGAGTAGTAGATGTTTGTTGTACCGTGACCAATAGGAGTAGTAGATGTTTGTTGTACCGTGACCAATAGGAGTAGTAGATGTTTGTTGTACCGTGACCAATAGGAGTAGTAGATGTTTGTTGTTCTACTTCCTATATAATGTTTGGTAAGAAGCGCGTCGTCAGTCTGAACAGTTTTGCATGGCAGGCTCCATCTTGCTGCAGTTGATGATTTATTCAATGCTTTGTGTCAATATAATATATTGAATTTAGCATCCGGACCTCTGCAAAATATTCTTCTCCACCCGAGTAGAAATGATACTACAACACTTAATGTCAAAAATGAAGTAAAGATCTACCGCCTGCTATAAGAGCAGGCAGCGTGATGGGAGTTGCCTCTGGGATAATTCAGCACACGTGGTTTCCAAGAAACCACTGCTGGAGGAAAGAAAATGCTGGTACAGCAGAAAGTGGCCTAGGCCACTAAGAATGAACTACCAAAAGTATATAATATCTAATATTAGATTTAACACATAAATGTAAACATTGTCAACAGTTGAGACCGGTTCATTCTACTCTATCAATCCGTCCTTGGTCTGCCCCCTGGTAAATGATAGGCACACATTGTAAAGCGCTTTGAGTGGCAACAGGTCAGAAACAGCGCTATATAAATGCAGTCATTTACTCGGTCGGTTGACTTTCCGGTCTTACCCTCGGATCTGAAGCACTTCTCCACCACTCAAAGAGTTTGAGTTCATATTAGATCCATTGTACATGTCATTTCTCCTCTGTTTTGGTATGTACTCCATAGCCCCCCCCCCCTCCCCAAATGACGTGATTTCCCCAAAATGTTGTTTTTATTCATGAAATAAACAAGTGGAAAATGGACTGTTCATATTATTAGAGCTTTCATCCCAAGCCCTTTATAATTATTATTATAACCCCATTCACCCATTCATAAACAGCCATGCAATTGTGCAAAATACAATGAAAAAAAATAAAAAATTAACATTAATTTAAAAAAAATTAAGAAAATAATCCTGGTAAGGAATAAGTATAAATATTGTAAAGTGTAGGCACGATAAGGCTTCGGCCTTCATTTTTATCACTAAAAATATTTTGTTCACATTTCATATATTGTTTATTATTTGTATTCCAATCAGTGCATTTTTCACCAGGGGGGGCTATACCATTTTTTTATTTACAATTACATATTGTAAATTACATTATATAGAATTACTTTTTGTATTGAAATGTCGCCCTTCTGTCCATCACTTTCATCATGGCCACGCAAGGCCAGCTCAAAGGCACCACAGAACTTGACACAGTCTATTATTTAGCATAAAATATGCCGGTTTTTGTCCACCTCCTCATTGTGCTTCCTCACGGCAATCCTGTGGCCGTCGTCCAGCTGCGTAGCAATGTTCACTCTGCCTAGCGTGGCTAGTTTCATAGCGTTGTCCATGTGTGCCCTGGTGTTCTCATGCTTCCTCACTTTCTCAGACAGGTGCTTCATATCCCTCACTCCAGTTGTTGTCCATGTTGCATCTGTCCCCCTCGTTGTTTTAAAAAGCAAGCAAGGAAAGCAAAATAAGGCATTAGCATGAGTGCATCCAGCTAGCCAGGCCTTTCTGGTGTACCAGCTACGAGAGAAGCCTCGCGTATATAGGTCTTCCCTTTGTCACTAGCTGCCTGTTTGATAAAAATATCAGGTTGATCTGGGCCCAGATCTTTCGCCTTAAGTTTGTCCGACAAACTTCTTCTCTCAAACGGCTCTTGAATGATAGATTTCACCGAGTTAGGGACCGGGTTGAGTCTTGGGGTAGTGCTCACGCTTGCCATTGTTGAACTAGTTGTAGTAAATGGCGCCCGCAGAGACAGAGCATAATATGTGACGCACACAAATGACGATGCTCGATGCTCCCAAGTCTTCCGTGGGGCGATTTGAAAAGCGCCCCACGGGGAGACGTTTTGAGGACGCTGATTGGCTACATTTGATGTCACTCGTTTATATCTTGAATCAGCAATTGGCTAAACTGCTACAGAGACCCGCCTCCGTGGGGTGATTTGAAAAGCGCCCCACGAGCATCGGCATACAAATGCGCCCTTAAGGCTGCAGTGTACTAGGCATATGTGTACTAGGAAAAGCATATTATGTTGCGCAAATTATTTTAAAATCATATTTTACACATATTTCTGGGTGCATTCCATATTTTAAACACACACATATTTACAATTTATATATATATATTTTTATTTTTTTTATTTTTTTTATATTTTGTTTGTGCGTGTGGTTTAGGGGGGGGGCGGCGGCGCCCATCGCCCCCTATGGGCCAGCCGCAACTGATTCCATTCCATGTACTATTTCTAACTGAAAGTTTATTGAGCTCTAAAATCAATGCATGTAATGACTCGGTTATAAGTAGGGCTATCAAACTATTAAAGAACTTAACTGAGTACATTTATATAACAGGCTTTGATTAATCACGACTCACAAGTTTAAAATACTTGTATTTATGTGTGTGAATGTGTGGGGGTTAAATATGACATATACATGTGTGTGGTGAAACGAGCCCCTGCGTCCCCAGCCGTCTCTGTAGTGGCCAGCAGGGGGCAACAGAGAGCAAGCAGCAGAGGGGAAGCTGATTTATGCTCATCACCAACACACATCCATCCGACCCCATATAGACATATGTATGTATTTGTTATTATTATATTGGTGAAATAAATGTAATTTCAGTTACTAAAGTAAGTTTATTGTCCAAGTGCCTTTTATGTAACAGTAATACGAGCTGGCCGTAACAGTGGTAATATAAATGACTGCTTTAGATGAGTTTACAAGATATAGAAGGCCAATATAATCATAATAGAAAAAAGGTCAAAACTTAACATTTTAATTACATTTTCAGTTTTGTTTCAAATAATCAATAGTCAAATAATAAAACAGTTATTATAACATAATAATCTTACCTCGGCTGAAGGAATTATAATTGAAAATAATACAGCATGTATACAACAAGTCATTTCAACGTATTATGATCATGATGAGATGAGTGAGAAAGACTATAGCTGTAGTTATGGTAAAGCTGTAATCTGGTAGCGTAAATTAAAAAATTAAAAATTCTCTCCACCACTCTCTGACTGAGAGTTGACTGTCAGGTCAGGTTATGTCCTGTAAAAATATATATTTAATAATATTACAAGTGGCCTTTGGGTTCAGTGACCTCTCAGCCCCATTAGCCCTGCTGTGGATAACAGGCCTGGACATGGCATGCCCATTAAAAACACAACATTTAACCAATCATTTAACCCAATGTCATGTTTCACCAGTAATTAAAATAAACCAATAAAACATCAGCAAACACTTTGTATCACTAACTACTGAATCACGTTTTACCTTTTTTAAACATTCATTGTTCAGTTTAAGTGTTCATTGTTCCTCACTGCTGGAGGCTACCGCATTACCTGACATCACTGAATGGCAAATGCTTTTATCAGAACATTTTCTGCATCAACAGCTAGGCTGTCAAGAACATGATTCAAAAACCTGTAAATAGATTGAGAAGAAATAGCTGCCGCAATTATGAGTCCAACAAAAGGAATAAATCTTAAACCTTCCTCTGCTGCAGCACATACCACCTCTAGTGACATTTCACGCAGCATGAAACCAACGAATTCTTTTGTTATATTCTTTCCAGAACAAACATATTTCAAGGCTGCCTTAAGCTCAAATAAAGGCTTGTTTGTGTCTTTGGAAAGTTTCTTCAGTGACTTTTCATCAAGACCAAACTCAAACAAATACCGTTGAATAACCTCTGCCAGAATGCCTAAATCAGCAGCCAAAGAAAGCCCTGGGAAAGGTACAGCTGCTACAACTGCAGATAATAAGGCATAGTACTTAATTTGTGAACGGAGAACTTCTTTCTTCTTCTTAATGAAGCTTTGAGAGATGTTGGGAAGGGCCAAGATCAGAATATCTCTCTTGTGTGAAGGAACGTCTCTCTCCATGGTCTCCTGGAGGGTGGGGAAGTCGTACAAATGGAGATGAAAGTTGGAGACCAGGAAGACCTGAGGAGCCATCACATCTTGTTCTTTAAGTCCTGTTGGAAATGGAAGACAGGAGGAACTTAATGTGGTCAGGAAGGAGTGTGGAAACATGTTTCAACTGTACCATACTGGACTGTACTAGGACTCAGCATTGAGGATCAAATTAGCTTTTCTCTTCTATAATATTATTTTAGAGTCATCTTTGCATGCTATTTCAATTATATCTAATATATATAACATGTTTTATACTGAAACATTGAGCAGTGCTCCTTTAAAACAATTGAAATATTTCATATTTACAGTACACACACAGCGAACCTTGAATGCAATTTTCCTTGATTTTCTGGAGTGTCTTTTCTTCGTCGTGGTTCTTCTGGCTCTTTTTCGCAGAATCCAGATTGCTGTCAATCTTAGCGCGGACAAAGTAGAAAGTCTTGTCCATTTTCTTGATCGCCTGAGCCAGCATGACATCATTCTCTCTGAATCGGTCAGATGATACGATGATGAAAAAATCAAACTTTTCAAACCCTATGTGCTGCAGGTACTTTTTAGCTGGGAATTTGGTGGTTCCAATTCCCGGCAGATCCCATACTGTAACATTTGGTAATATTGGATGTGAGTAAGCCTTAGTCTCCATGGTAGTTTCAGTAACACCAGTTTCGGCCGCACTCTCATCTTCGTGGCCTATTCCCCTAAAGGCATTAACAAATGTGGACTTTCCAGATCCACTCTCTCCTGTGACAGCAATGTTCAGTGGAATACTATCAATATCTTTCAAATACTTTCTGGCTATTAATGCAGCTGCGTGTGTGCCATCGTTTTTCAGGGCCGTTTCAATATCTTCAGTCACTTTGGTTCCCAGGGACATCCTTGAGAACAAGAAAGAATAGAGAAAATTATTGATAGTCCATTTAGCATCAGCGTTGCTGTTTTTATCTGGGAGGTGTGTTATATGCTGATAATAACCATACACAGACACCAAGTGAGAACGTGCGACTGTCTTAAGTGAAGGTTTAGTCAGAACAACAAAGGCACTGATATGAAACAGTCTCTTGGAACACAGGGAACTAAACTTACTAGAGTAGAAGAGCAGGCAAACAGGCTTTGTACTATTATGAAAACTAAATACTAAAAGAATACTAAAAGTCAGTTATGTAGTCTTTGAGATAACTAAAATATCACTGTCTGTGATATTGTATGCATTGCATTGAGTCAGACAGATGTGAGACTTATTTAAACCACTACTCACTTTAGTTTGGTTCCTTGTGTTGAAGTGGAATGAAACTGCAGCGAAGTTCTGGGAGCTCTGAGATGAGTTGTTCAACCTTGAAAAAACAACTAAAAAGAAATCTCTTCTTAACCTTAACAAATGACTTGCATTTTTCAAGACAAGATAAGGATTGATCGATACACGCTGACTTAGAAGGGTGTGGATTAAGTATATAACAACGAGACCGTGGTTCATTCCTTTAGATACAGATCATGCCCATAGATATTATTCACTAGTATGTACTTACATTCAGTAGTTGCTACGATATTGATGTGCTGGAAGTCCAGATGGGTACGCGTCTCTAATATGACTCAATGTAAAAGAGAAAGTTAAGATCTCCCTATAAGAGCAGAGCGGGATGGGAGTTGCCTCTGGGATAATTCAGCACACGTGGTTTCCAAGAAACCACTGCTGGAAGAAAGGAAATGCTGGAACAGCAGCATGTGGCCTAGGCCACTAAGAATGAACTACCAAAAGTATATAATATCTAATATTATATTTAATACATAAATGTAAACATTGTCAACATTTGAGACCGGTTCATTCTAATCTACCAATCCGGCCCCCTGGTAAATGATAGGCACACATTGTAAAGCACTTTGAGTGGCAACAGGTCAGAAACAGCGCTATATAAATGCAGTCATTTACTCGGTCGGTCGACTTTCTGGTCTGCTGCAGCCAGACTGGAACAATCTGCAAAAATCACTTAAATTTACAAATTCAGTTTTCAAGGACTCTATGATGGCCATTCTCAGTGATACGTGAGGCTGTTTCAAGGACTCCATTGTGGATATTCTCACTGCATGAGGCTGTTTCAAGGACCCCATTGTGGACATTCTCACTGCATGACGCTGTTTCAAGGACTCCATTGTGGACATTCTCAGTGATACATGAGGCTGTTTCAAGGACCCCATTGTGGACATTCTCACTGCATGAGGCTGTTTCAAGGATACAAATATATTTATTATTTAACCCCCAAACATTCACAGGCTAATAATCTTCTGTCTGTTTTTAAATAACAAAAATATTATTATTTCACGTAATAAAAATTTTTTTCAAGGCAGAAGGAATTATAATTAAACGTGTTCATTTCACAACATATACAACACGTAATTTCAGCGTATTATGATATTAATGAGATGAAAGAGAAACAAATAAGATGTAATTTGTTGCAGTAATGTTAACATGTTATCCATCAAGGTAGCTGTTGTAAAGCTGCAATCTGGAAACATAAAATATAAAAATAACTAATGAAGTCTCTCCCCCACTCTCTGACTGATGAGAGTGACTGTCAGGTCAGGTTATGTCCTGTCAAATCTATATTTAATAATATTACATTCTATTAAGTGGCCTTTGGGTTCAGGCACCTCTCCTAGCCCCATTATCCCTGCTGTGGATAACAGGCCTGGACATGGCATGCCCATTAAAAACACAACATTTAACCCAATGTCATGTTTCACCAGTAATTAAAAACAAACCAATCAGCAAACACTGTGTATCACTAACTACTGAATCACTTATAACACTTTTTACCCATTGTTTCATTTAAGTGTTCATTGTTCCTCACCGCTGGAGGCTACCGCATTACCTGACATCACTGAATGTCCAATGCTTTTATCAGAACATGTTCTGCATCAACAGCAAGGCTGTCAAGAACATGACTCACAAACCTGTAAATGAAACCATAAGAAAGACCAGCCGCTACTAGAGTCCAACTAAAGGAATCCATCTGGAACCTTCTTTTGTTGCAACACATATCACATTTTGTGACATATTACGCAGCATAAATCCAACAAGTTATTTTGTTATCCTTTCCAGAACACATATATTTCAAGACTGCCTTTAGATCATCTAAAGCAGGGGTCCCCAAACTTTTTCCTGTGAGGGCCACATAACTTTTCCCTTCTCTGATGGGGGCCGGGGTCAGTTTGTAACAGAAAAAGTGTGACGATCGCAGGGGTGCCTAAACGTAAACATTTATTGTTTTCCAGAAAGCCACACATAACCAAATATTAATAACCCTTTCCGGGATCTTCACAGAAAAAAAAGTCAGGAAATAAATAATAACACTATTAATGAAATAAATAACACTATTTATGAAATAAATAATAACAAAATAACCCTCTCTGGGTTCTTCACAGAAAAAAGTCAGGAAATAAATAACACTATTTGTGAAATAAATAATAACCAAATAACCCTCTCTGGGTTCTTCACAGAAAAAATAAAGTCGGGAAATATATAATAACACTATTTATGAAATAAATAATAACTAAATAACCCTCTCTGGGTTCTTCACAGAAAAAAAGTCCACTGAACATTAACTTTCTGTTGTGCCGTGCACAATCTTAACAGGTAAAAGTTTAGCTTAGTTGTCAGAGCAGAATCTCTTACTCAAATGACTCATATGAGCAGTCTCTCAAAGTTCTTGTGTTCCTTCCTTATAATCCTTTTGTAGGTTCCAGTAGGTTTGTAGACAAACTTCCCTGTGAAAACCACAAAGCAAGCAGGCTGAGAAACCGAACGAAGTGATACAGCACCTACACAGCACAATACATTTCACTACCAGTATGGTTGTGGAGATGGATTTTATCCCAGTAGATTTTATTATGATTAAATTAGTTTATACTCAGAAAAGTCAGAAAAGTTATCTTACCTATGTATTTTTATTTTATTTTTATTTTTTATTTTTTTCACACTGATGAACATAAAATTAAAAAATTAAAAAATAAAATAAAAAAATAAAAAATATCATAATGCGTCTCTGGTATTGTTCAGGGGGCCGGGCCAAATGTGGAGGCGGGCCGTATCCGGCCCGCGGGCCTTAGTTTGGGGACCACTGCTGTATGCATTGTAAGAGCCATGTGTATTAGACACTAGGACTAGGACGACGGAGTTTCTGTCAACAAACGTGTGATGTAACAAAGGCACCGTGACCAATAGGAGTAGTAGATGTTTGTTGTACCGTGACCAATAGGAGTAGTAGATGTTGGTTGTACCGTGACCAATAGGAGTAGTAGATGTTTGTTGTACCGTGACCAATAGGAGTAGTAGATGTTTGTTGTTCTACTTCCTATATAATGTTTGGTAAGAAGCGCGTCGTCAGTCTGAACAGTTTTGCACGGCAGGCTCCATCTTGCTGCAGTTGATGATTTATTCGATGCTTTGTGTCAATACAAGATATTGAATTTAGCATCCGGACCTCTGCAAAAGATTCTTCTCCACCCGAGTAGAAATGATACTACAATACTCAATGTAAAAGAGAAAGAAAATATCTACCGCCTAGATCTTTTCTTTCTCTTTTACATTGAGTATTGTAGTATAATTTCTACTCGGGTGGAGAAGAATCTTTTTCACACTGAAACGATGTGCAACTTTTCTTATTTGCTCATCATGCAGTTCTTGACCCTTTTCCGTCAACATGCGGACTCTTTGGCCTCTTCGTGGCTCTTCTGAGGAAGCGGGGTTGCTAACTATTGTGCCTCCTTCCCTTTGTGGTTGCACGGTTGTGCGGTCTTCATTTGCACCCTCTTTGTCAGGTGCTTGTGCCTGCATGTCTGTGCAATGTACATCCACAACAACCACACGCTGGCTGCCACTCTCAGACATCTTTACTTGGTTTAATGTTGTTACTCACTGCTTTCTGATGCTGTCTTATGGAGCAGTAAGTTCTCACTATAATTCCCTCTCATGCAATGATGACAGCAATGCGTTCTTTATGATACTGGTAGGATTTATTCAAATCCAGACCGTGAGAACTGTACCGTGACCGTGAGAAATACAAGATATTGAATTTAGTATTCGGACCTCTGCAAAAGATTCTTCTCCACCCGAGTAGAAATGATACTACAATACTCAATGTAAAAGAGAAAGAAAAGATCTACCGCCTGCTATAAGAGCAGGCAGCGTGATGGGAGTTGCCTTTGAGATTATTCAGCACACGTGGTTTCCAAGAAACCACTGCTGGAGGAAAGGAAATGCTGGTACAGCAGCAAGTGGCCTAGGCCACTAAGAATGAACTACCAAAAGTATATAATATGTAATATTATATTTAATACATAAATGTAAACATTGTCAACAGTTGAGACCGGTTCATTCTAATCTACCAATCCGTCCTTGGTCTGTGTTATGTATGCATTACATCCGGTGTGACCGGGAGTTTTGGGGTGTGTGAACCGGACACAGTTGTTGTTGTTGTTGTTGTTGTTGTTGTTGACGCCATGGCAGTGTGTACAATAAACGGTCAACCTAAAAGTCGTAGTCCATAGTCTTATTAAACACAACATTGGCGACGAGGATTATGGATTCTCTACTCTCACCTCTCTCCCCGTTCCTCGCACTGCCGGGCGAACCGCCGATCCCGTGGGTTCGCTGGCTTCAGTCCTTCGAAACGTTCATAGTAGCCGCGGGGCTAGCTGATGCTAACGACGAACGGAAGAAAGCCCTGCTGATACACACGCTGGGCAGCGAGGGACAGCAGATTTCTTGGACTCTCGGACCCACTCCGAAATATAGTGACTGTGTGTGATGCCCCTGGGGGTTCATCAATAGAGAGGGCGTGGCTGTCCTGTCTATGCTGTCTTGATTGCATTGATTGCAGTAACTCAGGGCACCTGGGTCTGGTGCCCTGCAGCTATTTAAAGCCTCTCTGCTTCTCTCTCTCCCTCTCTCTGTTTTCCCCTGCAGGCACCCGGCTCTGTTGACTAGCAAGTTGGTTGTTTTGAATTGTTTGTTCAAAATAAACGTATTTTGATAACCGTTGACATGGTGTGTCTCCTATTTGTTGGGGCCTTTTGAGCCAGGTCTTAACACTGTGTTACACTGCTCACTGGACACTTTGCTGCTCCACAAAATGTTATGCTCCGGCGGATCGTTTTTCGGCAATGTCGGCAACAGGCGGGTGAGTCCATCCACCGTTACGTGGCTGATCTGAGGGGACTAGCCAGCCTCTGTAAATTCGGGGTGCTGGAAGATGAACTGATACGGGATCAGCTGGCTGAGCACACTAATAGCCCAAAGCTCAGAGAAAAGTTGCTAATGATGACAGACAAGCTAACTTTAGCAAGAGCAGTGGATATAGCTTTCCAGCTTGGGTCATCACAGCTAGCTCCCTCCTCTAGTTTTTTTCCCCCCAGACCCATGCTACTAACTCAAATGGTGGCGCTACCCATGGAGCCTCCCGGGGAGGTTTTCCCTGAGGACTACTTAGACGTGAACTTTGCAGCACGCCAGGGTACGGCAGCACGCCGGGCCTGTGGTAATTGTGGCTCATCATCGCACCAGAGTCGAGCTCCAAACTGCCCTGCCAAGGGACAGAGGTGTCAACGCTGTGGCAGGCAGAACCATTTTTCACAGGTCTGTCGCTCTGTTCCCTCAACCGACAGCCCACCTCCACGTACGCCTGGGCCGCACACGACCATCCACTCAGTGGCCGCCACCTCCTGACCGCTAAAGTGCTGCACAGTGGAGCTGGATGGGGTCTGCCTCCCACTGCTGCTGGATACGGGGGCCTCCAAGTCGCTCCTGAATATTTCCACGGTCCGGTGGCTCTTTCCGCTCCGAACACCCATACGCCGCCTGCCTCTCGCCCTGCGCGACGACGTCACCACCGAGCTGCAAAAACTCTTGGACGCGGGCATCATCGAGGACATTGATGCTTCCCCGTGGATTTCAAACCTGGTGGTGGTGAAGAAAAAGTCAGGGGGCCTGCATCGATCTCAGGCCGGTGAACAAGACCGTGATACCTGACAGGTATCCGCTGCCCACAGTGGAGGAGCTAGCCACACAATTCTACGGCTCTTCCATGTTCACAAAACTAGACCTTCGCCAAGGCTACCTGCAGGTTCCGCTGCACCCTGACATCCGCAGCCGTATGCCCTTCGGCCTCAGCTCGGCCCCCAGCTGTTTTCAAAAAATCATGACCACCATCTTCGCCGGCATCCCGGGCGTGGTCGTTTTCCTGGAAGACATAGTGGTTCATGGTGCAACACCGGCCGTTCATGACGAACGCCTGGTGAGGGTGCTGGACGTCCTCGCCAGTCACAACCTCATGCTAAATGGGGAAAAGTGCACCTTCGCCGTTCCAGCCATCGAGTTTGTAGGGTTCCGCCTGACCGCTGACGGCCTCAGCCCGCTACACTCAAACGTAGAGGCGGTACTGCACCTGCCTGAGCCGTCCTGCCCAGCTCAGATCTCTTCGTTTCTGGGGATGACGGCCTACTACCTGTATTTCCTTCCCCAGTACTCTTCGACCACCTCCCCACTACGCGAGCTCCTGAAACAGGACGCGGTCTGGGAGTGGACCCCGGCCTGCTCTGCCGCTATTTGCCAGCTCAAGACGCAGCTCACCTCAACACCGGTGCTCGCATTCTTTGACCTGGCGAGCCCCACGTTCGTGACCTGTGACGCGTCCAATACGGCAATAGGGGCGGTGCTGTCCCAGATCCAAGGGGGCACGGAACGCCCGGTAGTGTTCGCCTCTCGGTCCCTCAACTCGGCCGAAAAGAAATACTCGGTGGGGGAGCGGGAGGCCCTGGCCTGCGTCTGGGCGTGCAAGCGGTGGCACATGTACGTGTAATGGGCGACATTTTACATTGCGTACTGACCATCAGGCTCTCACGGCCCTGCTTGCTACATCGGGGTCGAGGCACAAACCGCTGAGGATCTACCGCTGGTCAGAGAGACTCCAGCCGTATGACTTCACCACACTGTTTACTCCCGGCAGGGAGAATGTGGTGGCTGACCTGCTCTCCAGTGCCACCCCCGCCCCAGTGCCTGGCGCGGGCCCGGACACAACAGAGTCAGAGCTCATGCTCCACGCCCCGCTCCAGACCACGGTTTCCCCGGAGGACTTTCGGCTCGTGTCGGAGGAGGACCCCATGCTCTCCCGGCTCCGCACTTACATCCGGGAGGGCTGGCCTGCGAAGGTCCCAGAGGAGTTGCCGTCTTTTCATCGGGTCAAGGACGAGCTGACCTGCTGGAACGGTGTCTGCGTGGCCCGGGGCCTGCGCACGTTCGTCCCCATCGACCTCAGGGCATGCGTTTTGGCTATGGCGCACAAGGGCCACCTGGGTATCGTAAAGGTGAAACAGCGCTGCAGGGATTTGGTGTGGTGGCCTGGCCGGGCATAGATCGAGATATAGAGACAATGGTGAAGGAGTGCACGGCCTGCCTGCTCAGTGGCAAAACTGGCCCGCCACCCCCACCGCCCCTGGGTGAGCTGTGTTGCAGTGGCCGTGCGCGCCTTGGGAGCACATCCAGCTGGAAATCTGTGGGGAGCTCCATTCAAAATGGCCAGAGGTGGTCGCCACGGGGTCCGTAACGGCTCGGGTGGTCAAAGACTTTCTCGCCTCTCTGTTTGCTCGGTGGGGCAGTCCTAACGCCATCACTACAGATAACGGCCCACAGTTAGTCTCAGCTGAGGTTGCCACCTTTGTGGAGGAGAGGGGGATCAAACACATCCATACAGCTTTCTACCACCAGCAAGCAAATGGGGGGGTTGAAAGGTTCAACCAAACCCTAAAGAATGGGGTCAGAGCACACCTGGCAGATGGTCTTCCGTTTTCAGCCGTGCTGCTCCGCACCCTGCTTCACTACAGGGCGATGCCGCACTCAACTACCGGCAGCTCCCCAGCCCTCTTGATGATGGGCCGTGAGCTGCAGCTCCCTTTGGATTGGCTACGGGCCCCGGTGGCCGTCAAACCAGCAGCAGCACCCTGCCAGAGTGCCAGGGTCGAAGAGGCTCAGCGTCGCATGAAACAGCGTTTCGACAAGAGACAGAGGGTGAGAGCGCCTCCCTTCACAGTGGGGGACTGGGTCAGGATTCACCGTCCTAACCGGGACCACAAGCTGCTATCCTTCTGGACGGTGCCGATGAAGGTCACCGCTCAACTGGGGCCAGCCACCTTTCGTCTGGCCGACGGATCACGGTGGCACACAAGCTGGCTTCGGAAGGTGGCACCGCCCCCCATCGTGGACCCTGGGCCCGGGAAGACGGGGACTTTGCTTTCCCTGATGAGCAGTTGCAGGGTCCAGCCGGGTTCCCACCTGAGCCGGCTGAGCCAGTGGTTCGTCCTGAAGCTCGTCCGGCCCGTGTCCGGGTCAGACCAAGATACTTGGAGGACTATATTGTGAGCTAGGGACTCTCAGGGGAAATGTTCAGAGCATAGTCTGTTGCGTGGCAGAATAATCCACATTGCTATGCTGGTTACTGGCAGTCTACCAAGTTCATATAGAGTTAAAGTTAAAAGTTAATTGGGTTCCTTGTGGGGGGGGGGTAAATGTTATGTATGCATTACATCCGGTGTGACCGGGAGTTTTGGGGTGTGTGAACCGGACACAGTTGTTGTTGTTGTTGACGCCATGGCAGTGTGTACAATAAACGGTCAACCTAAAAGTCGTAGTCCATAGTCTTATTAAACACAACAGTCTGCCCCCTGGTAAATGATAGTTACACATTGTAAAGCGCTTTGAGTGGCAACAGGTCAGAAACAGCGCTATATAAATGCAGTCATTTACTCTGCAGTCATTTTCAGTTTTTAAATGCAGTCATTTAATGCAGTCATAGTCGGTTGACTTTCCGGTCTGCGACTAGAACAATCTGCAAAAAAACACTTTTACAAATTGTGTGTGTGTGTGTGTGTGTGTGTGTGTGTGTGTGTGTGTGTGTGTGTGTGTGTGTGTGTGTGTGTGTGTGTGTGTGTGTGTGTGTGTGTGTGTGTCCGTCCCACCTCTGCCTTACTGGACCCACATTCCTTACCCTCGGATCTGAAGCACTTCTCCGCCACTCAAAGAGTTTGAGTTCATATTAGATCCATTGTACATGTCATTTCTCCTCTGTTTTGGTATGTACTCCATGCCTTTTATGTTACAGTAATACGAGCTGGCCGTAACAGTGGTAATAGAAATGCATGACTGCTTTAGTTGAGTTTAGTTGAGATACAGAAGGCCAATGTAATCATAATAGAAAACATTTCAAAACTTTAAATTTTAATTACATTTTCAGTTTTGATTCTTGGTTGATCCAAAATCAAACGGTTATTATAAAATAATAATCTTACCTCGGCTGAAGGAATTATAATTGAAAATAAGTAATTTCAACGTATTATGAGAATGATGAGATGAGTGAGAAAGACTATAGATGTAGTTATAGTAAAGCTGTTATATGGTATGGTAGCGTAAAATAAAGAATGAATGAAGTCTCTCCACCACTCTCTGACTGAGAGTTGACTGTATATATTTAATAATATTACAAGTGGCCTTTGGGTTCAGGGACCTCTCTTGGCCCCATTAGCCCTGCTGTGGATAACAGGCCTGGACATGGCATGCCCATTAAAACACAACATTTAACCAATCATTTAACCCAATGTCATGTTTCACCAGTAATTAAAAGAAACCAATAAAACATCAGCAAACACGTTGTATCACTAACTACTGAATCACGTTTTACCCTTTTTTAAACATTCATTGTTCAGTTTAAGCGTTCATTGTTCCTCACCGCTGGAGGCTACCGCATTAATCTCAAATGCTTTTATCAGAACTTTGTCTGCGTCAACAGATAGGCTGTCAAGAACATGACTCAAAAAACTGTAAATGAAACCATAAGAAAGAGCAGCTGCTATTGGGAGTCCAACAAATGGAATCCATCTGGAACATTCCTCTGCTGCAACACATATCACATTTTCCACAACATCCGTAGAGGCCGCTCTATCATCTCTGTTGTCTATTCCCCTGAAGGCACTAACACATGTGGACTTTCCAGATCCATTGTCTCCTGTGACAGCAATGTTCTGTGGAATACTATCTCTCAAATAACAACTAAAAACACACTGTCTGTGATACTGTATGCATTGTAAGAGCCATGTGTATTAGACACTAGGACTAGGACGACGGAGTTTCTGTCAACAAAAGCACCGTGACCAATAGGAGTAGTAGATGTTTGTTGTACCGTGACCAATAGGAGTAGTAGATGTTTGTTGTACACTGACCAATAGGAGTAGTAGATGTTTGTTTACCTTGACCAATAGGAGAAGTAGATGTTTGTTGTACCGTGACCAATAGGAGTAGTAGATGTGTGTTGTACCGTGACCAATAGGAGTAGTAGATGTTTGTTGTTCTACTTCCTATATAATGTTTGGTAAGAAGCGCGTCGTCAGTCTGAACAGTTTTGCACGGCAGGCTCCATCTTGCCGCAGTTGATGATTTATTCGATGCTTTGTGTCAATAAAAGATATTGAATTTAGCATCCGGACCTCTGCAAAAGATTCTTCTCTACCCGAGTAGAAATTATACTACAATACTCAATGTAAAAGAGAAAGTAAAGATCCACCGCCTGCTATAAAAGCAGGCAGCGTGACATGGGAGTTGCCTCTGAGATTATTCAGCAAACGTGGTTTCCAAGAAACCACTGTCAAGTCAAGTCAAGTCAAGTCAAGTTTATTGTCACTTCAAAGTATAAAGCAGTGATGTGAAAATCTTGTGTGCAATACCCGACGACAGACAGCAGTTATAAAATGAGATAAAAATAGATAAAAATAGAATGAAAATAGAATAAAGTTAAAAATTAAAATAAAAAATTAAAATGCAATTTATAAAATGCTAAATATCAGCACAGAAAAGAGCAATATGTATATATAAATCAATGTAATAAAATATACATTGTTATATGCTATACGCCCTTGTTCAGCAGCCTGATGGCCTGACTGTGGAAGCTATCTCTAAGCCTATTTGTACGGCACTTGATACTGCGGTATCGCCTGCCTGACGGTAACAGTGAGTACAGTTCGTGGCTGGGGTGGGCAATGTCTTTTATAATTCGTTTGGCCTTGGCCACGCACCGCTGATTGTAAATATCCAGGAGGGAGGGGAGCTCACCTCCAACGATATACTGGGCCGTCCGCACCACCCTTTGAAGTGCTCTGCGCTCGAGTGCAGTGCAGTTCTCGTACCAGGCGGTGATACACCCTGTAAGAACACTCTCGATGGTGCCGTTATAGAATGTTCTCAGAATGCGGGGGCCCATGCTGAATTTCTTCAGACGCCTGAGGAAATACAGGCGTTGTTGGACCATTTTCACCACTTGTGTGGTGTGCGTGGACCATGTGAGGTCCTCGGAGATGTGCACGCCGAGGAACTTGAAGCTGCTGACCCTCTCTACTGCAACGCCGTCGATGGAGATAGGGCTGTGCTCTCCCCTCTGCCTCCTGAGGGCGAGGCTGTTCTCCTGGCACCACTGCTCCAGCGCTCCGACCTCCTCCCTGTAGGCTGTCTCGTCGTCGCCGGCGATCAGGCCCATCACTGTCGTGTCGTCAGCAAACTTGACGATGACGTTGGAGCTGTGCATAGCCATGCAGTCGTGGGTGTAGAGGGAGTAGAGGAGAGGGCTCAGCACGCATCCCTGGAGGGCTCCCGTGTTGAGGGTCAGTGGCTCTGATGTGGTGCTGCCCATCCTCACCACCTGGCGGCGGTCCGACAGGAGGTCCAGTATGCTGGAGGAAAGGAAATGCTGGTACAGCAGCAAGTGGCCTAGGCCACTAAGAACGAACTACCAAAAGTATATAATATTCAATATTATATTTAATATATAAATGAAAACATTGTCAACAGTTGAGACCGTATGCTACATTATTGAGCCTATACATAATTGACCATTATCCTTAGATACGTAAGTGTCTTACGTGTCAAAGATTGACTGAAGTGTCCCTGAAGTGTCCCTTGTGTTGTCTACAGATAACCCTTTCAAAACGCCCCCCTTTTCACACTGGTCTTAATATTCACTGGTTCATTCTACTCTATCAATCAGACCTTGGTCTGCCTGGTAAATGATAGGCACACATTGTAAAGAGCTTTGAGTGGCAACAGGTCAGAAACAGCGCTATATAAATGCAGTCATTTACTCGGTCGGTCGACTTTCCGGTCTGCTGCAGCCAGACTGGAACAATCTGCAAAAATGACTTAAATTTACAAATTCAGTTTTCAAGGACTCTATGATGGCCATTCTCAGTGATACGTGAGGCTGTTTCAAGGACTCCATTGTGGACATTCTCAGTGATACATGAGGCTGTTTCAAGGACTCCATTGTGGACATTCTCAGTGATACATGAGGCTGTTTCAAGGACTCCATTGTGGACATTCTCACTGCATGAGGCTGTTTCAAGGATACAAATATATTTATATTTAACCCCCAAACATTCACAGGCTAATAATCTTCTGTCTGTTTTTAAATAACAAAACTATTATTATTTCACGTAAGAAAATATTTTTTAATGGCGGAAGGAATTATAATTAAACGTGTTAATTTCACAACATATACAACACGTAATTGCAACATATTATGATATTAATGAGATGAAAGAGAAACAAATAAGATGTCATTTGTTGCAGTAATGTTAACATGTTATCTATCAAGGTAGCTGTTGTAAAGCTGCAATCTGGAAACATAAAATATAAAAATAACTAATGAAGTCTCTCCCCCACTCTCTGACTGAGAGTGACTGTCAGGTCAGGTTATGTCCTGTCAAATCTATATTTAATAATATTACATTCTATTAAGTGGCCTTTGGGTTCAGGCACCTCTCCTAGCCCCATTATCCCTGCTGTGGATAACAGGCCACAACATTTAACCCAATGTCATGTTTCACCAGTAATTAAAAACAAACCAATAAGCAAACACTGTGTATCACTAACTACTAAATCACTTTTTACAGTTTTTACCCATTGTTTCATTTAAGTGTTCATTGTTCCTCACCGCTGGAGGCTACCGCATTACCTGACATTACTGAATGTCCAATGCTTTTATCAGAACATTTTCTGCATCAACAGCAAGGCTGTCAAGAACATGACTCACAAACCTGTAAATTAAACCATAAGAAAGACCAGCCGCTATTAGGAATCCAACAAAAGGAATCCATCTGGAACCTTCTTTTGTTGCAACACATATCACATTTTGTGACATATTACGCAGCATAAATCCAACAAGTTATATTGTTATCCTTTCCAGAACACATATATTTCAAGATCCTTTAGATCATCTAAAGGATTACTTGTGTCACTGGTAAGTTTCTCCAGCAAGTTTTTATCAATGATGATGAAAAAATCTAACTTTTCAAACTCTACATGATTCAGGTACTGATGAGCTGGGAATTTGGTGGTTCTGATTCCCGGGAGATCCCATACTGTAAGATTTGGGTATTTTGGATGTGGGTAAGCCTCAGGTATCGTGGTTTCCACAACATCAGTAGGGGCCGCATTGTTCCTCTTCAATCTGAGGTTCGACTATCGGCCGAACCCTCCTTTCCAGCAACTTGGAGTAGACTTTCCCAGGGAGGCTGAGTAATGTGATACCTCTGTAATTGGCACACACCCTCTGGTCCCCTTTTTGAACAGGGGTACCACCACCCCCGTTTGCCAGTCCTCCTCCTGAGGAGTGGCCTTATTGTGAATCTTAAAATAGCAAAACTCAACCTTAATTATGTCATTACTTTTAACTTGGTCAAAGTTCTAAAAGTTTGAACAATTCTTATTTGCTTTATTGCATTCACACATCAATGAGCACGTACTACACGTACATTCCACATCTAGAATGCTCCCAGAAACGGACCTCCCGTGCAGTGCTTCTTGAACTTGAACTCACCCCATTCTCACTGTACGCCTTCCTCTTTCTCAGTACCTTATTCCTCTTTCACTCAGTACCTTATTCCGCTTTCACTCAGTATCTACTATATACTCAAGTACATAGGAATGCTTACTCCCCATTCCCTTCCGCAGTATGAATCTCAAAAACACCATAAAAATAATATATACAATAAAAATAAACAAAAAAAGATCAGCAAAGTGACTTAACTGATATGTACATGTTTTTTAATTTTATTTTTTTAAAGATCTTTCAAAAGCATTTAAAGTGCCAGTAGTGCAGCAGCATCATGAATACAGTGCAGTACAGTGCAGTAACTGATGAGTCCAGAAAGTACAGTAAGTATGTAAGTGTAATGCTAATGACGATGTTATGAAAGTGAAAGTGGCAGCACTCCTAGCAGTTCAGTAGGTCACTGCCTGTGGATAAAAACTATCCTTAAACCTGGTAGTCCTTGTACAGATGTTGCGCAACCGGCGACCATACGGTAGGGGGGAGAAGAGATGGTGCCCAGGGTGGTTGCAGTCCTTTATGATGGACATGGCCTTCTTCAAACATCTGGTCCTAAAGATCTCCTCAATGGAAGTGCACACCCGATGATCTTCTTTTCCATCCTCACGACCCTCTGGATGGCTTTCTTGTCCCGTGCAGTGGTGTTGCCACCCGTCAAGACGCTCTCTCCGGTGCCACGGTAGTTCACTAGCCACCTCTGGCCTATACCGCTTTTTCTGAGGCACCGCAGAGCATAGAGGCGCTGGTGTGCCTTCTTCAGGGTCGTTTTTCCCTCATTGCTCTGCAAGCTGCACCTGAGAAAACAGAACTGGTCCGGCTTTGATTAGTGCTCTGGTATACTCTGTTATCTCATGCGTTATTTCATCAAGGCTAGGTCCCTTTTGCCACCAGTCTGTTTGGCCCCTTCCACTAGTCTTGCTGACTGTGGATAATAGACTAATAATACATTGTATTTGATTCCTAATAGTGTGGTGATAACATGTATTATGTTATTGACACACACATACAACCACCCTGGGCACCATCTCTTCTCCCCCCTACCGTATGGTTGCCGGTTGCGCAGCATCCATACAAGTACTACAAGGTTTAAAACACAAGAACAGCTTCTTCTTGTGGTCACCAGGGTTCCAAAAGGTAAACCTAGTCAGTCTGCCGTTTGCCAGACACCAAGGAGAAGCTTGAGATCACTACAAGGGAAGGAAAGGTCGGGGGAGGGAATCTTCACTTGAACACTGACAGGCAGGGACCACTTGGTTTACCCTGTCCCAGTTAGACGAGCACCTTAAGTGATTTCCTCCTCAATGTCTGCAGGCGCACACCGACCAAGCATCCAGAATTAACATGAAAAAAAATGTAATGAAAATATCAAAGAGAAAACAATCATTTTGAATACATATTTTTAAATCGTGCCTAATTGTGAATCTTAAAATAGCAAAACTCAACCTTAATTATGTCATTACTTTTAACTTGGTCACAGTTCTAAAAGTTTGAACAATTATTATTTGCTTTATTGCATTCACACATCAATGAGCAAACCTACATGAACATTTGACTTCTAGAATGCTCCCAGAAACGGACCTTCCGTGCAGTACTTCTTGAACTTGAACTCACCCCATTCTCACTGTACCCCTTCCTCTTTCTCAGTACCTTATTCCTCTTTCACTCAGTACTCTATTCCTCAGTATCTATTACACTCATCTCATTCTTTCACACAGTCACAAAAACACCATGATACATTGTTCCCCCGAATAGCAAAGCTGCTGAGGCAATAAACCCACTCACATCAATCAAACACACTCTCCAACTCACAGACTGTCAGTCTCAGACACTCACTTGCCTCACACGTCTGAGCATATCCTGATTTCAACTAAACCTGGGTGTAATAAAACCTTCTCCTCATACAAGATACAAGATTTTTATTGGCCATTTGTAACAAGTACATAGGAATGCTTACTCCCCATTCCCTCATGTCTGTGTGTGTTGCTGCATGTCTACGTGTGTCACTTCCCTGTTTGTTGACCTCAGCTGTGGTGGACCCGTCGCCTTCCTGTTCCTCCCCCGCCAGTCAGCTGGACTC
>CM051005.1:9194713-9363568 GCA_027704905.1 Muraenolepis orangiensis | reverse complement strand
GGTCATCGGAAATCTATAGTCCCAGGAAACGGAAGCAGCTGACGACTTCCACCGGTGTCCCGTCCAGGCTGATGGTGGAGTGGGTGCCCCGGTGGCTCCTGAAGTCCACGATGAGCTCCTTGGTCTTGCTGACATTCAGTGCGAGGCTGTTGTCCTCACACCATCGCGTCAGCTGGACCACCTCAGCTCAGCCCAGACCTTGGTACCTCAGTTTCAGGACCAACTTGGAGGGAACGATGGTGTTGAACGCCGAGCTGTAGTCAATGAACAGTAGTCTGACGTAGGTGTCCCTCCTGTCTAGGTGCTGCAGGGCCGTGTGTAGTGCCAGGGAAATAGCGTCGTCTACAGACCTGTTTGGTCTGTATGCAAACTGGAGTGGGTCTAGGGACTCAGGGATGGACAAGTTTATATGCAATATTACAAGTTTCTCCAGGCACTTCATGGCTATGGGTGTTAAAGCCACTGGACGATAATCATTGAGGCATGTTACCGTGGTATTTTTGGGTAACGGAACAATGGTTGTTGCTTTGAAGCACGCTGGGACGACAGACTGTTGTAGTGATGCATTGTAGATATCGGTGAACACAGGAGCCAGCTGGTCAGGGCAGGTCTTGAAGACGCGGGATGGAACTCATAAATCCTTAGTCGGTGAATAAGACCAAAGCCAAACACTTGTTGTGTATTAGAAAACCTCACATTGCTGTATCATAGACCATAGAGTGTCTCACTTGTGTTTACTCCATTTAAAACGGACACAGGTTTACTTAACATTTAAATTGGTGTTGTCATACTTGAATAGCTCATTTAGGGTTATACGTTGTTTTTTTTTAAAAACACCTTTTTGTTTATCTTTAACAATTGTAGGTCAAATCACTTTGTTGATAGTGGCTATACATGTTTGTTTGACACCATCTCTCTTTTTTTGTAAAGCGTCTTTGTATATCATGAAAAGCGCTATATAAATCAAATTTATATTTTTATTGATAGCAACACACCCTTTGTTCCAATACCGGGACTTTTTTTCAAAACGAAAATGATCATTTTGTATAGCTGATATGTCTTTCTCTCCGGTTGTATTTCAGCTCATGTGCACTACGAATGTATTATACTAGTACTATAACATTCAAATGAGACCATGTACAGAATTAGCATTCTCACCAGTACCTGCATATATTTTAACATTAACATCCTCCTTAACATGATTGATATCAACATTGCTCTTGGATGGGTTAAGGTTAGTGGTTTGAGTCAGAGTTAGGGTCAGGTTATTATATAAATTG
Source organism: Muraenolepis orangiensis (assembly GCA_027704905.1). Classification (NCBI taxonomy): domain Eukaryota; kingdom Metazoa; phylum Chordata; class Actinopteri; order Gadiformes; family Muraenolepididae; genus Muraenolepis; species Muraenolepis orangiensis. The sequence goes on along the minus strand of CM051005.1, from coordinate 9,362,288 downwards.
AATACCACTGTAAATTGTAATATAAATCAATTATAGAAAAGACATCTTTTGGATCAATATTTTCTAGATATAGAGTATGTATGTGCCTGGTTGTGGTGCGTGTTGTGCTTCTAATGTCAATGGCTTCCCTCATGTCTGTGTGTGTTGCTGCATGTCTACGTGTGTCACTTCCCTGTTTGTTGACCTCAGCTGTGGTGGACCCGTCGCCTTCCTGCTCCCCCCCCGCCAGTCAGCTGGACTCCTTGTTGCTGGTTTCGTCTGGTTTCGGCCTCGCCTCCGGTTGACACTCTCCGGGCACTCTCTTGCAAAGTGTCCTTCTTTGCTGCAGTTAAAACACCTGAGGCTGCCGTTTGTGCCGGAGCCAGTGTAACCGCCTTTAAGAGTAAAATTCTTGTCTTTGCTTTGGTTCTGTTGCTGGCCACCTCTCCACTCGCCTGGCTCACGGACCATGTCTCTCGTACCTATTCTCTTGACATTGGTCTGCTTCACCGGTGGCTTGCTGCAGTGGTTGTAGCAGATATGGGAACAGGTTGGCTGTTGGTTGTGGAGCCACAGCTGGTGGGGGTTAGGCCACATGTTGGCCACTTGTGAGACCGCTGGTAGGGCCGCTGGTGGGGACGCTGGGGGAGGGCAGTCCAGGTCCAGATCCACCTTAGCCTGGGAAGTAGACTCAGAAGAACAGTCATTAGGCCCTGCCTTCTATTTGTTCCATGTTCCATGCATGTCCCAATCTGCTACATATCTTTTACTTTTCTTCAACCTTCTAGTGCTTTCTTCCTTCTCCTGCATCCTGACCTTCAGATGAGCTTGCATTACCCTAGCTCTCTTCTCCCTCGAATGTCTTCCTCTATACCTTCTTGTTCCACTCTCTCATACCTTTCCTCCTCTTCTTCTCTATTTCTCTCTCTCTCTCTTCTTCTTTATCCATTTCCCAGCCTGCGTTTTTATCCAATTTCTAACGTAACTACTTGTCCTGTTTATTTTTCTTCATTCTTGCTTAGACTGTCCTATGTTTCTCTTTCTCTTCGCTGTGAACCATACGTTCCGTCTGTTCTGCTTTGTAGGGGCCTTTTCTTTTGGGGAATAGTTTGTCTTTCTGCCATCTCCCTAAGTGTTTTATGAGTCTGTCTCTTTCCCCTTTCTGCTCTTTGGGCTGTGTGCGCTCTTCCATTTGTTCATGGCTCTGCCTGTGATCTCCTCCATGTTTAGATTGCTCCTCATGAGTCCCTGTACTGTGGGTCGTCCAAGTCTGTGGTTTTCTCTCTGCCCTTTCGCTGACCTTCCTTTCTGGGGGCTGCTAACCTATTTTATGGTTGACGGGCCTGGCTGCCTGCTTTGGGTTTTCCCTCCACTTCCTCTCTTTGTCTCTATCCTCCTCTGGCCCTTGGTTGGGGGTAGTGTATTGGAATTCTGTGATCTGACCACTGTTTGATTACGTAGTGCGGTTCTGGAATTACAGATATCTATTTTATGCACTGGGCAGGAAATGTTGAATTCTGGTCCGTCTCCATGAAATCTTTCCCACCTTCTATTAACTGGCGATAGTATCTGATCTATAGTCTGGTTCTGCTGTGCTCTGCTTGATGTGTGGTATAGTAATACACACTCTCTAGTGAGGTTGGGCTGGCTAATTCCTTCCTGTTCTGTGCCTTATCTCCGTCTGTGGCTTTCTCCCTGCACTTTTGCTGACCCCTTTTTAGTTTTGGGGCTGCACTTTAAGTTAACAGGGTCTGGCAAATTCTTCTAATCTCTCCTCTTATATTCTCCCCCTTATATATTTGACTGTGTTTTTGGTTTAATCCCTGAACTTCTCCCTTTCTGATTAATACTTTATCTTCCTATGCAATCTCTCCTGACGCCCACCAAAGGTTCCACTCTATGTGTTGCCTTCTACCGATGACACGGCTCTCCCGCCGCTGGTCCTCTTGACCCTGTGTCCTGTCGTGAAGCGTTCTGCCACAATGGGGATCAGTCTTTCATTATTAATTCAGAACGTGTTTTCTATTTAATTTATCTATATAATCTACATTATCATAATTATTACTAATATTATTATTATTGTTTATTTAAATATTGTATTGTGGTGACCCACTTGGGACACAGACATTCACTGGACACTGTGAGAGGAGGTACGTCTCCTTTAAGACCTTAACCCAGGAGCATTCTGGGTAATGTTCAGAGTGAGCGGGAGTTTAGAATGTACCGGTTCTGATACGTTGGCCTGTCGTTACTGTTGCAAGCTTCACTACTGCCGCTGTATTACTGTTCGTGTTGGGAAGTAAACAACTTCAACTCGACAACTTGTCTACCGTCTCCTCATTCCCAATTGATGTTACTGCTGGTGGATGCTCTTAAAGTTGAATGCCCGACCCTCGACGTTCAAGATAAACCTTGTGCAAAACCATAGTGTAGTATCATTTATACTCGGGTGGAAAATAATCTGTCGCAGAGGTCCGGATACTAAGTTCAATACAAGAAACTCTGGGTGGTCGCGTTCCTATTGTCGCCTGTTGGCCGCTCCAATACTCATGGCTCTTACAATGCATACCGTATCACAGACTGTTTTAGTTTTATACTTAAATAAAATACACTAAAATAGCCAATGACTTTTTGCCATATGGATTTGGAACAAGTAGTCACACACACGTGGCGCTGAAAGTCAAGCCGTGAAGTAACTTTCAGCACAGTAGACAGCTCCACTCGTTCATCGATCACTACCAAGACATTAATAAAACAAATATTATTGGATTTCAAAAGTTTAACTAACGAAACACACCATGAAACGCACAGAAAGTAATAATCAATGCCACCAAGATGATTTAGTAACACGACTCATATATAGGCCACGTGCCAATCCAACACAAACTCGACACCACCGTGGCTGTGAGACACCGCTACAGGCAGCAAGCCAAACTAATTATAATCACCTGTCTAATGCTGTTGCCCCAACCCTGTCTTCTCCTAGTTAACCAACAACCTCCTAGTTAACTAGTTAACCACCGTAGTGTCTTTTGATCAACCTTGACCATCCTTTGGTTGAGCCCTGGTGATTGGTATGGTCACCTGGGAGATCGAGACGGTGGTGAGGACAGCCCAGTGTGACAAACCTATAAACCAGGTAGTGTGCAGTATGCAGTTGTATCAACAGGTGAAGATGAATATATATACGCTAAGTACAGCGGGTGGCGGCGGGGGATCGGAGGGGGCTGTCATCGTGGTACAGAGTTCAGAAAGATGACAGCTGAGGGGAAGAAGCTGTTCCTGAGCCTACTTGACTTGGAACAAATGGTTCCTGTAGCGCCTCCTGGAAGGATGGAGAGCAAACAGTCCATGGTTGGGGTGAGAGGTCATTGACAATCTTTCCTGCCTTTCTCAGACACTGTGGCCGTGTTCCATTTCAGGGTCTGCAGCCTTAAGGCTGCATCCTTCGGCTGCATCCGAAGGCTGCAGTCTTAAGGCTGCTTCGAAGGCTGCTTCAAAAACTTGTTAAATGGGACGGTCTAGCCTACGGAGTACTTCCTGAATGCGTCACCAGCTGCGTCACAAAGCGCCACGCCCACCGTCGTCGCGCGCTGACCAGAGCCGCGGAGATAGTCCAACTAGAAGCCTCTTTTTGAGAGTTTAATAACACGAGGAAAATCAATTGCGTGTTAAAAATGGATGATTTGTATTCAGTATTCTTTTTAACTAATGAACTTAAGGAGCTGGAGTTTCACCGCCGGCGTCGACGTTTGATGTTATTTCGGCTAAGACAGAACCATGGGTAAATAAAGATTGGTTAATATTGGTGAAGTTATAATTCCTATTAAGATATACAGATATATAGATAGATAGATAGATAGATATATATGTATATAAATATACATATAAATAGGAATTATAACTTCACCAATATTAACCAATCTTTATTGTTATATATACATATATGTATATACACACAGATATATATATATACACACAGATATATATATACACATATATATATATATATATATATATATCGATCTATATATACACACACATATATATACACACACACACACACACACACACACAAACACTGGTGGCCTGGGAGATCAGCTGGCCCGCGCCAGCGCTTCCCATATGCGGCTCCCGACACTCCGAAATCGCCGTAGCATATTTCTAAACAGGCTTTATTTGTATAAACTGAACAAATATGTATAATGTACATAGGTATATTGTCGCGTAATAAAATAATAAAACTTAATAAAGTGACTGAATTACAGTGCTACAGCGAGATCTAAAACAGCTTTTAGCCGGGCTCAAATTCTGTCCTGAAATTGAACACGGCCCACAATTCTGTTCGGTTGGTGCGAAATGCATTCTGGGATATTCTGGCACCGAAGGCTGCAGAAGTCTGCATCGATGCACACTTCAATTTCGGGAAATTAAGGCTGCATTTGAAGGCTGCATTTGAAGGAGCCGACGGAATGGGACAGCCTTGTCGCGGCTGCTGTGACGTATGCAGCCTTCAAATGCAGCCTTTTAGGCTGCAGACCCTGAAATGGAACACGGCCTGTTTGTGGTGGTATTCTTCATTGCAGGGAGGGGTATGTTTTTACCACCCTCTGCACTGCTTTCCGGTCTGAGAGCAGTTGCGTGACCACACTGTGATGCAGTGTGTGCTTGTTTCGTTTTCTCCCCACGGAAAGGGCAACCCGGTGTACAAAGGATATTACTCAGTTTTCCATTTGTTTGTTTATTTTTCTAGAAGGGAATTAGGTAATAAACCTGAAAAGTAAGGAATGCAATGTTCATTTCTCGTGTACATAACACAAACATCACAACTCACTCACCACAATAGCCCAATAACAATAATCAATAACATATCCTATATATTATAATAATATTAATAACAATAATAATTATTAACAATCTTTTATATATACGTTTCATATGTCAAACATTATACACCATATTCAACTACCAAAGCCTATGCACGTCTTTCTCCGCCATAGAAAACTACAGCTCCCATAATGCCCCGCGGCAAATAAGGAAGTACAGCGCCCATGTCATCAGTAACTAAACTGCTTGGATTTACCGGAGCATAGCGTTATCGCGTTCTCTTTCACATACAACACAAGGGAGCGGACGTAAACACAGTGCAACGATACAGCATAGACAGCATAGCGATAGCAGACAAGAAACGATAAATTAAGAGAGCTTACCAAGTGGCTGCATACCGGGTTGACAGTCAGTACCAAGAAAACGAATCTCGCGCTTCCTTTCAAGAGGTAAACGCCGGTCACGTGGTCCCACAGCACACCCCTCTCTTAAAGAGAGACTGCACTATTGGGCTAATGAACCTCAAAGCGTTACTTAATTAGCTATTTGCAGCTCTGGTTCAACGTAAACATTCGATTGAAAATAAGAAGATTGTAAATAAGAAATAACAAAACTACACAAATGACATGACTTCGCAGAAAACACAACAATGCTGCAAGATACAAGATACAAGATGTTTTATTGGCCATTTCCAACAAGTACAATGGAATGCTTACTCCCCATTCCCTCCCGCAGTAGGAATTTTTAAAACAATACTATAAAAATACTATATACAATAAAAATGAACATAAAGAGAACAATATAGTGACGGATGTTTTGAATTGTGTAAAAAGATTTAAACGTAATTAAAGTGGGGCAGTAGTACAGCAGCAGCATCATGAATACAGTGCAGTACAGTGCAGTAACTGGAATGAGTCCAGAAAGTCCAGCAAAGTATGATAGTGTAATGTTAATGACAATATTATGATAGTGGCAGCACTCCTATCAGTTCAGTAAGCACACAGACTGGAAAATTCTTCAACCTGGTAGTCCTTGTACGGATGCAACAGAACCGGCAACAGGACGGTAGGGGGAGAAGAGATGGTGCCTAGGGTGGATGCAGCCCTTTGTAATGGAGATTACCTTCTTCCGACATCTACAGATCTCCTCAATGCATAGAAGTGCACACCCGATGATCTTCTCTGCCGTCCTCACGACCCTCTGGATGTCTTTCTTGTCCTGTGCAGTGGTGTTGCTGTACCACACAGTCACTCGTCAGGACGCTGTCTACAGTGCCACGGTAGAAGTTCAGTAGCCAGCGTTGGCATATTCTGCTTTTCATGTTCTTTCAATGGCACACTGGTAAAAGTTCACCAGAATCCAAGGGGACATGTGGGCTCCTCAGGAAGTAGAGATGCTGGTGAGCCTTCTTGACCAGTGAGGCCGTGTTGAGGGTCCAAGTGTGGTCCTCGGAGATGTGGACCCCCAGGAATTTGAAGCTGGAGACACACTCGACCTCCGCCTCGTTGATGAGGATGGGGGCATGCGCGCCATCTCTGGTCTTTCTGAAGTCCACGATGAGCTCCTTGGTCTTCAAGTCAAGTTTATTGTCACTTCACAGTATAAAGCATTGATATGAAAATCTTATGTGCAATACCCGACGACAGACAGCAGTTATAAAAATAAGATGAAAATAGATTAAAAAAAAAAAAAATGCTATTTATAAAATGCAAAATATCGGCACAGAAAAGAGCAATATGTATATATAAATCGATGAAATAAAATATGTCACGGTTACGGTGGTTGGCAGGGGGCGTGGCCAAGCCACGTGCGCTGGCGGCGCACACACACTCCTGTCAACAACGATCACGTTGGTTGGCGGCGCACACACACACACACCTGTTCACCATCACATTGTCGAATTGCTAATCACCTCACCTGGGGTATATATACTATGACTATCCGTTACCCCAGCGTGAGGTCGTTACTTTATACTGCACGTTGTTCTCCCGTCTGTTCTGATACCCGTCGCCTGCCTACTACCCGGCCGGCACTTCGCACCCGACGCCGCCTGCGGACTATCAGAGTGATACTTCGCAGCCGTCGCCTGCCTACTACCCCTGCCGGTACTTCGCACCCGACATCCCGGTACGCAGACTCCTCCCCCGTCCCGGACTACTCGTCGGTCTACTACCTGCCGGTACTCCGCGGATCGTCCTCCCCGTCTACCCTTGTGTGTTGTGTGTCTTTGAGAATAAAGCCGTTCGTATCGCTCCACTGCGTCTGCGTTCGGGGTCCAACCCACTCCCATCTTCGCTCGTGACAAAAATATAGATTGTTATATGCTATACGCCCTTGTTCAGCAGCCTGGTGGCCTGACTGTGGAAGCTATCTCTAAGCCTATTTGTACAGCACTTGATACTGCGGTATCGCCTGCCTGGCGGTAAAAGTGAGTACAGTTCGTGGCTGGGGTGTCTTTTATGATGCGTTTGGCCTTGGCCATGCACCGCTCTAAGCTTGGTGTCGAGCTTGGTAGGAACTATCGTGTTGAACGCTGAGCTGTAGTCCACAAACAGCATTCGCACATAACAGTTCCCTTTCCCTCCAGGTGGGAAAGGGCAGTGTGGAGGGCCATGGCAATTGCGTCGTCCGTGGATCTAATTAGATGATATGCAAATTGCCATGGGTCCAGCGTGGCAGGTAACACGGAGCAAAAAAAGTCCTTGACCAACCTCTCGAAGCATTTGCTGACAATCGAGGTGAGGGCTACAGGTCTATAGTCATTCAGGCATGTTACCTTGGGTTGTTTAGGGACAGGCACGATGGTGGACATGTTAAAGACCGCGGAAACAACAGCCTGGGACAGGGAGAGGTTGAAGATGTCTGCAAAGACTCCTGCCAACTGGTTTGCGCATGCTCTGAGGACGCGGCCCGGGATGTCGTCGGGGCCTGACGCCTTACGGATGTTCAAGCGCTTGAAGGTGCGGCGCACATCCGCCTCCGAGATGTTCAGTAGGCTGGTCTCCTCAGGCGGAGCTGGCTTCAGCGGGCTGCCATTCACGTCGAACATGTGCCAGTCAGCGCGATCAAAACAATCCTGCAGCATAGAGTCTGATTGGTCCGACCAGCATTGGACCTCCCTCACATCGATCGGTTTCTGCTTCAGTCTCTGCCTATAGGCGGGGAATAGCTGGATAGAGCGGTGGTCTGATTTGCCGAACGGTGGGCGGAGGAGGGACTTGTAGCCATCAGGGAAGGGGGTGTAGCAGTGGTCGAGGATCCGCTCACCCCGTGTGTTGCTCGTTATGTGTTGGTAGAACTTCGGGAGAACCTTCTTCAGGTTCGCCTTGTCCCCAGCGACGATGAAAGCAGCCTCAGGGTGTGCTGACTCCTGTTCGCTGATAGCCCCATACAGTTCCTTCAGCACTGTGTCTGTGTTGGCTTGTGGGGGAATGTAAACAGCGGTCACAGTTACCGCTGTAAACACCCGAGGTAGCCAGTATGGACGGCACATAAGCATCAGGTACTCCAGGTCCGGGGAACAGAAAGACTTGAGGGGATGTACATTACTTTGGTTGCACCAAGATCTATTTAACATGAGATATACCCCCCCTCCGCGATCTTTACCGGAGAGAGCCTTTGTTCTGTCCGCCCGGTGGACGGAAAATCCCATTGGCTCGATAGCTGCGTCGGTAACCCCCTCCGACATCCATGTCTCCGTAAGGCAGATGATACAATTTTCCTGTTTCCCGGTGGAATTGAATACGAGCCTGTAGCTCGCTTAACTTATTGTAAAGAGACTGTCACGAGTGGGATTGTTCAGTGGGACCCAGAACGCAGACCAAGACAGTGGAGCTATAACATAAAGCTTTATTTCAAGACACAACTCAAACACAACACAAGAGTGATCAGGGACAGTCCAGGGGTCTGGGAACCGGGAGGTCGATCCGCGGAGTACCGGCAGGTAGTAGACCGGCGAGTAGTCCGGGACGGGGGAGGAGTCTGGGTACCGGGAGGTCGAGTAGCGACAGGTACCAGACAGACGGATGGTCAGGGTCGAACGAGAAGTCTAGATACCGGGAGGTCGGACAGGTACAGGTACCAGACATGTAATTATAATTACCGGGGAGCTCGTCTAGACCAGAGTAACGCGAGACAGGCGGGTGACGCGGGATAGGCAAGGGATCGGGATCTGGATCTCCGGGACATCAACGTGGTGTTTCCGTCCAGAACGTATGACTTAACGTGAACAACGTATGACGTGCAGTAAGACATACAACCTAACACTGGGGTAACGGGAAGCCAGGGTATATATACCCCAGGTGAGGTGATTAACAATTAGACCCAATAGCTGACAGGTGTGTGTGTGTGCCGCCAGCGCACATGGCTTGGCCACATCCCTGTCAACCACCATAACCGTGACAGTACCCCCCCCCTCAACGGGCGCCTCCTGGCGCCCAACCCAGCTTGAAGGGGTGTTCCCGGTGGCAGTCAAGGGAAAGGAACGGGTCCAGACTGTAACGGCGCGGGGGCCAACCCCACTCCTCTGGGCCGTATGCCTCCCAGTCGATGATCCGGGGGGGTGGAGGAGATTCGGTGGGCGGGCGGGGCCCGGGAAGAGAGCCATTCCTTCTGCCCAGGTCGGTAGGAGTCTTCTCTGGAGGTCTCCTCTGGGGCCTCCTCTGGGGGTCTCCTCTGGGCGTCTCCTCCGGGACCTTCTCTGGAGTCTCCTCTGGGGTCTGCTCTGGACCTCCTCTGTAGTCGGCAGACAGGGGGAGCGGCGCTGTCAGACGGGGGAGGAGCGGCACTGTCAGACGGGGACAGCGTGACGTCGTGAACCCCTCTGATGAGAGAAGCAACGGTGGTGGCCAGGTCCCTAAGCTGCAACACTTGACCCCACCGTCCGTACTGGGCATCAGCCACGGGCTTCCACTGGTCTTGGTCGCCGGGAGTCATCCGGGCTAACAAGACCTTCCACGCCTTCTCCTGCTCTCGCAGTGCTAGAACCCGTGATTCGTCACGGCTCCTCAGGTAATCGATCAGGTGCCTCACCCGTTCGAGATTGCCGGGACCCAGGTCGGCTAACTGGTGATCCCTAAGCTCCAGCGTCAGTTGCTCCACCAGAGCGAGATCACCAGGGTCCATCGGGGATAGGTCCAAGAGGAGTCTCGTGTCCTTGAGAGCCAGCAATAGTTTCCTCCACTGGTCGAGGTCGCCGGGGTCCATCATGGTTAGGTCGTTCTGTCACGAGTGGGATTGTTCAGTGGGACCCAGAACGCAGACCAAGACAGTGGAGCTATAACATAAAGCTTTATTTCAAGCACAACACAACTCAAACACAACACAAGAGTGATCAGGGACAGTCCAGGGGTCTGGGAACCGGGAGGTCGATCCGCGGAGTACCGGCAGGTAGTAGACCGGCGAGTAGTCCGGGACGGGGGAGGAGTCTGGGTACCGGGAGGTCGAGTAGCGACAGGTACCAGACAGATGGATGGTCAGGGACGAGCGAGAAGTCTAGATACCGGGAGGTCGGAATAGCGACAGGTACCAGACATGTAATTATAATTACCGGGGAGCTCGTCTAGACCAGAGTAGCGACAGGCGGGTGACGCGGGATAGGCAAGGGATCGGGATCTGGATCTCCGGGACATCAACGTGGCGATTCCGTCCAGAATGTACGACTTAACGTGAACAACATATGACGTGCAGTAAGATGTACGACTGGGGTAACGGGAAGCCAGGGTATATATACCCCAGGTGAGGTGATTAACAATTAGACGCAATAGCTGACAGGTGTGTGTGTGCACCGCCAGCGCACGTGGCTTGGCCACGCCCCCTGTCAACCACCGTAACCGTGACAGAGACTGTACATTAGCCAGTAGAATGGTGGGTAGTGGGGGGCGATCGGATCGACATCTCAGCCTGACTAGCACGCCGGCTCGCTTCCCTCGCTTCTTCCTGCGACGTTTGCGTGTAATCGTGCCCAAGATGGTCGGAGATAATCCAGCTGTGACTTTGGGCGGGGCGTCCGAGTTGAAAGAATGAAAAAACTCCGGTAGGCGGCGAGCGACTGTCGATCTGATCTACAGAAGTGTGCAAAAGTTATAAATGAACGTGCTGCTAACTTCCTGAACAAAGATAGTGCCATAAAAATAATAAATAACAAAAAACTGCGTTGTCGTGTGGGAGCTTGGGACACGGCAGCCATCTCATACGGCGCCACACTCCAACTTTTAAATGTTTTAAATATTTGTTTCGACTGCTGTTGTGTGAAACAATGTTGTTGTACTTAAGCATTTAGCACACTGCTTAAGGTCAGAATGGCTTTGTAAAAGCACTGATCTGATGTGCTGTTATTTTTGGGGTTGTAGTCTCACCGAATCTTAACGATATTTAACACTAGCATCAACCAGTATCAACTTGGAAGCGACTTGTCTGTTCTGCTCCATGACTCTTGCTCGCGTCACTGACTCTCCACTGTCTCTCTTTCTGTTTTCCTTTCACCCCCCCTCCCTCCCCCCACCACCGCCACCGCCAGATGACGGTGTGAGCATCCCATCATCCTACACGTCCTTCCTGGCACCGCTGTCTTCCTCCAAGCTGTACAACAAGGTGCGGGGCTGCCGTGAGCGTGACAAGGACCCCGAGTGCCACTTTGAGACGTTTGCAGAACTTCTACCAGCTGGCCGAGCCCAAGGCCTGCTTCACCTTCACGCACCCCACCGCAGGTGAGACATTAGGCATTTAGCAGACGGCTTTTGTCCAAAGCAACTTGCAACAAGGTAATTCAACAGTAGGTAGGCAAGAGAACTGCTAGTCACCAGAGGTCATAAGTGTGTTTCCTTCTCAACAAGCCTCCACAAGAGCAGAACCAGTGCTCAGGTAAAAGTTGGCTCCCTAGATTTGACACACACTTTGCTACGACAAAGAAGGCTTTGAGACGCTGAAGGCCACAAGCTAGCATGGTTGAAGCAGCTTCACCTGGCCCCAGTCAGACTGATTATAGTCTGGTTGAAGCAGCCTCACCTGGCCCCAGTCAGACTGATTTGATTCTGGGGCTGCTAGGTGAAGCTGCACACCTGTGGGTCCGCGAGGCAAATGAAGGCAGTTTTCTTAACGGTTTTGGGTGGGGGTTGTTGGTTGTCTTTTGTTGGGTCACTGGGTGGGAAAGAGCGCGTGTGTTTGTGTGTGTGTGTGTGTGTGTATGTGTGTGTGTGTGTGTGTGTGTGTGTGTGTGTGTGTGTGTGTGTGTGTGGTTGTGTGTGTGTCCGTCCGTCCGTCCGTCCCACTTCTGCCTTACTCGACCCACATTCCTTACCCTCGGATCTGAAGCACTTCTCCGCCACTCAAAGAGTTTGAGTTCATATTAGATCCATTGTACATGTCATTTCTCCTCTGTTTTGGTATGTACTCCATAGCCCCCCCCCCTCCCCAAATTACGTGATTTCCCCAAAATATTGTTTTTGGAAAATGGACTGTTCATATTATTAGTGCTTTCATCCCAAGCCCTTTATAATTATTATTATAACCCCATTCACCCATTCATAAACAGCCTTGCAATTGTGCAAAATACAATGACATTTAAAAAAAACCTTAACTATCTATAGACTAAGTATATACAAATATATTAAAGTTGATGCAGTACAATTGTGTTGGATAGATATAAGTATATGTTTATACTGGAAACTATAAACAATATATTAAACATGTGTATGTGCCCTGGTGAGATCTAAAAAGGGGAAAAGGAAATAAATGTTTCTTTTCAATTGCCCACCTATTAAATAGTTTTTATTCATTGCAAAATATAGAAAAGGCATTGCCTTAGCCAGTTTTGTGTGGGGCTTTGTGTGCCACATGGTCAGACATGGTGTTGATCACAAGGTCACCGGTTCGAGTCTCGTCCGTGGCAAACAAATGAATGCAAGCAGAGCTTTGGGGATGACTTTAAGAGTCTTTTGCGTAGATATAATGAACATTGTGTGCCATATATACACGCATGCATTTATTTGAATGCATTTGTATTTATTTGTATGTATATATACGGAGTGTGGAGCGAGTGTCCGCGCTGTGCCCATTGCCACCGGAGGCGGAGCCATCGACGTCGTCGCCTGTCTTCTGCGGTGGAGGTGGAGCGCCCGGAGAGAGAGGCGATTTCGGCCGCGTTGCTGGCGGGACAAGCGGTGGCGTTGTGTACGTCAGGGGCGGAGCAACCAACCACGTCCCGCCCAGACCAGAGACTCTTTATTTTTATTTTTGTGGGGACTGAGTTCTCGGCAGTGCAGGGAGCGAGAACACATCCCCACTCCAATTTCCCCATCCCCCAATACCCCTTCCCCCAGGAGGCTCTACACTGCCCACGTGAGCAGTAGGGGACGGAGTAAGAGTGGCGCTGAGGCAACACTTAAAGCAACCCTTATTTTATTAATATCCTGGTCTCTTGTGTGATGTGTGTGATGGAGAATTGAAATCCTGTGTTGGGTGGAGTTTAGGGGTCACCTAAACCGTGACACCTCTAAATTGGCGTTGGTCGGCAGGATTTCCGGCAGCAAAGTATGTGAGTGTAATGTTAATGACAATGTTATGAAAGTGAAAGTGGCAGCACTCCTAGCAGTTCAGTAGGCTCACTGCTTGTGGATAAAAATGATCTACTAACTACCAGACGGTACGGGGGAGAAGAGATGGTGCCCAGGGTGGTTGCATTCCTTTATGATGGACATGGCCTTCTTCCGACATCTGGTCCTAGTCAAGTCAAGTCAAGTCAAGTTTATTGTCACTTCACAGTTTACACAAGTATAAAGCAGTGATGTGAAAATCTTGTGTGCAATACCCGACGACAGACAGCAGTTATAAAATAAGATAAAAATAGATAAAAATAGAATAAAGTTAAAAATTTGAAATGAAAAATTAAAATGCAATTTATAAAATGCAAAAATCAGCACAGAAAAGAGCAATATGTATATATAAATCAATGTAATAAAATATACATTGTTATATGTTATACGCCCTTGTTCAGCAGCCTGATGGCCTGACTGTGGAAGCTATCTCTAAGCCTATTTGTACGGCACTTGATACTGCGGTATCGCCTGCCTGACGGTAATAGTGAGTACAGTTCGTGGCTGGGGTGGGCAATGTCTTTTATAATTCGTTTGGCCTTGGCCACGCACCGCTGATTGTAAATATCCAGGAGGGAGGGGAGCTCACCTCCAACGATATACTGGGCCGTCCGCACCACCCTTTGAAGCGCTCTGCGCTCGAGTGCGGTGCAGTTCCCGTACCACCCTGTAAGAACACTCTCGATGGTGCCGTTGTAGAATGTTCTCAGGATGCGGGGGGCCCATGCTGAATTTCTTCAGACGCCTGAGAAAATACAGGCGTTGTTGGCAGTGGCGTTTTCTCCCGGAGGCCAAGGGAAGCCAGGCTTCCCCTGTTTTTTCGGATTGTAGTTATAATTTTAATAAATAAATAAAAACACTTTTGTTTCGGTAATTCTCCTTTGCTGTGTGTTGCTGCCGGACCGTCTCTCCCCCATTCTCATTGAGTATTTTACAAAGAGTGAAACAACAGCGCCCCTCTAGATGTTATGGTGAAACAGTAAATTGCATTCACTGTTGCCAGAGGAAGCCAGCCGAATGAGCTTCCCTTGGTGAAAAATAAAATGGAGGGATTGTCCCGGATTGACCAATCAGATGAGGTCCACGTCATGCCCCCCAGCCAACCTGTGATTGGTCAGGGCCATGCCAAGGGATGCCAGCCGTCTCTGGCTTCCCTTCAAGGGAATGGGATCCCTTGATCCCATTGGATCGATTTGAAGGGAATCCCTTGCCTCACAATCCAATCAAATCACATCAACATCAGTACGTAGAACTCTAACTGTCATCCTCGCCGTTTGATAGTATCAAGCAAATTAAGCATTATGGAGGGTGGAGATTTGGCGTACTTAATAAAATATAACTTTACTAAACTTCCGCTACAGCAGCAAACGTATCAGAGGAACACTTGTGGACAGGACAGACTTGTCAACCTAGCCACAATATCCATTGACTCTGTTGTTGTGGAAGACCTAAAGGCCGCTGGGAAGTTCTATGACATTGTTATTGACCACTTCGCCACCATGAAAGACAGGAGAATGGCCTTCCTCTTCAAATAGGGTGAGTAAAATGTCCACCCCTTTCTCTCTGTGGCACACCTGTTGCCTGAACTGCCCGTCAATGCTTCTTTTTTATTCATTACCGAATCTGCACTGCGCATTGAGCGGCTGGTTATGCATTTGGGGGGGGGGGGAATGCTTAAATTAATAAGACGAGAGAGTTTTGGCTGGAGAGTGCGTGCGGACCTGTCGGTTAGATAACAGGCGTGTTGTTGTGCCTCCCCCCACGCTCTAATCGATCCCAGGTGTTGCCCATCATAATCAGGCCTACTGAGACTAATTAACACCTGGGATCTACCCTTCTTTAGGCTGCCGAGGACCGACGTCGGGCGCTTGGTTATTGTGAACCACTGTCACGAGAGACTGCGTGTTCCAGCTCCTACCTCGCCAAGTATCCTGTCCAACCCTGCCTAGTTTATGTTTTTGATGTTGGAGATTACAGTAAAGACATTTTTTTCCTTTGCTTTGAGTGTCCGTGTCTCGCTACTTCTGGGTTCTTTGGCACATTTGGTTCCTCGGTCTCGTTGGGGTCTAACAGAATAACCAAGCATAAAAATGAGCCAAGCTGGGAACCCAGAAGCGGGGCACGGGACACCTTCCGAGTTACGCAAGATTGTAACAGAACAAGCCATCGAGCTTACCCAACTGCAGGCCGAACTGGGAAAGGCTTTTCCCTCGGTCCAGTCCCAGATTGCGGTGCTGGAGAACACGTCGCAGACTACCGTCAGTACGGTCACCAGTCTCACCGCCAAGGTGGATGCTATGACCGGAGCCCTAGCGTCCATCCAGCGATCTCTGGACGCGTTAGCCGTCAGCACCTATCCAGCTCCAGGTTCCGGTCCGGGAACCAGTCCGTCCTACGTCCCAGCTGGCCCCGATGTCCCCGCAGGGTCAGTCGGTTGCGCCGAGCCCAGCTTGGTTAGCCCCAGATCGTTCGGGGGCGATTTGAACCAGTGCCAGGGGTTCATAGCTCAGTGTGAGTTGCTGTTCACACATCAGCCGTCCAAGTATTCCTCGGGTGGGGCCAGGATTGCTTTTGTGATGTCCCTCCTTGCCGACAGAGCTCTCAGCTGGGCGATAGCCGCGGTGAACAGCGACGGGGGTTATGCCACCGATTACCCCCTGTTCAAGCAAGAGTTTTGCGCGGTCTTCGACCATCCATTAGACGGGCTGGATTCTGCAAGCCGGCTGCTAGTTTGCCGTCAGGGGTCTCGCTCGGTGGCCGATTTCACGGTGGAGTTCCGGATCCTTGCAATAGAGAGTGGTTGGGACGATAGAGCACTCCTCTGTCTCTATCGCAAGGGCTTGAGCGACGCCGTCAAGGACCTCATCGTTCGAGACAGCCCGGAGACGCTGAGAGAGTTAATCACACTGGCACTCCAAATGGACTCACGGCTGCGTGAACGCCGTTTGGACCGAGCCCAGCGTTCGTTCCTTTGCCCGGCTCCCGGTCGCTCTGCCTCGGCGACCGCCACACAGTCCGCGGCGGGCTTGGCCACGCCCCCTTTTCAGCACGCGCTGTCTGTTGACAGGTCGACGTCCTGGCCCGGAGAGCCCATGGAGATTGGCCGATCCCACCTTTCGGCAGGACAAAAGGAGTACAGGATGTCCCACCAACAGTGCCTCTACTGTGGGAAGGAGGGACATTATGTCAGATCCTGCCCAACCCGCCCAAACGACCAAGCTCGCCAGTAAGGGGCATACGGGTGAGCAAGACATCCCTTTCCCCGCCCCTTAGTACGTTAAATCGTCTTTTTCCGGCCACCTTAGCCTGGGGTACGGAGACCTTGTCGGTTGGCGCCCTCATTGACTCGGGTGCCGACGAGTGTCTACTGGATGTAACTCTAGCCCGACAGGCGGGTGTCCCTTTGGTGGCTTTAGATCGCACCCTCTCTCCTCGGGCCATAGATGGGCATTCTTTGGGTACTTTACGCACGCTACTGACCTTCTCACACTCACTCTTTCGGGAAAGAAAAGAAGAGTCCATTCGTTTTTTTGTTTTGCACGCCCCCACGGCGCCTCTAGTGTTGGGTAGACCCTGGCTGGAGAGGCACGACCCTCACATCTCCTGGGCATCTGGGCGGGTTTTGGGCTGGAGTACAGCTTGTCACGCTACCTGTTTGCGTTCCGCCTTGTCTCCGTCCAGCGGTTCCAGGCTTGTGTCCTCTCCACCAGATATCACTGGGGTGCCTCACATTTATCACGACCTCTCTCTGGCGTTTAGTAAGGACAGAGCCCTCTCACTCCCCCCTCACCGGCCTTATGATTGTCCCATCGACCTCCTTCCTGGGGCCGCCCTTCCTAAGAGGCGGCTCTACAACATCTCCCAGCCGGAGAGGGAGGCGATGCGCAACTATATCGCTGAGTCCCTAGCCTCAGGCCTTATAAGGCCGTCGTCTTCGCCCCTCGCAGCGGGCTTCTTCTTCGTGGCTAAGAAGGACGGTGGCCTGAGGCCCTGTATAGACTATCGGGCACTGAACGACATCACGGTGAAGAATAGGTACCCCCTGCCACTTCTTAGTTCCACTTTCGAGCCACTCACGCACGCCCGGGTGTTCACCAAGTTGGACCTTCGTAACGCATACCACTTGGTCAGGATCAGGGAGGGTGACGAGTGGAAGACGGCCTTCAACACCCATCTCGGCCACTATGAGTACCGCGTCATGCCGTTCGGTCTGTCCAATGCCCCCGGAGTTTTCCAAGGCCTGGTGAATGACGTGCTGAGGGACATGCTAGACATCTTTGTGGTGGTGTACCTGGACGACATCCTGATCTTCTCTAGGTCCATGGAGGAACACCACCAGCACGTCCGCCTGGTGCTACAACGGCTGTTGGAGAACAGGCTCTATGTGAAGGCTGAGAAGTGCGTCTTCCACACCAACTCGGTGACGTATCTCGGCAACGTGGTGGAGGATGGACAGATGCGTGCAGACCCCGCCAAGATCAAGGCGGTGGAGGAATGGCCACGCCCTACTGACCGCACGCAGCTCAGGCGCTTCCTGGGTTTTGCAGGCTTTGTGCGGCGGTTCATCAAGGGGTTCAGCCAGGTGGCTGCCCCCCTCAACGCCCTCACCTCCTCCTCTCGACCATTCGTGTGGACACCTGAGGCGGAATCGGCTTTCCGCCGACTCAAGAGCTTATTCACCACAGCCCCGGTTCTCGTCCACCCCGACCCGGCGAGGCAGTACGTCGTCGAAGTAGATGCGTCTGACACAGGCATCGGAGCCGTTCTCTCACAGCGGTCAGAGGAGGACCACAGGGTCCACCCATGTGCCTATTACTCTCGGCGTTTCGAACCCGCTGAGAGGAACTATGATGTGGGCAACAAGGAACTGTTGGCGGTTCACGCCGCCCTGGAGGAGTGGAGACACTGGTTGGAGGGAGCTGAGCTACTGTTCATTGTGTGGTCGGATCACAAGAACCTGGCCTACATGAGGACGGCGAAGAGGCTCAACTCCAGGCAGGCCCGCTGGGCCCTTTTCTTCAGCCGGTTCAATTTCACCCTCACCTACCGTCCGGGCTCCAAGAACGTCAGAGCTGACGCCCTCTCCCGTCAGTCCCCGGGGGAGGGTCCTGCCGTCAAGGAGAACCCCGACACCATCCTTTCCTCAGCCCGGGTGGTGGGTGTAGTCACCTGGGCCATCGAGCCGCTGGTGAGACAGGCCCAGCGGGCCGAGCCAGACCCAGGTAACGGTCCCTGTAACCGGTTGTTTGTGCCTCTTGCTGTCCGCCCGCAGGTGTTGGAGTGGGGCCACTCCAGCCACTTTGCTTGTCACCCCGGGGAGCGGCGGACGGCGGAGTTCATCAGCCGGAGGTTCTGGTGGACCACTCTCAGGAGGGATGTCAGGGGGTTTGTAGCCGCCTGCACCACCTGCGCCCGGAGCAAGGCTTCGCATCGCCCTCCAGCAGGTCTCCTGCACCCCCTCCCCGTTCCCAGTCGCCCATGGTCCCACATTGCCATGGACTTTATTACGGGGCTTCCTGTTTCCCAAGGCTGTGACACCATCCTGACCGTGGTCGATCGCTTCTCCAAGGCGGTTCATTTTGTTTCCCTCCCAGGGCTTCCCTCGGCGGCCGAAACAGCGGACCTCCTGACCCTCCATGTGGTCCGCCTACATGGAATCCCCTCTGACATTGTGTCCGACCGCGGTCCCCAGTTCATCTCCAAGGTGTGGCAGGCCTTCTGCAAGGGAATTGGGGCCACGGCCAGCCTATCCTCTGGGTACCACCCCCAGTCCAATGGGCAGGCGGAGCGCGCCAACCAGGCCGTCGAGGCGGCTCTCCGTTGCGTCACCTCGAGTAACCCCACCTCCTGGGCCAAGTACCTGCCCTGGGTGGAGTACTCCCTCAACACTATGGAGAGCTCCGCTACTGGTATGTCCCCGTTCCAATGTTCCCTGGGCTACCAGCCCCAGCTGTTTCCCCAACAGGAGCTGGAGGTGGCGGTCCCGACCACCAGGGCCCACCTCCGCCGGTGTCGACGCATTTGGAGGGCCGCCCGGGCCGCACTACTCCGGGCCACGGAGCGGGCCCGGCTTGCCGCGAACCGGCGGAGGGTGCCTGCCCCTGTCTACCAGCCTGGTCAGAGGGTTTGGCTGTTGGCCCGGGACCTGCCCCTCCAGACCTCCCAGACATCGACTCGTAAGTTGAATCCCCGTTATGTTGGTCCCTACACCGTGGATCGAATCATTAACCCCTCTGCGGTGCGTTTGGTTCTCCCTCCGTCTCTCCGGGTTCACCCTGTGTTTCATGTTTCTCAGCTGAAACCCGTGGCCTCCAGTCCCTTGTCTCCCCCTGTTACAGCTCCTCCACTTCCCCGGGTCCTGGCGGATGGAGATCCGGTATGGTCGGTCCGTAAGCTCCTCGCCGTCCGCCGCCGGGGGCGGGGTTTCCAGTACCTTGTGGATTGGGAGGGCTTCGGTCCGGAGGACCGGAGCTGGGTGCCCCCTTCCTATCTCGTGGACCCCTCCCTGCTGGACGACTTCTATCGGGAGAACCCGGGGGCTCTGGGGCGGTCGTCCGGTGCCTCCCCTCAGGGGGGGGATACTGTTGTGCCTCCCCCCACGCTCTAATCGATCCCAGGTGTTGCCCATCATAATCAGGCCTACTGAGACTAATTAACACCTGGGATCTACCCTTCTTTAGGCTGCCGAGGACCGACGTCGGGCGCTTGGTTATTGTGAACCACTGTCACGAGAGACTGCGTGTTCCAGCTCCTACCTCGCCAAGTATCCTGTCCAACCCTGCCTAGTTTATGTTTTTGATGTTGGAGATTACAGTAAAGACATTTTTTTCCTTTGCTTTGAGTGTCCGTGTCTCGCTACTTCTGGGTTCTTTGGCACATTTGGTTCCTCGGTCTCGTTGGGGTCTAACACGTGTGCAAGTCCTGCATCTGTATGATACATTTACATTAAGGGTATTTGGCAGACGCTTTTATCCAAAGCGACTTACAAGGTGTACATTAGTTGAAGCAGACAATAGCATAACACTGAGGTACGCGAACACAAACTGGTTACGTTACTGACCACCACCCCGACCCAAAAAAACTGGCTTCCCCTAAATTGTTCCCCACGCCACGCTACTGGTTGTTTGGCCCTTTTCACCACGTGTGTGGTGTGCGTGGACCATGTGAGGTCCTCGGAGATGTGCACGCCGAGGAACTTGAAGCTGCTGACCCTCTCTACTGCAACGCCGTCGATGGAGATAGGGCTGTGCTCTCCCCTCTGCCTCCTGAAGTCCACGATCAGCTCCTTGGTCTTCTTGACGTTGAGGGCGTTGAGGGCTAAAGATCTCCTCAATGCATGGTGCACACCCGATAATCTTCTCTGCCGTCCTCACGACCCTCTGGATGGCATTCTTGTCCCGTGCAGGGGTGTTGCCGTACCACACAGTGATGCCACTAGTCAGGACGTTCTCTACGGTGCCACAGTAGAAGTTCATGCCAGGTCATCAGAAATCTGTAGCCCAAGGAAACGGAAGCAGCTGACTACTTCCACCGGTGTCCCGTCCAGGCTGATGGTGGAGTGAGTGCCTCCTCATCAACATCAATGTCTTGACTGCCTTGCACTGTCATCACAACTACCTACCTCTACCTATAGTTTACATATGTATTGATAACATACCTGTAAATGTGTACATTTTTATTGTACCTGCCGTATATGTTTTAATCCTCAACTGTTTATAGAACTGCATATCCCTGCTCACTACCTGCTGTATATACATTTATATATATGTATCCTGTTTTTCATAACTCCATACCCCTGATCACCTGTTGAATCCTTATACTTACTTACCTGTATATATACCTATTATTATGCTCATATCTCACACATACTCAACTAGTAATCGTATAACGTATATCATATATATACCTAGTAGACTGTCTTTTAGCAACTGTAAACTGTAAATTATTAATTAGATATTTCCATGCACTTTACTGCAACATTTGCACTCTGGTTAGATGCTGAATTATTTTCACTGTACAAAACCATGGCCATCTTTTCACACTGGTCTTAATATTCACTGGTTCATTCTAATCTACCAATCCGTCCTTGGTCTGCCCCCTGGTAAATGATAGGCACACATTGTAAAGCGCTTTGAGTGGCAACAGGTCAGAAACAGCGCTATATAAAGGCAGTCATTTACTCAGTCGGTCGACTTTCCGGTCTGCAAAAAACACTCAAATTTACAATTTTATCCGCAATTCAGTTTTCAAGGACTCTATGATAGACATTCTCACTGATACAGGAGGCTGTTGTAAGGACTCCATTGTGGACGTTCTCACTGCATGAGGCTGTTCCAAGGATACAAACATATTTTTGATTTAACTCCCACACATTCAGAGGATGATAATATTTTTTTTAACAACAAAACAATTTACATTTCATTTCATTTTCAGTTTTGTTATGGCTTTAAAGCAACTGATCCAAAATACATTTTACATAAGAAAATAATTTTTCATGGCTGAAGGAATTATAATTAAACTTTTTAATTTCACAACACATACAATTAATATACAAGTAATTTTACCAAATTATAATATTGATGATGAGATGAAAGAGAAACTGTCACGGTTACGGTGGTTTACAGGGGGCGTGGCCAAGCCGCGTGCGTTGGCGGCGCACACACACACCTGTCAACAATTGCCGTGGCTGATTACTAATCACCTCACTTGGGGTTCAGGGACCTCTCATAGCCCCATTAGCCCTGCTGTGGATAACAGGCCTGGACATGGCATGCCCATTAAAAACACATTTAACCCATTGTCACCAGTAATTAAAACAAACCAAAAAAACATCAGCAAACACTTTGTATCTCTAACTACTGAATCACTTTTTTAAACATTCATTGTTCAGTTAAAGCGTTCATTGTTCCTCACCGCTGGAGGCTACCGCATTACCTGACATTACTGAATGTCAAATGCTTTTATCATAACATTTTCTGCATCAACAGCTAGGCTGTCAAGAACATGATTCAAAAACATCTCCATGAAATCATAAGAATTTTTAGCCACTATTGGGATTCCAATAACAGGAATCCATTTGATAACCTTTGCTACAACACATATCGCAGGTTGTGGCTTTTCCAGAACCATTACATCAAGAAGTTCTTTCGTTAAATCCTTTCCAGAACATCTATATTTCAAGACTGCCTTAAGCTCATCTAAAGGCTTTTCTGTGTCACTGGAAAGTTTCTCCAGTGACTTTTTATCAAGACCAAACTGAAACAAATACTGTGTAATAACAATGACCTGAAGGCCTAAATCAGCAGCAATAGAAAGCCCTGAGATAGGTAAAGCTGCTACAGTGGCAGATGTGAAGGCGTGGAACTTAATTTGTGAACGGAGAACCTCTTTCTTCTTCTTAATGTTGCTGCTGCAGATGTTGGGAAGGGCCAAGATCAGAGTATCTCTCTTGTGTGAAGGAAGGTCTCTCTCTATGGTCTCCTGGAGGGTGGGGAAGTCGTACAAATGGAGATCAAAGTTGGAGACCAGGAAGACCTGAGGAGCCGTCACACCTCGTTCTTCAAGTCCTGTTGGAAATGGAAGACAGGAGGAACTTAATGTGGTCAGGAAGGAGTGTGGAAACATGTTTCAACTGTACTGGACTGGACTGTACTAGGACTCAGCATTGAGGATCAAATTAGCTTTTCTCTTCTATAATATTATTTTAGAATCATCTTTGCATGCTATTTCAATTATTTCTAATATATATAACATATTTTATACTGAAATATTGAGCAGTGCTCCTTTAGAATAATTGAAATATTTCATATTTACAGTACACACAGTGACAAAAAGCAAACCTTGAATGCAATTTTCCCTGATTTTCTGGAGTGTCTTTTCTTCGTCGTACTCCTTCTGGCTCTTTTCCGCAGAAAGCAGATTGCTGTCAATCTTAGCGCGGACAAAGTAGAAATTCTTGCCCATTTTCATGATCTCCTGAGCCAGCTTGAAATCATTCTCTCTTAAACGGTCTGATGATACGATGATGAAAAAATCAAACTTTTCAAACCCTATGTGCTTCAGGTACTGATGAGCTGGGAATTTGGTGGTTCCGATTCCCGGCAGATCCCAAACTGTAACCTTTGGGTATATTTGATGTGGGTAAGCCTTAGGCTTCATGGTAGTTTCCCCAACACCAGTAGGGGCCGCTCTATCATCTCTGTTGTCTATTCCCCTAAAGGCATTAACAAATGAGGACTTTCCAGATCCACTCTCTCCTGTGACAGCAATGTTCAGTGGAATACTATCAAGATCTCTCAAATACGTTTGGCTTATTGATGCAGCTGCTTGTGTGTCATTGTTTTCCAGGGCCCTGTTAATATCTTCAATCGCTTTGGATTCCAGGGACATCCTTGAGAATAAGAAAGAATAGAGAACATTATTGATAGTCCATTTAGCATCAGCGTTGCTGTTTTTATCTGGGAGGTGTGTTATATGCTGATAATAACCATACACAGACACCAAGTGAGAACGTGCGACTGTCTTTACTGAAGGTTTAGTCAGAACAACAAAGGCACTGAAATTAAACTCTCTTGGAACACAGGAACTAAACTCACTAGAGTAGAAGAGCAGGCAAACAGGCTTTGTACTATTATGAAAACTAAATCCTAAAAGAATACTAAAAGTCAGTTATGTAGTCTTTGAGATAACTAAAAAAACACTGTCTGTGATACTGTATGCATTGTAAGAGCCATGTGTATTAGATTAACATATACAAGCGGCCAACAGGCGACACCATGATGACGGAACGCGACCACCCGGAATTTCTGTCTACAAACTCGTGACAAAGGCCCCGTGACCAATAGGAGTAGTAGATGTGTGTTGTACCGTGACCAATAGGAGTAGTAGATGTTGTGTACGTGACCATAGGAGTAGTAGATGTTGTTGTACCGTGACCAATAGGAGTAGTAGATGTTTGTTGTACCGTGACCAATAGGAGTAGTAGATGTTGTTGTACCGTGACCAATAGGAGTAGTGATGTTTGTTGTACCGTGACCAATAGGAGTAGTAGATGTTTGTTGTACCTGACCAAGGAGTAGATGTTGTACCGACAATAGGAGTAGTAGATGTTGTACTGACATAGGAGTAGAGTTGTTGTACCGTGACCAATAGGAGTAGTAGATGTTTGTTGTTCTACTTCCTATATAATGTTTGGTAAGAAGCGCGTCGTCAGTCTGAACAGTTTTGCTCCATCTTGCTGCAGTTGATGATTTATTCGATGCTTTGTGTCAATAATCACAATCACACAGTGAAATGTGTCAGGATGAATAAATGTAAATAAATGTGTAAATAGGTCGTACATATTAATTTGGACAAAAGTAGCAGTGAAATTGTGGTAAAAATCAAGAAAATGTATGCGTATTTCATATAAATAATACATGGATATTGGGTAAAAGTTAGAAGTGTGTAATCATGTGTTAAGAGTGTTAAGAGTGTTATGTTCCCATGTACACCACCCTTTAGATAAGTAATGTGTGAGCCACAAATGTAATTGCTCAGCAGTTAAAGGGTTGACCCTGCAGTTGAGGAGGAGTGTATTAGAGAATAGAAAACAGAATGACCCTCAGGGACGGAGGATGGAAGAAGCCGTGGGGATGACAGGTGGCAGAAGGGGGTTGTTGATGGGGGTGGTTGCCCTGCCACACAGACATTGAGAGCCGGATTGATAACGATCACAAAGCACGGTCTGGCGGTTCCATGGAATATTGTATTGAATTGTATCTCAGCATCCATCATCATCCATCTTCTCCCGCTTATCCGAAACCCGGTTGGAGCACAGTGTGTATCCGAGGATCGGACAATAGAGCAAAGATGTGAACACAACAAATTGCCCCAGAATCCTGGACTTGAAATGCGCCAGTGCTCCGTCACGAGTCAGACAGATGTGAGACTTATTTAAACCACTACTCACTTTAGTTTGGTTCCTTGTGTTGAAGTGGAATGAAACTGCAGCGAAGTTCTGGGAGCTCTGAGATGAGTTGTTCAACCTTGAAAAAACAACTAAAAAGAAATCTCTTCTTAACCTTAACAAATGACTTGCATTTTTCAAGACAAGAAAAGGATTGGTCGATACACGCTGACTTAGAAGGGTGTGGATTAAGTAAATAACAACGAGACCGTGGTTCATTCCTTTAGATACAGATCATGCCCATAGATATTCTTCACTAGTATGTACTTACATTCAGTAGTTGCTCCGATATTGATGTGCTGGAAGTCCAGATGGGTACGCGTCTCTTATATGACTCAATGTAAAAGAGAAAGTAAAGATCTACCGCCTGCTCTTATAGCAGCGCGTGAGGGAGTTGCCTCTGAGATTATTCAGCACACGTGGTTTCCAAGAAACCACTGCTGGAGGAAAGGAAATGCTGGTACAGCAGCAAGTGGCCTAGGCCACTAAGAATGAACTAGCAAAAGTATAAAATATCTAATATTATATTTAATACATAAATGTTAACATTGTCAACAGTTGAGACTGGTTCATTCTAATCTACCAATCCGTCCTTGGTCTGCCCCCTGGTAAATGATAGGCACACATTGTAAAGCGCTTTGAGTGGCAACAGGTCAGAAACAGCGCTATATAAATGCAGTCATTTACTCGGTCGGTCGACTTTCCGGTCTGCGACTAGAACAATCTGCAAAAAACACTTTTACAAATTTACAATTTCGGTGGTCCATAGTGGTCTGTTTTTGTAACGGTTTTGGGTGGGGGTTGTTGGTTGTCTTTTGTTTGGTCACCGGGTGGGAAACAGCGTGTGTGTGTGTGTGTGTGTGTGTGTGTGTGTGTGTCCGTCCCACCTCTGCCTTACTGGACCCACATTCCTTACCCTTGGATCTGAAGCACTTCTCCGCCACTCAAAGAGTTTGAGTTCATATTAGATCCATTGTACATGTCATTTCTCCTCTGTTTTGGTATGTACTCCATAGCCCCCCTCCCCAAATGATGTGATTCCCCCAAAATGTTGTTTTTTGTTCATGAAATAAACAAGTGGAAAATGGACTGTTCATATTGTTAGAGCTTTTTAGCCAGCCTCTGTAAATTCGGGGTGCTGGAAGATGAACTGATACGGGATCAGCTGGCAGAGCACACTAATAGCCCAAAGCTCAGAGAAAAGTTGCTAATGATGACAGACGAGCTAACTTTAGCAAGAGCAGTGGATATATATATATAAGTCGGGAAATATATAATAACACTATTTATGAAATAAATAATAACCAAATAACCCTCTCTGGGTTCTTCACAGAAAAAAAGTCCACTGAACATTAACTTTCTGTTGTGCCGTGCACAATCTTAACAGGTAAAAGTTTAGCTTAGTTGTCAGAGCAGAATCTCTTACTCAAATGACTCATATGAGCAGTCTCTCAAAGTTCTTGTGTTCCTTCCTTATAATCCTTTTGTAGGTTCCAGTAGGCTTGTAGACACCGCTGTTTGCAGCTCTCTCTCATCAACTTCCCTGTGAAAACCACAAAGCAAGCAGGCTGAGAAACCGAACTAAGTGATACAGCACCTACACAGCACAATACATTTCACTACCAGTATGGTTGTGGAGATGGATTTTATCCCAGTAGATTTTATTATGATTAAATTTGTTTATACTCAGAAAAGTCAGAAAAGTTATCTTACCTATGTATGTTCATCAGTGTGAACTGATGAACATAAAAATAAAAAATAAAATAAATAAATAAAAATAAAAAAAATCATAATGCGTCTCTGGTATTGTTCAGGGGGCCGGGCCAAATGTGAAGGCGGGCCGTATCCGGCCCGCGGGCCTTAGTTTGGGGACCACTGTTCTAGACGCAAGAAAGGCTAAAGGTCAAATGCATGAAGAACAATTCATGGAAGAGATAGTGTCTGTAGCCTCAGTCAAGACAGGCACCAGCTCTCGTCACACTAAATTCTCCTCTGCAAGCAGGAAAAGTGCAGCTGCTGAGGTTGCTGCTAACCAAGCCACCTTAGAAGTCCTGCTAGAGCAAGAGCGTCATATTGAAGAACTTCAGAGACTTGAAGCTGAAGCCGCACAGTTTAAAGCGAGACAGGAGGCTGAAGCCGCCGAGTTAAAAGCCAAGATGGAGGCTGAAGCCGCCCAGTTAAAAGCCAAGCAGGAGGCTGAAACTGCAGAAAGACAAAGAGTGCTAGAAGCCAAACGCAGAGAGCTAAATAGATTGGAAACTATTAAGAAGCTAAAGGCTGCCAAGGCACGACAGCAAGTATATGAGCAGAGCGAATGTTCAGCTCAAGCAGCTAAACAAAGTGACTGCTCAGATGAAGAAGTAAGTGAGCTTCTCCATCGACGTGTCTCTGTGAAGAGTGAAGTGGAAATCAAGCCTCAAACTAGCCTATTGCAGCACCGTTCTCCACCACAAGCTGTAACACATCCAAGACAAGAACAGTCCATTTTCCACTTGTTTATTTCATGAACAAAAACAACATTTTGGGGAAATCACATCATTTGGGGAGGGGGGGGGGGGGCTATGGAGTACATACCAAAACAGAGGAGAAATGACATGTACAATGGATCTAATATGAACTCAAACTCTTTGAGTGGCGGAGAAGTGCTTCAGATCCGAGGGTAAGGAATGTGGGTCCAGTAAGGCAGAGGTGGGACGGACACACACACACACACACACACACACACACACACACACACACACACACACACACACACACGCTGTTTCCCACCCGGTGACCAAACAAAAGACAACCAACAACCCCCACCCAAAACCGTTACAAAAACAGACCACTATGGACCACCGAAATTGTAAATTTGTAAAAGTGTTTTTTGCAGATTGTTCTAGTCGCAGACCGGAAAGTCGACCGACCGAGTAAATGACTGCATTTATATAGCGCTGTTTCTGACCTGTTGCCACTCAAAGCGCTTTACAATGTGTGCCTATCATTTACCAGGGGGCAGACCAAGGACGGATTGGTAGATTAGAATGAACCAGTCTCAACTGTTGACAATGTTAACATTTATGTATTAAATATAATATTAGATATTATATACTTTTGCTAGTTCGTTCTTAGTGGCCTAGGCCACTTGCTGCTGTGCCAGCATTTCCTTTCCTCCAGCAGTGGTTTCTTGGAAACCACGTGTGCTGAATAATCTCAGAGGCAACTCCCATCACGCTGCCTGCTCTTATAGCAGGCGGTAGATCTTTTCTTTCTCTTTTACATTGAGTATTGTAGTATCATTTCTACTCGGGTGGAGAAGAATCTTTTGCAGAGGTCCGGATGCTAAATTCAATATCTTGTATTGACACAAAGCATCGAATAAATCATCAACTGCAGCAAGATGGAGTCTGCCGTGCAAAACTGTTCAGACTGACAACGCGCTTCTTACCAAACATTATATAGGAAGTAGAACAACAAACATCTACTACTCCTATTAGTCACGGTACAACAAACATCTACTACTCCTATTGGTCACGGTACAACAAACATCTACTACTCCTATGGTCACGGTACAACAAACATCTACTACTCCTATTGGTCACAGTGCCTTTGTTACATCACACGTTTGTTGACAGAAACTCCGTCGTCCTAGTCCTAGTGTCTAATACACATGGCTCTTACAATGCATACAGCAGTGGTCCCCAAACTAAGGCCCGCGGGCCGGATACGGCCCGCCTCCACATTTGGCCCGGCCCCCTGAACAATACCAGAGACGCATTATGATTATTTTTAATCATACGTTTTTTTAAATTAAGTACTATATTGTGGAAAAAATAATTCTATTGAACTCTTATATTAGTAGAAACCATAGATTAGTTTGTGATTAGTATGTCTCTTTCATTCATTCAGGAGCCTGATGAGCCAGAGCTTGACGATGTTGCTGTGGCCCTCCTTACTGTCATCAGTGACCATGACACAAGTCCAGTTCACTACCAGCCTGTGAAAATCTCTGTCGTCCTCGAGAGTGACATCGTGATCAGCCTCCCCAGATTTGGTGATGCCTTCCTGGTCATGTTTGGACTGATTTATGCACTACACCTCAGCTATCCTAAAGCGCTGACCAACACTTTTGAATTCGTTCAGAAGATTGTACTTGGTCTAGAAGCTGGTAGACTGTCGCCCAGGTTGCAGACACTCAAGAATGACTTGATGATAAATGTGTAGAAAGGATGTGGGGTGAGGTATTATTATTGTGAATCAAAGTTCTTTCCCTTTGTCACAATAATGCCTTAAGAAGTAAGCAAAGAACTTTGATTCAGAAGGCCTTCAATAATACCTCACTGAGGTATCCTTCTTTCTATACATTTATCAATAGGCCTACTACACAATGTGCACTGTTCATTTTTTCTATTTGTTTTTATTTTCTATTTGCCATATTTAACTGTTGTAAAGTTGTTTAATTATAGTGATTCTATTGTATTTATGTTTGACTTATGTGTACATAAAACTATTTTTTATTAAGTTCAAATAATGTGGTTGTGTACTTATTTTTTTAAGTTCTGTTAACTTATTCCCACGGATAGAAAACTGAAAACTTTAAGTCGTAGTAACTGAAAATAATCAAGTAGCACCTAATCAAAACTTTTGAGTTCTGAAAACTGACAACTTTAAGTCATAGTAACTTAAATTAGTCAAGTAGCACCTAATCAAAAGTTTTGAGTTCTGAGAACTCAAAAACATTTGAGTTCTGAGAACTCAAAGGTTTTGAGTTCTGAGAACTCAAAGGTTTTGAGTTCTGAGAACTCAAAGGTTTTGAGTTCTGAGAACTTGAGGGTTTTGAGTTCTGAGAACTTGAGGGTTTTGAGGTCTGAGAACTTGAGATTTTTGAGTTCTGAGAACTTAGAAATTTATTTATTTCCTGCCTTTTTTTTCTGTGAAGATCCCGGAAAGGGTTATTAATATTTGATTATGTGTGGCTTTCTGGAAAACAATAAATGTTTACGTTTAGGCACCCCTGCGATCGTCACACTTTTTCTGTTACAAACTGACCCCGGCCCCCATCAGAGAAGGGAAAAGTTATGTGGCCCTCACAGGAAAAAGTTTGGGGACCCCTGGTCTAGAAGGTCCATTGCATTATTAAAAATCTTCTTTGTTACTGATTCACAGGTGTCGACTCTGCGACGTGTGTTATGGTCAGGCACTTCAATGCGCTTCCAATCGTCATAAACCTCATTCAGACTCCTAGAGGCACTGCATATTTTAGTGACGTGTCCATCCAGCAGGTCGTCTGAGCTCGGTGCACACAGCGCTTGGTTAGCTTCTTTAGCAACATTTTTCCACTTCTCATAGACCACACTGAAACGATGTGCAACTTTTCTTATTTGCTCATCATGCAGTTCTTGACCCTTTTCCGTCAACATGCGGACTCTTTGGCCTCTTCGTGGCTCTTCTGAGGAAGCGGGGTTGCTAACTATTGTGCCTCCTTCCCTTTGTGGTTGCACGGTTGCTCTGTCTTCATTTGCACCCTCTTTGTCAGGTGCTTGTGCCTGCATGTCTGTGCAATGTACATCCACAACAACCACACGCTGGCTGCCACTCTCAGACATCTTTACTTGGTTTAATGTTGTTACTCACTGCTTTCTGATGCTGTCTTATGGAGCAGTAAGTTCTCACTATAATTCCCTCTCATGGAATGATGACAGCAATGCGTTCTTTATGATACTGGTAGGATTTATTCAAATCCAGACCGTGAGAACTGTACCGTGACCGTGAGAAATACAAGATATTGAATTTAGTATTCGGACCTCTGCAAAAGATTCTTCTCCACCCGAGTAGAAATGATACTACAATACTCAATGTAAAAGAGAAAGAAAAGATCTACCGCCTGCTATAAGAGCAGGCAGCGTGATGGGAGTTGCCTTTGAGATTATTCAGCACACGTGGTTTCCAAGAAACCACTGCTGGAGGAAAGGAAATGCTGGTACAGCAGCAAGTGGCCTAGGCCACTAAGAATGAACTACCAAAAGTATATAATATGTAATATTATATTTAATACATAAATGTAAACATTGTCAACAGTTGAGACCGGTTCATTCTAATCTACCAATCCGTCCTTGGTCTGTGTTATGTATGCATTACATCCGGTGTGACCGGGAGTTTTGGGGTGTGTGAACCGGACACAGTTGTTGTTGTTGTTGTTGTTGTTGACGCCATGGCAGTGTGTACAATAAACGGTCAACCTAAAAGTCGTAGTCCATAGTCTTATTAAACACAACATTGGCGACGAGGATTATGGATTCTCTACTCTCACCTCTCTCCCCGTTCCTCGCACTGCCGGGCGAACCGCCGATCCCGTGGGTTCGCTGGCTTCAGTCCTTCGAAACGTTCATAGTAGCCGCGGGGCTAGCTGATGCTAACGACGAACGGAAGAAAGCCCTGCTGATACACACGCTGGGCAGCGAGGGACAGCAGATTTTTTGGACTCTCGGACCCACTCCGAAATATAGTGACTGTGTGTGATGCCCCTGGGGGTTCATCAATAGAGAGGGCGTGGCTGTCCTGTCTATGCTGTCTTGATTGCATTGATTGCAGTAACTCAGGGCACCTGGGTCTGGTGCCCTGCAGCTATTTAAAGCCTCTCTGCTTCTCTCTCTCCCTCTCTCTGTTTTCCCCTGCAGGCACCCGGCTCTGTTGACTAGCAAGTTGGTTGTTTTGAATTGTTTGTTCAAAATAAACGTATTTTGATAACCGTTGACATGGTGTGTCTCCTATTTGTTGGGGCCTTTTGAGCCAGGTCTTAACACTGTGTTACACTGCTCACTGGACACTTTGCTGCTCCACAAAATGTTATGCTCCGGCGGATCGTTTTTCGGCAATGTCGGCAACAGGCGGGTGAGTCCATCCACCGTTACGTGGCTGATCTGAGGGGACTAGCCAGCCTCTGTAAATTCGGGGTGCTGGAAGATGAACTGATACGGGATCAGCTGGCTGAGCACACTAATAGCCCAAAGCTCAGAGAAAAGTTGCTAATGATGACAGACAAGCTAACTTTAGCAAGAGCAGTGGATATAGCTTTCCAGCTTGGGTCATCACAGCTAGCTCCCTCCTCTAGTTTTTTTCCCCCCAGACCCATGCTACTAACTCAAATGGTGGCGCTACCCATGGAGCCTCCCGGGGAGGTTTTCCCTGAGGACTACTTAGACGTGAACTTTGCAGCACGCCAGGGTACGGCAGCACGCCGGGCCTGTGGTAATTGTGGCTCATCATCGCACCAGAGTCGAGCTCCAAACTGCCCTGCCAAGGGACAGAGGTGTCAACGCTGTGGCAGGCAGAACCATTTTTCACAGGTCTGTCGCTCTGTTCCCTCAACCGACAGCCCACCTCCACGTACGCCTGGGCCGCACACGACCATCCACTCAGTGGCCGCCACCTCCTGACCGCTAAAGTGCTGCACAGTGGAGCTGGATGGGGTCTGCCTCCCACTGCTGCTGGATACGGGGGCCTCCAAGTCGCTCCTGAATATTTCCACGGTCCGGTGGCTCTTTCCGCTCCGAACACCCATACGCCGCCTGCCTCTCGCCCTGCGCGACGACGTCACCACCGAGCTGCAAAAACTCTTGGACGCGGGCATCATCGAGGACATTGATGCTTCCCCGTGGATTTCAAACCTGGTGGTGGTGAAGAAAAAGTCAGGGGGCCTGCATCGATCTCAGGCCGGTGAACAAGACCGTGATACCTGACAGGTATCCGCTGCCCACAGTGGAGGAGCTAGCCACACAATTCTACGGCTCTTCCATGTTCACAAAACTAGACCTTCGCCAAGGCTACCTGCAGGTTCCGCTGCACCCTGACATCCGCAGCCGTATGCCCTTCGGCCTCAGCTCGGCCCCCAGCTGTTTTCAAAAAATCATGACCACCATCTTCGCCGGCATCCCGGGCGTGGTCGTTTTCCTGGAAGACATAGTGGTTCATGGTGCAACACCGGCCGTTCATGACGAACGCCTGGTGAGGGTGCTGGACGTCCTCGCCAGTCACAACCTCATGCTAAATGGGGAAAAGTGCACCTTCGCCGTTCCAGCCATCGAGTTTGTAGGGTTCCGCCTGACCGCTGACGGCCTCAGCCCGCTACACTCAAACGTAGAGGCGGTACTGCACCTGCCTGAGCCGTCCTGCCCAGCTCAGATCTCTTCGTTTCTGGGGATGACGGCCTACTACCTGTATTTCCTTCCCCAGTACTCTTTGACCACCTCCCCACTACGCGAGCTCCTGAAACAGGACGCGGTCTGGGAGTGGACCCCGGCCTGCTCTGCCGCTATTTGCCAGCTCAAGACGCAGCTCACCTCAACACCGGTGCTCGCATTCTTTGACCTGGCGAGCCCCACGTTCGTGACCTGTGACGCGTCCAATACGGCAATAGGGGCGGTGCTGTCCCAGATCCAAGGGGGCACGGAACGCCCGGTAGTGTTCGCCTCTCGGTCCCTCAACTCGGCCGAAAAGAAATACTCGGTGGGGGAGCGGGAGGCCCTGGCCTGCGTCTGGGCGTGCAAGCGGTGGCACATGTACGTGTAATGGGCGACATTTTACATTGCGTACGTGGCAGAATAATCCACATTGCTATGCTGGTTACTGGCAGTCTACCAAGTTCATATAGAGTTAAAGTTAAAAGTGAATTGGGTTCCTTGTGGGGGGGGGGTAAATGTTATGTATGCATTACATCCGGTGTGACCGGGAGTTTTGGGGTGTGTGAACCGGACACAGTTGTTGTTGTTGTTGACGCCATGGCAGTGTGTACAATAAACGGTCAACCTAAAAGTCGTAGTCCATAGTCTTATTAAACACAACAGTCTGCCCCCTGGTAAATGATAGTTACACATTGTAAAGCGCTTTGAGTGGCAACAGGTCAGAAACAGCGCTATATAAATGCAGTCATTTACTCTGCAGTCATTTTCAGTTTTTAAATGCAGTCATTTAATGCAGTCATAGTCGGTTGACTTTCCGGTCTGCGACTAGAACAATCTGCAAAAAAACACTTTTACAAATTGTGTGTGTGTGTGTGTGTGTGTGTGTGTGTGTGTGTGTGTGGTGTGTGTGTGTGTGTGTGTGTGTGTGTGTGTGTGTGTGTGTGTGTGTGTGGTGTGTGTGTGTGTGTGTGTGTCCGTCCCACCTCTGCCTTACTGGACCCACATTCCTTACCCTCGGATCTGAAGCACTTCTCCGCCACTCAAAGAGTTTGAGTTCATATTAGATCCATTGTACATGTCATTTCTCCTCTGTTTTGGTATGTACTCCATGCCTTTTATGTTACAGTAATACGAGCTGGCCGTAACAGTGGTAATAGAAATGCATGACTGCTTTAGTTGAGTTTAGTTGAGATACAGAAGGCCAATGTAATCATAATAGAAAACATTTCAAAACTTTAAATTTTAATTACATTTTCAGTTTTGATTCTTGGTTGATCCAAAATCAAACGGTTATTATAAAATAATAATCTTACCTCGGCTGAAGGAATTATAATTGAAAATAAGTAATTTCAACGTATTATGAGAATGATGAGATGAGTGAGAAAGACTATAGATGTAGTTATAGTAAAGCTGTTATATGGTATGGTAGCGTAAAATAAAGAATGAATGAAGTCTCTCCACCACTCTCTGACTGAGAGTTGACTGTATATATTTAATAATATTACAAGTGGCCTTTGGGTTCAGGGACCTCTCTTGGCCCCATTAGCCCTGCTGTGGATAACAGGCCTGGACATGGCATGCCCATTAAAACACAACATTTAACCAATCATTTAACCCAATGTCATGTTTCACCAGTAATTAAAAGAAACCAATAAAACATCAGCAAACACGTTGTATCACTAACTACTGAATCACGTTTTACCCTTTTTTAAACATTCATTGTTCAGTTTAAGCGTTCATTGTTCCTCACCGCTGGAGGCTACCGCATTAATCTCAAATGCTTTTATCAGAACTTTGTCTGCGTCAACAGCTAGGCTGTCAAGAACATGACTCAAAAAACTGTAAATGAAACCATAAGAAAGAGCAGCTGCTATTGGGAGTCCAACAAATGGAATCCATCTGGAACATTCCTCTGCTGCAACACATATCACATTTTCCACAACATCCGTAGAGGCCGCTCTATCATCTCTGTTGTCTATTCCCCTGAAGGCACTAACACATGTGGACTTTCCAGATCCATTGTCTCCTGTGACAGCAATGTTCAGTGGAATACTATCTCTCAAATAACAACTAAAAACACACTGTCTGTGATACTGTATGCATTGTAAGAGCCATGTGTATTAGACACTAGGACTAGGACGACGGAGTTTCTGTCAACAAAAGCACCGTGACCAATAGGAGTAGTAGATGTTTGTTGTACACTGACCAATAGGAGTAGTAGATGTTTGTTTACCTTGACCAATAGGAGAAGTAGATGTTTGTTGTACCGTGACCAATAGGAGTAGTAGATGTTTGTTGTACCCTGACCAATAGGAGTAGTAGATGTTTGTTGTACCGTGACCAATAGGAGTAGTAGATGTTTGTTGTACCGTGACCAATAGGAGTAGTAGATGTTTGTTGTACCGTGACCAATAGGAGTAGTAGATGTTTGTTGTTCTACTTCCTATATAATGTTTGGTAAGAAGCGCGTCGTCAGTCTGAACAGTTTTGCACGGCAGGCTCCATCTTGCCGCAGTTGATGATTTATTCGATGCTTTGTGTCAATAAAATATATTGAATTTAGCATCCGGACCTCTGCAAAAGATTCTTCTCTACCCGAGTAGAAATTATACTACAATACTCAATGTAAAAGAGAAAGTAAAGATCCACCGCCTGCTATAAAAGCAGGCAGCGTGACATGGGAGTTGCCTCTGAGATTATTCAGCAAACGTGGTTTCCAAGAAACCACTGTCAAGTCAAGTCAAGTCAAGTCAAGTTTATTGTCACTTCACAGTTTACACAAGTATAAAGCAGTGATGTGAAAATCTTGTGTGCAATACCCGACGACAGACAGCAGTTATAAAATGAGATAAAAATAGATAAAAATAGAATGAAAATAGAATAAAGTTAAAAATTAAAATAAAAAATTAAAATGCAATTTATAAAATGCTAAATATCAGCACAGAAAAGAGCAATATGTATATATAAATCAATGTAATAAAATATACATTGTTATATGCTATACGCCCTTGTTCAGCAGCCTGATGGCCTGACTGTGGAAGCTATCTCTAAGCCTATTTGTACGGCACTTGATACTGCGGTATCGCCTGCCTGACGGTAACAGTGAGTACAGTTCGTGGCTGGGGTGGGCAATGTCTTTTATAATTCGTTTGGCCTTGGCCACGCACCGCTGATTGTAAATATCCAGGAGGGAGGGGAGCTCACCTCCAACGATATACTGGGCCGTCCGCACCACCCTTTGAAGTGCTCTGCGCTCGAGTGCAGTGCAGTTCTCGTACCAGGCGGTGATACACCCTGTAAGAACACTCTCGATGGTGCCGTTATAGAATGTTCTCAGGATGCGGGGGCCCATGCTGAATTTCTTCAGACGCCTGAGGAAATACAGGCGTTGTTGGACCATTTTCACCACTTGTGTGGTGTGCGTGGACCATGTGAGGTCCTCGGAGATGTGCACGCCGAGGAACTTGAAGCTGCTGACCCTCTCTACTGCAACGCCGTCGATGGAGATAGGGCTGTGCTCTCCCCTCTGCCTCCTGAAGTCCACGATCAGCTCCTTGGTCTTCTTGACGTTGAGGGCGAGGCTGTTCTCCTGGCACCACTGCTCCAGCGCTCCGACCTCCTCCCTGTAGGCTGTCTCGTCGTCGCCGGCGATCAGGCCCATCACTGTCGTGTCGTCAGCAAACTTGACGATGACGTTGGAGCTGTGCATAGCCATGCAGTCGTGGGTGTAGAGGGAGTAGAGGAGAGGGCTCAGCACGCATCCCTGGAGGGCTCCCGTGTTGAGGGTCAGTGGCTCTGATGTGGTGCTGCCCATCCTCACCACCTGGCGGCGGTCCAGGTCCAGTATGCTGGAGGAAAGGAAATGCTGGTACAGCAGCAAGTGGCCTAGGCCACTAAGAACGAACTACCAAAAGTATATAATATTCAATATTATATTTAATATATAAATGAAAACATTGTCAACAGTTGAGACCGTATGCTACATTATTGAGCCTATACATAATTGACCATTATCCTTAGACACGTAAGTGTCTTACGTGTCAAAGATTGACTGAAGTGTCCCTGAAGTGTCCCTTGTGTTGTCTACAGATAACCCTTTCAAAACGCCCCCCTTTTCACACTGGTCTTAATATTCACTGGTTCATTCTACTCTATCAATCAGACCTTGGTCTGCCTGGTAAATGATAGGCACACATTGTAAAGAGCTTTGAGTGGCAACAGGTCAGAAACAGCGCTATATAAATGCAGTCATTTACTCGGTCGGTCGACTTTCCGGTCTGCTGCAGCCAGACTGGAACAATCTGCAAAAATGACTTAAATTTACAAATTCAGTTTTCAAGGACTCTATGATGGCCATTCTCAGTGATACGTGAGGCTGTTTCAAGGACTCCATTGTGGACATTCTCAGTGATACATGAGGCTGTTTCAAGGACTCCATTGTGGACATTCTCAGTGATACATGAGGCTGTTTCAAGGACTCCATTGTGGACATTCTCACTGCATGAGGCTGTTTCAAGGATACAAATATATTTATATTTAACCCCCAAACATTCACAGGCTAATAATCTTCTGTCTGTTTTTAAATAACAAAACTATTATTATTTCACGTAAGAAAATATTTTTTAATGGCGGAAGGAATTATAATTAAACGTGTTAATTTCACAACATATACATATACAACACGTAATTGCAACATATTATGATATTAATGAGATGAAAGAGAAACAAATAAGATGTCATTTGTTGCAGTAATGTTAACATGTTATCTATCAAGGTAGCTGTTGTAAAGCTGCAATCTGGAAACATAAAATATA
Organism: Muraenolepis orangiensis; assembly: GCA_027704905.1. Classification (NCBI taxonomy): domain Eukaryota; kingdom Metazoa; phylum Chordata; class Actinopteri; order Gadiformes; family Muraenolepididae; genus Muraenolepis; species Muraenolepis orangiensis. The sequence continues at coordinate 9,323,968 of CM051005.1, read as the reverse complement.
AAAATAACTAATGAAGTCTCTCCCCCACTCTCTGACTGAGAGTGACTGTCAGGTCAGGTTATGTCCTGTCAAACCTATATTTAATAATATTACATTCTATTAAGTGGCCTTTGGGTTCAGGCACCTCTCCTAGCCCCATTATCCCTGCTGTGGATAACAGGCCACAACATTGAACCCAATGTCATGTTTCACCAGTAATTAAAAACAAACCAATCAGCAAACACTGTGTATCACTAACTACTAAATCACTTTTTACAGTTTTTACCCATTGTTTCATTTAAGTGTTCATTGTTCCTCACCGCTGGAGGCTACCGCATTACCTGACATTACTGAATGTCCAATGCTTTTATCAGAACATTTTCTGCATCAACAGCTAGGCTGTCAAGAACATGACTCACAAACCTGTAAATTAAACCATAAGAAAGACCAGCCGCTATTAGGAATCCAACAAAAGGAATCCATCTGGAACCTTCTTTTGTTGCAACACATATCACATTTTGTGACATATTACGCAGCATAAATCCAACAAGTTATATTGTTATCCTTTCCAGAACACATATATTTCAAGATCCTTTAGATCATCTAAAGGATTACTTGTGTCACTGGTAAGTTTCTCCAGCAAGTTTTTATCAATGATGATGAAAAAATCAAACTTTTCAAACTCTACATGCTTCAGGTACTGATGAGCTGGGAATTTGGTGGTTCTGATTCCCGGGAGATCACATACTGTAAGATTTGGGTATTTTGGATGTGGGTAAGCCTCAGGTATCGTGGTTTCCACAACATCAGTAGGGGCCGCATTGTTCCTCTTCAATCTGAGGTTCGCTTTCGGCCGAACCCTCCTTTCCAGCAACTTGGAGTAGACTTTCCCAGGGAGGCTGAGTAATGTGATACCTCTGTAATTGAACAGGGGTACCACCACCCCCGTTTGCCAGTCCTCCTCCTGAGGAGTGGCCTTATTGTGAATCTTAAAATAGCAAAACTCAACCTTAATTATGTCATTACTTTTAACTTGGTCAAAGTTCTAAAAGTTTGAACAATTCTTATTTGCTTTATTGCATTCACACATCAATGAGCACGTACTACACGTACATTCCACATCTAGAATGCTCCCAGAAACGGGCCTCCCGTGCAGTGCTTCTTGAACTTGAACTCCATTCTCACTGTACCCCTTCCTCTTTCTCAGTACCTTATTCCTCTTTCACTCAGTACCTTATTCCTCTTTCACTCAGTATCTATTATACTCAAGTACATAGGAATGCTTACTCCCCATTCCCTTCCGCAGTATGAATCTCAAAAACACCATAAAAATAATATATACAATAAAAATAAACAAAAAAAGATCAGCAAAGTGACTTAACTGTTATGTACATGTTTTTTAATTTTATATTTTTTAAAGATCTTTCAAAAGCATTTAAAGTGCCAGTAGTGCAGCAGCATCATGAATACAGTGCAGTACAGTGCAGTAACTGATGAGTCCAGAAAGTACAGTAAGTATGTAAGTGTAATGCTAATGATGATGTTATGAAAGTGAAAGTGGCATCACTCCTAGCAGTTCAGTAGGCGCACTGCCTGTGGATAAAAACTATCCTTAAACCTGGTAGTCCTTGTACAGATGTTGCGCAACCGGCGACCATACGGTAGGGGGGAGAAGAGATGGTGCCCAGGGTGGTTGCAGTCCTTTATGATGGACATGGCCTTCTTCAAACATCTGGTCCTAAAGATCTCCTCAATGGAAGTGCACACCCGATGATCTTCTTTTCCATCCTCACGACCCTCTGGATGGCTTTCTTGTCCCGTGCAGTGGTGTTGCCACCCGTCAAGACGCTCTCTCCGGTGCCACGGTAGTTCACTAGCCACCTCTGGCCTATACCGCTTTTTCTGAGGCACCGCAGAGCATAGAGGCGCTGGTGTGCCTTCTTCAGGGTCGTTTTTCCCTCATTGCTCTGCAAGCTGCACCTGAGAAAACAGAACTTGTCAGGCTTTGATTAGTGCTCTGGTTTACTCTGTTATCTCATGCGTTATTTCATCAAGGCTAGGTCCCTTTTGCCACCAGTCTGTTTGGCCCCTTCCACTAGTCTTGCTGACTGTGGATAATAGACTAATAATACATTGTATTTGATTCCTAATAGTGTGGTGATAACATGTATTATGTTATTGACACACACATACAACCACCCTGGGCACCATCTCTTCTCCCCCCTACCGTATGGTTGCCGGTTGCGCAGCATCCATACAAGTACTACAAGGTTTAAAACACAAGAACAGCTTCTTCTTGTGGTCACCAGGGTTCCAAAAGGTAAACCTAGTCAGTCTGGCGTTTGCCAGACACCAAGGAGAAGCTTGAGATCACTACAAGGGAAGGAACGGTCGGGGGAGGGAAACTTCACTTGAACACCGACAGGCAGGGACCACTTGGTTTACCCTGTCCCAGTTAGACGAGCACCTTAAGTGATTTCCTCCTCAATGTCTGCAGGCGCACACCGACCAAGCATCCAGAATTAACATGTAAAATGAAAATATCAAAGAGAAAACAATCATTTTGAATACATATTTTTAAATCGTGCCTAATTGTGAATCTTAAAATAGCAAAACTCAACCTTAATTATGTCATTACTTTTAACTTGGTCACAGTTCTAAAAGTTTGAACAATTATTATTTGCTTTATTGCATTCACACATCAATGAGCAAACCTACATGAACATTTGACTTCTAGAATGCTCCCAGAAACGGACCTTCCGTGCAGTACTTCTTGAACTTGAACTCACCCCATTCTCACTGTACCCCTTCCTATTTCTCAGTACCTTATTCCTCTTTCACTCAGTATCTATTACACTCATCTCATTCTTTCACACAGTCACAAAAACACCATGATACATTGTTCCCCCGAATAGCAAAGGTGCTGAGGCAATAAACCCACTCACATCAATCAAACACACTCCAACTCACAGACTGTCAGTCTCAGACACTCACTTGCCTCACACGTCTGAGTTTATCCAGATTTCAACTAAACCTGGGTGTAATAAAACCTTCTCCTCATACAAGATACAAGATTTTTATTGGCCATTTGTAACAAGTACATAGGAATGCTTACTCCCCATTCCCTCATGTCTGTGTGTGTTGCTGCATGTCTACGTGTGTCACTTCCCTGTTTGTTGACCTCAGCTGTGGTGGACCCGTCGCCTTCCTGTTCCTCCCCCGCCAGTCAGCTGGACTCCTCGAATGTCTTCCTCTACACCTTCTTGTTCCACTCTCTCATACCTTTCTCACTCTTCTTCTCTATTTCTCTCTCTCTCTTCTTCTTTATCCATTTCCCAGCCTGCGTTTTTATCCAATTTCTAACGTAACAACTTGTCCTGTTTATTTTTCTTCATTCTTGCTTAGACTGTCCTATGTTTATCTTTATCTATACGTTCAGTCTGTTCTGCTTTGTAGGGGCCTTTTCTTTTGGGGAATAGTTAGTCTTTCTGCCATCTCCCTAAGTGTTTTATGAGTCTGTCTCTTTCCCCTTTCTGCTCTTTGGGCTGTGTGCGCTCTTCCATTTGTTCATGGCTCTGCCTGTGATCTCCTCCATGTTTACATTGCTCCTCATGAGTCCCTGTACTGTGGGTTGTCCAAGTCTGTGGTTTTCTCTCTGCCCTTTCGCTGACCTTCCTTTCTGGGGGCTGCTAACCTATTTTATGGTTGACGGGCCTGGCTGCCTGCTTTGGGTTTTCCCTCCACTTCCTCTCTTTGTCTCTAACCTCGTCTGGCCCTTGGTTGGGGGTAGTGTATTGGAATTCTGTGATCTGACCACTGTTTGATTACGTAGTGCGGTTCTGGAATTACAGATATCTATTTTATGCACTGGGCAGGAAATGTTGAATTCTGGTCCGTCTCCATTAAATCTTTCCCACCTTCTATTAACTGGCGATAGTATCTGATCTATAGTGTGGTTCTGCTGTGCTCTGCTTGATGTGTGGTATAGTAATACACACTCTCTAGTGAGGTTGGGCTGGCTAATTCCTTCCTGTTCTGTGCCTTATCTCCGTCTGTGGCGTTCTCCCTGCACTTTTGCTGACCCCTTTTTAGTTTTGGGGCTGCACTTTAAGTTAACAGGGTCTGGCAAATTCTTCTAATCTCTCCTCTTATATTCTCTCCCTTATATATTTGACTGTGTTTTTGGTTTAATCCCTGAACTTCTCCCTTTCTGATTCAATTCTGATTAATACTTTATCTTCCTATGCAATCTCTCCTGACGCCCACCAAAGGTTCCACTCTATGTGTTGCCTTCTACCGATGACACGGCTCTCCCGCCGCTGGTCCTCTTGACCCTGTGTCCTGTCGTGAAGCGTTCTGCCACAATGGGGATCAGTCTTTCATTATTAATTCAGAACGTGTTTTCTATTTAATTTATCTATATAATCTACATTATCATAATTATTACTAATATTATTATTATTGTTTATTTAAATATTGTACTGTGGTGACCCACTTGGGACACAGACATTCACTGGACACTGTGAGAGGAGGTACGTCTCCTTTAAGACCTTAACCCAGGAGCATTCTGGGTAATGTTCAGAGTGAGCGGGAGTTTAGAATGTACCGGTTCTGATACGTTGGCCTGTCGTTACTGTTGCAAGCTTCACTACTGCCGCTGTATTACTGTTCGTGTTGGGAAGTAAACAACTTCAACTCGACAACTTGTCTACCGTCTCCTCATTTATGAGCACTCCCACAGTATTAAAATTCCCAACCATTGGCCCCAATTGATGTTACTGCTGGTGGATGCTCTTAAAGTTGAATGCCCGACCCTCGACGTTCAAGATAAACCTTGTGCAAAACCATAGTGTAGTATCATTTATACTCGGGTGGAAAATAATCTGTCGCAGAGGTCCGGATACTAAGTTCAATACAAGAAACTCTGGGTGGTCGCGTTCCTATTGTCGCCTGTTGGCCGCTCCAATACTCATGGCTCTTACAATGCATACCGTATCACAGACTGTTTTAGTTTTATACTTAAATAAAATACACTAAAATAGCCAATGACTTTTTGCCATATGGATTTGGAACAAGTAGTCACACACACGTGGCGCTGAAAGTCAAGCCGTGAAGTAACTTTCAGCACAGTAGACAGCTCCACTCGTTCATCGATCACTACCAAGACATTAATAAAACAAATATTATTGGATTTCAAAAGTTTAACTAACGAAACACACCATGAAACGCACAGAAAGTAATAATCAATGCCACCAAGATGATTTAGTAACACGACTCATATATAGGCCACGTGCCAATCCAACACAAACTCGACACCACCGTGGCTGTGAGACACCGCTACAGGCAGCAAGCCAAACTAATTATAATCACCTGTCTAATGCTGTTGCCCCAACCCTGTCTTCTCCTAGTTAACCAACAACCTCCTAGTTAACTAGTTAACCACCGTGGTGTCTTTTGATCAACCTTGACCATCCTTTGGTTGAGCCCTGGTGATTGGTATGGTCACCTGGGAGATCGAGACGGTGGTGAGGACAGCCCAGTGTGACAAACCTATAAACCAGGTAGTGTGCAGTATGCAGTTGTATCAACAGGTGAAGATGAATATATATACGCTAAGTACAGCGGGTGGCGGCGGGGGATCGGAGGGGGCTGTCATCGTGGTACAGAGTTCAGAAAGATGACAGCTGAGGGGAAGAAGCTGTTCCTGAGCCTACTTGACTTGGAACAAATGGTTCCTGTAGCGCCTCCTGGAAAGATGGAGAGCAAACAGTCCATGGTTGGGGTGAGAGGTCATTGACAATCTTTCCTTCCTTCCTCAGACACTGTTTGTGGTGGTATTCTTCATTGCAGGGAGGGGTATGTTTTTACCACCCTCTGCACTGCTTTCCGGTCTGAGAGCAGTTGCGTGACCACACTGTGATGCAGTGTATGCTTGTTCCGTTTTCTCCCCACGGAAAGGGCAACCCGGTGTACAAAGGATATTACTCAGTTTTCCATTTTTGTTTGTTTATTTTTCTAGAAGGGAATTAGGTAATAAACCTGAAAAGTAAGGAATGCAATGTTCATTTCTCGTGTACATAACACAAACATCACAACTCACTCACCACAATAGCCCAATAACAATAATCAATAACATATCCTATATATTATAATAATATTAATAACAACAATAATAATTATTAACAATCTTTTATATATACTTTTCATATGTCAAACATTATACACCATATTCAACTACCAAAGCCTATGCACGTCTTTCTCCGCCATAGAAAACTACAGCTCCCATAATGCCCCGCGGCAAATAAGGAAGTACAGCACCCATGTCATCAGTAACTAAACTGCTTGGATTTACCGGAGCATAGCGTTATCGCGTTCTCTTTCACATACAACACAAGGGAGCGGACGTAAACACAGTGCAACGATACAGCATAGACAGCATAGCGATAGCAGACAAGAAACGATAAATTAAGAGAGCTTACCAAGTGGCTGCATACCGGGTTGACAGTCAGTACCAAGAAAACGAATCTCGCGCTTCCTTTCAAGAGGTAAACGCCGGTCACGTGGTCCCACAGCACACCCCTCTCTTAAAGAGAGACTGCACTATTGGGCTAATGAACCTCAAAGCGTTACTTAATTAGCTATTTGCAGCTCTGGTTCAACGTAAACATTCGATTGAAAATAAGAAGATTGTAAATAAGAAATAACAAAACTACACAAATGACATGACTTCGCAGAAAACACAACAATGCTGCAAGATACAAGATACAAGATGTTTAATTGGCCATTTCCAACAAGTACAATGGAATGCTTACTCCCCATTCCCTCCCGCAGTAGGAATTTTTAAAACAATACTATAAAAATACTATATACAATAAAAATGAACATAAAGAGAACAATATAGTGACGGATGTTTTGAATTGTGTAAAAAGATTTAAACGTAATTAAAGTGGGGCAGTAGTACAGCAGCAGCATCATGAATACAGTGCAGTATAGTGCAGTAACTGGAATGAGTCCAGAAAGTCCAGCAAAGTATGATAGTGTAATGTTAATGACAATATTATGATAGTGGCAGCACTCCTATCAGTTCAGTAAGCACACAGACTGTGGAAAATTCTTCAACCTGGTAGTCCTTGTACGGATGCAACAGAACCGGCAACAGGACGGTAGGGGGAGAAGAGATGGTGCCTAGGGTGGATGCAGCCCTTTGTAATGGAGATTACCTTCTTCCGACATCTACAGATCTCCTCAATGCATAGAAGTGCACACCTGATGATCTTCTCTGCCGTCCTCACGACCCTCTGGATGTCTTTCTTGTCCTGTGCAGTGGTGTTGCTGTACCACACAGTCACTCGTCAGGACGCTGTCTACAGTGCCACGGTAGAAGTTCAGTAGCCAGCGTTGGCATATTCTGCTTTTCATGTTCTTTCAATGGCACACTGGTAAAAGTTCACCAGAATCCAAGGGGACAGGTGGGCTCCTCAGGAAGTAGAGATGCTGGTGAGCCTTCTTGACCAGTGAGGCCGTGTTGAGGGTCCAAGTGTGGTCCTCGGAGATGTGGACCCCCAGGAATTTGAAGCTGGAGACACACTCGACCTCCGCCTCGTTGATGAGGATGGGGGCATGCGCGCCATCTCTGGTCTTTCTGAAGTCCACGATGAGCTCCTTGGTCTTCAAGTCAAGTTTATTGTCACTTCACAGTATAAAGCATTGATATGAAAATCTTATGTGCAATACCCGACGACAGACAGCAGTTATAAAAATAAGATGAAAATAGATAAAAAAAAAATAAATGCTATTTATAAAATGCAAAATATCGGCACAGAAAAGAGCAATATGTATATATAAATCGATGAAATAAAATATGTCACGGTTACGGTGGTTGGCAGGGGGCGTGGCCAAGCCACGTGCGCTGGCGGCGCACACACACTCCTGTCAACAACGATCACGTTGGTTGGCGGCGCACACACACACACACCTGTTCACCATCACATTGTCGAATTGCTAATCACCTCACCTGGGGTATATATACTATGACTATCCGTTACCCCAGCGTGAGGTCGTTACTTTATACTGCACGTTGTTCTCCCGTCTGTTCTGATACCCGTCGCCTGCCTACTACCCGGCCGGCACTTCGCACCCGACGCCGCCTGCGGACTATCAGAGTGATACTTCGCAGCCGTCGCCTGCCTACTACCCCTGCCGGTACTTCGCACCCGACATCCCGGTACGCAGACTCCTCCCCCGTCCCGGACTACTCGTCGGTCTACTACCTGCCGGTACTCCGCGGATCGTCCTCCCCGTCTACCCTTGTGTGTTGTGTGTCTTTGAGAATAAAGCCGTTCGTATCGCTCCACTGCGTCTGCGTTCGGGGTCCAACCCACTCCCATCTTCGCTCGTGACAAAAATATAGATTGTTATATGCTATACGCCCTTGTTCAGCAGCCTGACTGTGGAAGCTATCTCTAAGCCTATTTGTACAGCACTTGATACTGCGGTATCGCCTGCCTGGCGGTAAAAGTGAGTACAGTTCGTGGCTGGGGTGTCTTTTATGATGCGTTTGGCCTTGGCCATGCACCGCTCTAAGCTTGGTGTCGAGCTTGGTAGGAACTATCGTGTTGAACGCTGAGCTGTAGTCCACAAACAGCATTCGCACATAACAGTTCCCTTTCCCTCCAGGTGGGAAAGGGCAGTGTGGAGGGCCATGGCAATTGCGTCGTCCGTGGATCTAATTTGACGATATGCAAATTGCCATGGGTCCAGCGTGGCAGGTAACACGGAGCAAAAAAAGTCCTTGACCAACCTCTCGAAGCATTTGCTGACAATCGAGGTGAGGGCTACAGGTCTATAGTCATTCAGGCATGTTACCTTGGGTTGTTTAGGGACAGGCACGATGGTGGACATGTTAAAGACCGCGGAAACAACAACCTGGGACAGGGAGAGGTTGAAGATGTCTGCAAAGACTCCTGCCAACTGGTCTGCGCATGCTCTGAGGACGCGGCCCGGGATGTCGTCGGGGCCTGACGCCTTACGGATGTTCAAGCGCTTGAAGGTGCGGCGCACATCCGCCTCCGAGATGTTCAGTAGGCTGGTCTCCTCAGGCGGAGCTGGCTTCAGCGGGCTGCCATTCACGTCGAACCGAGCAAAAAAAGTATTTAGCTCTCCTGGGAGGGAGGTGGAGGAGTTTTCTACACAACTGGTTCTCCCTCTGAAGTTCGTTATCGTCTGTAGCCACATACCCCTCGTGTCGTGGCTCTTGAATTTCTCCTCCACTCTGTCCTTATACTCCCGCTTGGCAGTGACGATGGTCTTGCGGAGGTTGTAACGGGCTCTCGTATATTCCTCCATATTCCCGGAGCCAAAGACGACGTCACGCGCGGGTAGGGCAGCGCAAACATCGCCGTTAATCCACGGTTACTGGTTGGGATATATCCGAACCGACTTGGTTGGAACAACGTCATCTATGCACTTCTTGATGAACCCGGTGACCGACGACGTGTACTCGTTGATGTTATTACTGCAGCATAGAGTCTGATTGGTCCGACCAGCATTGGACCTCCCTCACATCGATCGGTTTCTGCTTCAGTCTCTGCCTATAGGCGGGGAATAGCTGGATAGAGCGGTGGTCTGATTTGCCGAACGGTGGGCGGAGGAGGGACTTGTAGCCATCAGGGAAGGGGGTGTAGCAGTGGTCGAGGATCCGCTCACCCCGTGTGTTGCTCGTTATGTGTTGGTAGAACTTCGGGAGAACCTTCTTCAGGTTCGCCTTGTCCCCCGCGACGATGAGAGCCGCCTCGGGGTGTGCTGACTCCTGTTCGCTGATAGCCCCGTACAGTTCCTTCAGCACTGTGTCCGTGTTGGCTTGTGGGGGAATGTAAACAGCGGTCACAGTTACCGCTGTAAACTCCCGAGGTAGCCAGTATGGACGGCACATAAGCATCAGGTACTCCAGGTCCGGGGAACAGAAAGACTAGAGGGGATGTACATTACTTTGGTTGCACCAAGATCTATTTAACATGAGATATACCCCCCCTCCCCGATCTTTACCGGAGAGAGCCTTTGTTCTGTCCGCCCGGTGGACGGAAAATCCCATTGGCTCGATAGCTGCGTCGGTAACCCCCTCCGACATCCATGTCTCCGTAAGGCAGATGATACAATTTTCCTGTTTCCCGGTGGAATTGAATACGAGCCTGTAGCTCGCTTAACTTATTGTAAAGAGACTGTCACGAGTGGGATTGTTCAGTGGGACCCAGAACGCAGACCAAGACAGTGGAGCTATAACGTAAAGCTTTATTTCAAGACACAACTCAAACACAACACAAGAGAGTGATCAGAGACAGTCCAGGGGTCTGGGAACCGGGAGGTCGATCCGCGGAGTACCGGCAGGTAGTAGACCGACGAGTAGTCCGGGACGGGGGAGGAGTCTGGGTACCGGGAGGTCGAGTAGCGACAGGTACCAGACAGACGGATGGTCAGGGTCGAACGAGAAGTCTAGATACCGGGAGGTCGGACAGGTACAGGTACCAGACATGTAATTATAATTACCGGGGAGCTCGTCTAGACCAGAGTAACGCGAGACAGGCGGGTGACGCGGGATAGGCAAGGGATTGGGATCTGGATCTCCGGGACATCAACGTGGTGTTTCCGTCCAGAACGTACGACTTAACGTGAACAACGTATGACGTGCAGTAAGACATACGACCTAACACTGGGGTAACGGGAAGCCAGGGTATATATACCCCAGGTGAGGTGATTAACAATTAGACCCAATAGCTGACAGGTGTGTGTGTGTGCCGCCAGCGCACATGGCTTGGCCACATCCCTGTCAACCACCATAACCGTGACAGTACCCCCCCCTCAACGGGCCCAACCCGGCTTGAAGGGGTGTTCCCGGTGGCAGTCAAGGGAAAGGAACGGGTCCAGTCTGTAACGGCGCGGGGGCCAACCCCGCTCCTCTGGGCCGTATGCCTCCCAGTCGATGATCCGGGGGGGTGGAGGAGATTCGGTGGGCGGGCGGGGCCCGGGAAGAGAGCCATTCCTTCTGCCCAGGTCGGTAGGAGTCTTCTCTGGAGGTCTCCTCTGGGGCCTCCTCTGGGGGTCTCCTGACGGATGGTCAGGGTCGAACGAGAAGTCTAGATACCGGGAGGTCGGAATAGCGACAGGTACCAGACATGTAATTATAATTACCGGGGAGCTCGTCTAGACCAGAGTAACGCGAGACAGGCGGGTGACGCGGGATAGGCAAGGGATCGGGATCTGGATCTCCGGGACATCAACGTGGCGATTCCGTCCAGAATGTACGACTTAACGTGAACAACATATGACGTGCAGTAAGATGTACGACTGGGGTAACGGGAAGCCAGGGTATATATACCCCAGGTGAGGTGATTAACAATTCGACGCAATAGCAGACAGGTGTGTGTGTGCACCGCCAGCGCACGTGGCTTGGCCACGCCCCCTGTCAACCACCGTAACCGTGACAGAGACTGTACATTAGCCAGTAGAATGGTGGGTAGTGGGGGGCGATCGGATCGACATCTCAGCCTGACTAGCACGCCGGCTCGCTTCCCTCGCTTCTTCCTGCGACGTTTGCGTGTAATCGTGCCCAAGATGGTCGGAGATAATCCAGCTGTGACTTTGGGCGGGATGTCCGAGTTGAAAGAATGAAAAAACTCCGGTAGGCGGCGAGCGACTGTCGATCTGATCTACAGAAGTGTGCAAAAGTTATAAATGAACGTGCTGCTAACTTCCTGAACAAAGATAGTGCCATAAAAATAATAAATAACAAAAAACTGCGTTGTCGTGTGGAAGCTTGGGACACGGCAGCCATCTCATACGGCGCCACACTCCAACTTTTAAATGTTTTAAATATTTGTTTCGACTGCTGTTGTGTGAAACAATGTTGTTGTACTTAAGCATTTAGCACACTGCTTAAGGTCAGAATGGCTTTGTAAAAGCACTGATCTGATGTGCTGTTATTTTTGGGGTTGTAGTCTGCTTGTTGGTGGCCTCTACTTCCAGTAGAGGCCACCAACAAGCAGATCACCGCATCTTAACGATATTTAACACCAGCATCAACTTGGAAGCGACTTGTCTGTTCTGCTCCATGACTCTTGCTCGCGTCACTGACTCTCCACTGTCTCTCTTTCTGTTTTCCTTTCACCCCCCCCTCCCTCCCCCCACCACCGCCACCGCCAGAGGACGGTGTGAGCATCCCGTCATCCTACACGTCCTTCCTGGCACCGCTGTCCTCCTCCAAGCTGTACAACAAGGTGCGGGGCTGCCGTGAGTGTGACAAGGACCCCGAGTGCCACTTTGAGACGTTTGCAGAACTTCTACCAGCTGGCCGAGCCCAAGGCCTGCTTCACCTTCACGCACCCCACCGCAGGTGAGACATTAGGCATTTAGCAGACGGCTTTTGTCCAAAGCAACTTGCAACAAGGTAATTCAACAGTAGGTAGGCAAGATAACTGCTAGTCACCAGCTAGAAGTGTGTTTCCTTCTCAACAAGCCTCCACAAGAGCAGAACCAGTGCTCAGGTAAAAGTTGGCTCCCTAGATTTGACACACACTTTGCTACGACAAAGAAGGCTTTGAGACGCTGAAGGCCACAAGCTAGCATGGTTGAAGCAGCTTCACCTGGCCCCAGTCAGACTGATTATAGTCTGGTTGAAGCAGCCTCACCTGGCCCCAGTCAGTCTGGGGCTGCTAGGTGAAGCTGCACACCTGTGGGTCCGCGAGGCAAATGAAGGCTCCATAGTGGTCAGTTTTCTTAACGGTTTTGGGTGGGGGTTGTTGGTTGTCTTTTGTTGGGTCACTGGGTGGGAAAGAGTGCGTGTGTTTGTGTGTGTGTGTGTGTGTGTGTATGTGTGTGTGTGTGTGTGTGTGTGTGTGTGTGTGTGTGTGTGTGTGTGTGTGGTTGTGTGTGTGTCCGTCCGTCCGTCCGTCCCACTTCTGCCTTACTCGACCCACATTCCTTACCCTCGGATCTGAAGCACTTCTCCGCCACTCAAAGAGTTTGAGTTCATATTAGAACCATTGTACATGTCATTTCTCCTCTGTTTTGGTATGTACTCCATAGCCCCCCCCCCCTCCCCAAATGACGTGATTTCCCCAAAATATTGTTTTTGGAAAATGGACTGTTCATATTATTAGTGCTTTCATCCCAAGCCCTTTATAATTATTATTATAACCCCATTCACCCATTCATAAACAGCCTTGCAATTGTGCAAAATACAATGACATTTAAAAAAAACCTTAACTATCTATAGACTAAGTATATACAAATATATTAAAGTTGATGCAGTACAATTGTGTTGGATAGATATAAGTATATGTTTATACTGGAAACTATAAACAATATATTAAACATGTGTGTGTGCCCTGGTGAGATCTAAAAAGGGGAAAAGGAAATAAATGTTTCTTTTCAATTGCCCACCTATTAAATAGTTTTTATTCATTGCAAAATATAGAAAAGGCATTGCCAGTTTTGTGTGGGGCTTTGTGTGTCACATGGTCAGTGTTGATCACAAGGTCACCGGTTCGAGTCTCGTCCGTGGCAAACAAATGAATGCAAGCAGAGCTTTGGGGATTACTTTAAGAGTCTTTTGCGTAGATATAATGAACATTGTGTGCCATATATAAACGCATGCATTTATTTGAATGCATTTGTATTTATTTGTATGTATATATACGGAGTGTGGAGCGAGTGTCCGCGCTGTGCCCATTGCCACCGGAGGCGGAGCCATCGACGTCGTCGCCTGTCTTCTGCGGTGGAGGTGGAGCGCCCGGAGAGAGAGGCGATTTCGGCCGCGTTGCTGGCGGGACAAGCGGTGGCGTTGTGTACGTCAGGGGCGGAGCAACCAACCACGTCCCGCCCAGACCAGAGACTCTTTATTTTTATTTTTGTGGGGACTGAGTTCTCGGCAGTGCAGGGAGCGAGAACACATCCCCACTCCAATTTATGTTTTGTCCCGTATGTCCTTCCTTCCCCCAATACCCCTTCCCCCAGGAGGCTCTACACTGCCCACGTGAGCAGTAGGGGACGGAGTAAGAGTGGCGCTGAGGCAACACTTAAAGCAACACTTATGTGAGTGTAATGTTAATGACAATGTTATGAAAGTGAAAGTGGCAGCACTCCTAGCAGTTCAGTAGGCTCACTGCCTGTGGATAAAAATGATCTACTAACTACCAGACGGTACGGGGGAGAAGAGATGGTGCCCAGGGTGGTTGCATTCCTTTATGATGGACATGGCCTTCTTCCGACATCTGGTCCTAAAGATCTCCTCAATGCATGGTGCACACCCGATAATCTTCTCTGCCGTCCTCACGACCCTCTGGATGGCATTCTTGTCCCGTGCAGTGGGGTTGCCGTACCACACAGTGACGCCACTAGTCAGGACGTTCTCTACGGTGCCACAGTAGAAGTTCACGCCAGGTCATCAGAAATCTGTAGCCCAAGGAAACGGAAGCAGCTGACTACTTCCACCGGTGTCCCGTCCAGGCTGATGGTGGAGTGAGTGCCTCCTCATCAGCATCAATGTCTTGACTGCCTTGCACTGTCATCACAACTACCTACCTCTACCTATAGTTTACATATGTATTGATAACATACCTGTAAATGTGTACATTTTTATTGTACCTGCCGTATATGTTTTAATCCTCAACTGTTTATAGAACTGCATATCCCTGCTCACCACCTGCTGTATATACATTTATATATATATGTATCCTGTTTTTCATAACTCCATACCCCTGATCACCTGTTGAATCCTTATACTTACTTACCTGTATATATACCTATTATTATGCTCATATCTTACACATACTCTACAAGTAATTGTATAACTGTTTATATACCTAGTAGACTGTCTTTTAGCAACTGTAAACTGTCAATTATTAATTATATATTTCCATGCACTTTACTGCAACATTTGCACTCTGGTTAGATGCTGAGTTATTTTCACTGTACAAAACGCTGCCCTCCTGGCCATCTTTTCACACTGGTCTTAATATTCACTGGTTCATTCTAATCTATCAATCCGTCCTTGGTCTGCCCCCTGGTAAATGATAGGCACACATTGTAAAGCGCTTTGAGTGACAACAGGTCAGAAACAGCGCTATATAAAGGCAGTCCATTTACTCGGTCGGTCGACTTTCCGGTCTGCAAAAAACACTCAAATTTACAATTTTATCCGCAATTCAGTTTTCAAGGACTCTATGATAGACATTCTCACTGATACAGGAGGCTGTTGTAAGGACTCCATTGTGGACGTTCTCACTGCATGAGGCTGTTCCAAGGATACAAACATATTTTTTATTTAACTCCCACACATTCAGAGGATGATAATATTTTTTTTAACAACAAAACAATTTACATTTCATTTCATTTTCAGTTTTGTTATGGCTTTAAAGCAACTGATCCAAAATACATTTTACATAAGAAAATAATTTTTCATGGCTGAAGGAATTATAATTAAACTTTTTAATTTCACAACACATACAATTAATATACAAGTAATTTTACCAAATTATAATATTGATGATGAGATGAAAGAGAAACTGTCACGGTTACGGTGGTTTACAGGGGGCGTGGCCAAGCCGCGTGCGTTGGCGGCGCACACACACACCTGTCAACAATTGCCGTGGCTGATTACTAATCACCTCACCTGGGGTTCAGGGACCTCTCATAGCCCCATTAGCCCTGCTGTGGATAACAGGCCTGGACATGGCATGCCCATTAAAAACACATTTAACCCATTGTCACCAGTAATTAAAACAAACCAAAAAAACATCAGCAAACACTTTGTATCACTAACTACTGAATCACTTTTTACCCTTTTTTAAACATTCATTGTTCAGTTTAAGTGTTCATTGTTCCTCACCGCTGGAGGCTACCGCATTACCTGACATTACTGAATGTCAAATGCTTTTATCAGAACATTTTCTGCATCAACAGCAAGGCTTTCAAGAACATGACTCAAAAACCTGTAAATGAAACCATAAGAAAGACCAGCCGCCATTAGGAATCCAACAAAAGGAATCAATCTTAAACCTTCCTCTGCTGCAACACATACCACATTTAGTGACATTTCACGCAGCATTAAACCAACAAGTTCTTTTGTTATATTCTTTCCAGAACACATATTAATCAAGACTGCCTTAAGCTCAATTAAAGGCTTTTTTGTGTCTTTGGAAAGTTTCTCCAGTGACTTTTCATCAAGACCAAACTCAAACAAAAACCGTCCAATAACATCGGCCAGAATCATTAAATCAGCAGTAATAGAAAGCCCTGGGAGAGGTACAGCTGCTACAGCGGCAGATAATAAGGCATAGTACTTAATTTGTGAATGGAGAACCTCTTTCTTCTTCTTAATGATGCTTTGAGAGATGTTGGGAAGGGCCAAGATCAGAATATCTCTCTTGTGTGAAGGAAGGTCTCTCTCTATGGTCTCCTGGAGGGCGGGGAAGTCGTACAACTGGAGATAATAGTTGGAGACCAGGAAGACCTGAGGAGCCGTCACACCTTGTTCTTTAAGTCCTGTTGGAAATGGAATACAGGAGGAACTTAATGTGGTCAGGAAGGAGTGTGGAAACATGTTTCAACTGTACCGTACTGGACTGTACTAGGACTCAAGGATCAAATGATCTTTTCTCTTCTATAATATTATTTTAGAATCATCTTTGCGTGCTATTTCAATTATATCTAATATATATAACATGTTTTATACTGAAACATTGAGCAGTGCTCCTTTAAAACAATTGAAATATTTCATTTTACAGTAAACACAGCAAACCTTGAATGCAATTTTCCTTGATTTTCTGGAGTGTCTTTTCTTTGTTGTACTTCTTCTGGCTCTTTTCCTCAGAAATGAGATTGCTGTCAATCTTAGCGCGGACAAAGTAGAACGTTTTGCCCAATATCATGATCTCCTTAGCCAGCTTGACATCATTCTCTCTGAATCGGTCAGATGATACAATGATGAAAAAATCAAACTTTTCAAACCCTATGTGCTTCAGGTACTGATCAGCTGGGAATTTGGTGGTTCCAATTCCCGGCAGATCCCAAACTGTAACATTTGGGTATATTGGATGTGGGTAAGCCTTAGGCTCCATGGTAGTTTCCACAACACCAGTAGGGGCCGCACTCTCATCTCTGTTGTCTATTCCCCTAAAGGCATTAACAAATGTGGACTTTCCAGATCCACTCTCTCCTGTGACAGCAATGTTCAGTGGAATACTATCAAGATCTTTCAAATACTTTCGGGTTATTAATGCAGCTGCGTGTGGGCCATTGTTTTCCAGGGCCGTTTGAATATCTTCAATCACTTTGGTTTCCAGGGACATCCTTAAGAATAAGAAAGAATACAGAAAATTATGGATAGTCAATTTAGCATCAGCGTTGCTGTTTTTATGTTATATGCTGATAATAACCATACACAGACACCAAGTGAGAACGTGCAACTGTCTTTACTGAAGGTTTAGTCAGAACAACAAAGGCACTGAAATTAAAGTCTCTTGGAACACAAGGAACTAAACTCACTAGAGTAGAAGAGCAGGCAAACAGGCTTTGTACTATTATGAAAACTAAATACTAAAAGAATACTTAAAGTCAGTTATGTAGTCGTTGAGATAACTAAAAAAACACTGTCTGTGATACTGTATGCATTGTAAGAGCCATGTGTATTAGATTAACATATACAAGCGGCCAACAGGCGACACCATGATGACGGAATACGACCACCCAGAGTTTCTGTCTACAAACTCGTGACGTAACAAAGGCCCCGTGACCAATAGGAGTAGTAGATGTTTGTTGTACCCTGACCAATAGGAGTAGTAGATGTTTGTTATACCGTGACCAATAGGAGTAGTAGATGTTTGTTGTACCGTGACCAATAGGAGTAGTAGATGTTTGTTGTACCGTGACCAATAGGAGTAGTAGATGTTTGTTGTACCGTGACCAATAGGAGTAGTAGATGTTTGTTGTACCGTGACCAATAGGAGTAGTAGATGTTTGTTGTACCGTGACCAATAGGAGTAGTAGATGTTTGTTGTACCCTGACCAATAGGAGTAGTAGATGTTTGTTGTACCGTGACCAATAGGAGTAGTAGATGTTTGTTGTACCGTGACCAATAGGAGTAGTAGATGTTTGTTGTACCGTGACCAATAGGAGTAGTAGATGTTTGTTGTACTGTGACCAATAGGAGTAGTAGATGTTTGTTGTACCGTGACCAATAGGAGTAGCAGATGTTTGTTGTTCTACTTCCTATATAAGGTTTGGTAAGAAGCGCGTCGTCAGTCTGAACAGTTTTGCTCCATCTTGCTGCAGTTGATGATTTATTCGATGCTTTGTGTCAATAATCACAATCACACAGTGAAATGGTTCTGGATGAATAAATGTGTAAATAGGTCGTACATATTAATTTGGACAAAAGTAGCAGTGAAATTGTGGTAAAAATCAAGAAAATGTATGCGTATTTCATATAAATAATACATGGATATTGGGTAAAAGTTAGAAGTGTGTAATCATGTGTTAAGAGTGTTAAGAGTGTTATGTTCCCATGTACACCACCCTTTAGATAAGTAATGTGTGAGCCACAAATGTAATTGCTCAGCAGTTAAAGGGTTCACCCTCGCAGTTGAGGAGGAGTGTATTAGAGAATAGAAAACAGAATGACCCTCAGGGACGGAGGAAGGAAGAAGCCGTGGGGGATGTCCGGTGGCAGAAGGGGGTTGTTGATGGGGTGGTTGCCCTGCCACACAGACATTGAGGGCCGGATTGATAACGATCACAAAGCACGGTCTGGCGGTTCCATGGAATATTGTATTGAATTGTATCTCAGCATCCATCCATCCATCCATCTTCTCCCGCTTATCCGAAATCGGGTCGCGGAGGTAGCAGCTCCAGCAGGGGACTCCAAACTTCCCTCTCCCTGGCAACATCGACTAGCTCTGACTGGGGGATCCCGAGGCGTTCCCAGGCCAGTGTGGAGATGTAATCACCCCACCTGTACCTCGGTCTGCCCCGTGGTCTCCTCCCAGTTGGATGTGCCTGGAAAACCTCCCTCGGGAGGCGACCAGGAAGCATCCTTACTAGATGCCCGAACCACCTCAACTGGCTCCTTTCTACGCGAAGGAGCAGCGGCTCTACTCCGAGTCTCT
Organism: Muraenolepis orangiensis; assembly: GCA_027704905.1. Classification (NCBI taxonomy): domain Eukaryota; kingdom Metazoa; phylum Chordata; class Actinopteri; order Gadiformes; family Muraenolepididae; genus Muraenolepis; species Muraenolepis orangiensis. The sequence goes on along the minus strand of CM051005.1, from coordinate 9,304,831 downwards.
CACGAGTGACTGAGCTTCTCACCCTATCCCTCAGGGTGATACCAGCCACCCTCCTGAGGAAACTCATTTCGGCCGCTTGTATCTCAGCAGTCTTAGTTAAATCTTTTATGATTCAAAATTCTCTTTTGATTAGTTTGTTACGCACGGGTCTTCTCCGTTTCCCCGGTTGGAGCACAGTGTGTATCCGAGGATCGGACAATAGAGCAAAGATGTGAACACAACAAATTGCCCCAGAATCCTGGACTTGAAATGCGCCAGTGCTCCGTCACGAGTCAGACAGATGTGAGACTTATTTAAACCACTACTCACTTTAGTTTGGTTCCTTGTGTTGAAGTGGAATGAAACTGCAGCGAAGTTCTGGGAGCTCTGAGATGAGTTGTTCAACCTTGAAAAAACAACTAAAAAGAAATCTCTTCTTAACCTTAACAAATGAGTGAATTTTTCAAGACAAGAAAAGGATTGGTCGATACACGCTGACTTAGAAGGGTGTGGATTAAGTAAATAACAACGAGACCGTGGTTCATTCCTTTAGATACAGATCATGCCCATAGATATTCTTCACTAGTATGTACTTACATTCAGTAGTTGCTCCGATATTGATGTGCTGGAAGTCCAGATGGGTACGCGTCTCTTATATGACTCAATGTAAAAGAGAAAGTAAAGATCTACCGCCTGCTCTTATAGCAGGCGGCGTGATGGGAGTTGCCTCTGAGATTATTCAGCACACGTGGTTTCCAAGAAACCACTGCTGGAGGAAAGGAAATGCTGGTACAGCAGCAAGTGGCCTAGGCCACTAAGAATGAACTAGCAAAAGTATAAAATATCTAATATTATATTTAATACATAAATGTTAACATTGTCAACAGTTGAGACTGGTTCATTCTAATCTACCAATCCGTCCTTGGTCTGCCCCCTGGTAAATGATAGGCACACATTGTAAAGCGCTTTGAGTGGCAACAGGTCAGAAACAGCGCTATATAAATGCAGTCATTTACTCGGTCGGTCGACTTTCCGGTCTGCGACTAGAACAATCTGCAAAAAACACTTTTACAAATTTACAATTTCGGTGGTCCATAGTGGTCTGTTTTTGTAACGGTTTTGGGTGGGGGTTGTTGGTTGTCTTTTGTTTGGTCACCGGGTGGGAAACAGCGTGTGTGTGTGTGTGTGTGTGTGTGTGTGTGTGTGTGTGTGTGTGTGTGTGTGTGTGTGTCCGTGTCCGTCCCACCTCTGCCTTACTGGACCCACATTCCTTACCCTTGGATCTGAAGCACTTCTCCGCCACTCAAAGAGTTTGAGTTCATATTAGATCCATTGTACATGTCATTTCTCCTCTGTTTTGGTATGTACTCCATAGCCCCCCTCCCCAAATGATGTGATTTCCCCAAAATGTTGTTTTTGTTTATGAAATAAACAAGTGGAAAATGGACTGTTCATATTGTTAGAGCTTTTTAGCCAGCCTCTGTAAATTCGGGGTGCTGGAAGATGAACTGATACGGGATCAGCTGGCAGAGCACACTAATAGCCCAAAGCTCAGAGAAAAGTTGCTAATGATGACAGACGAGCTAACTTTAGCAAGAGCAGTGGATATATATATATAAGTCGGGAAATATATAATAACACTATTTATGAAATAAATAATAACCAAATAACCCTCTCTGGGTTCTTCACAGAAAAAAAGTCCACTGAACATTAACTTTCTGTTGTGCCGTGCACAATCTTAACAGGTAAAAGTTTAGCTTAGTTGTCAGAGCAGAATCTCTTACTCAAATGACTCATATGAGCAGTCTCTCAAAGTTCTTGTGTTCCTTCCTTATAATCCCTTTGTAGGTTCCAGTAGGCTTGTAGACACCGCTGTTTGCAGCTCTCTCTCATCAACTTCCCTGTGAAAACCACAAAGCAAGCAGGCTGAGAAACCGAACTAAGTGATACAGCACCTACACAGCACAATACATTTCACTACCAGTATGGTTGTGGAGATGGATTTTATCCCAGTAGATTTTATTATGATTAAATTTGTTTATACTTATAAGAAAAGTCAGAAAAGTTATCTTACCTATGTATGTTCATCAGTGTGAACTGATGAACATAAAAATTAAAAAAAATTAAAATATAAAAAAAAAAAAAAATCATAATGCGTCTCTGGTATTGTTCAGGGGGCCGGGCCAAATGTGAAGGCGGGCCGTATCCGGCCCGCGGGCCTTAGTTTGGGGACCACTGTTCTAGACGCAAGAAAGGCTAAAGGTCAAATGCATGAAGAACAATTCATGGAAGAGATAGTGTCTGTAGCCTCAGTCAAGACAGGCACCAGCTCTCGTCACACTAAATTCTCCTCTGCAAGCAGGAAAAGTGCAGCTGCTGAGGTTGCTGCTAACCAAGCCACCTTAGAAGTCCTGCTAGAGCAAGAGCGTCATATTGAAGAACTTCAGAGACTTGAAGCTGAAGCCGCACAGTTTAAAGCGAGACAGGAGGCTGAAGCCGCCGAGTTAAAAGCCAAGATGGAGGCTGAAGCCGCCCAGTTAAAAGCCAAGCAGGAGGCTGAAACTGCAGAAAGACAAAGAGTGCTAGAAGCCAAACGCAGAGAGCTAAATAGATTGGAAACTATTAAGAAGCTAAAGGCTGCCAAGGCACGACAGCAAGTATATGAGCAGAGCGAATGTTCAGCTCAAGCAGCTAAACAAAGTGACTGCTCAGATGAAGAAGTAAGTGAGCTTCTCCATCGACGTGTCTCTGTGAAGAGTGAAGTGGAAATCAAGCCTCAAACTAGCCTATTGCAGCACCGTTCTCCACCACAAGCTGTAACACATCCAAGACAAGAACAGTCCATTTTCCACTTGTTTATTTCATGAACAAAAACAACATTTTGGGGAAATCACATCATTTGGGGAGGGGGGGGGGGCTATGGAGTACATACCAAAACAGAGGAGAAATGAACAATGGATCTAATATAAATTCAAACTCTTTGAGTGGCGGAGAAGTGCTTCAGATCCGAGGGTAAGGAATGTGGGTCCAGTAAGGCAGAGGTGGGACGGACACACACACACACACACACACACACACACACACACACACACACACACACACACACACACACACACACACACACACACACACACACACGCTGATTCCCACCCGGTGACCAAACAAAAGACAACCAACAACCCCCACCCAAAACCGTTACAAAAACAGACCACTATGGACCACCGAAATTGTAAATTTGTAAAAGTGTTTTTTGCAGATTGTTCTAGTCGCAGACCGGGAAGTCGACCGACCGAGTAAATGACTGCATTTATATAGCGCTGTTTCTGACCTGTTGCCACTCAAAGCGCTTTACAATGTGTGCCTATCATTTACCAGGGGGCAGACCAAGGACGGATTGGTAGATTAGAATGAACCGGTCTCAACTGTTGACAATGTTAACATTTATGTATTAAATATAATATTAGATATTATATACTTTTGCTAGTTCGTTCTTAGTGGCCTCGGCCACTTGCTGCTGTACCAGCATTTCCTTTCCTCCAGCAGTGGTTTCTTGGAAACCACGTGTGCTGAATAATCTCAGAGGCAACTCCCATCACGCTGCCTGCTCTTATAGCAGGCGGTAGATCTTTTCTTTCTCTTTTACATTGAGTATTGTAGTATCATTTCTACTCGGGTGGAGAAGAATCTTTTGCAGAGGTCCGGATGCTAAATTCAATATCTTGTATTGACACAAAGCATCGAATAAATCATCAACTGCAGCAAGATGGAGCCTGCCGTGCAAAACTGTTCAGACTGACGACGCGCTTCTTACCAAACATTATATAGGAAGTAGAACAACAAACATCTACTACTCCTATTGGTCAGGGTACAACAAACATCTACTACTCCTATTGGTCACGGTACAACAAACATCTACTACTCCTATTGGTCACGGTGCCTTTGTTACATCACACGTTTGTTGACAGAAACTCCGTCGTCCTAGTCCTAGTGTCTAATACACATGGCTCTTACAATGCATACAGCAGTGGTCCCCAAACTAAGGCCCGCGGGCCGGATACGGCCCGCCTCCACATTTGGCCCGGCCCCCTGAACAATACCAGAAACACATTATGATTATTTTTTATTTTTATTTTTTTATGTTCATCAGTTCACACTGATGACGTTTTTTTAAATTAAGTACTATATTGTGGAAAAAATTATTCTATTGAACTCTTATATTAGTAGAAACCATAGATTTGTTTGTGATTAGTATGTCTCTTTCATTCATTCAGGAGCCTGATGAGCCAGAGCTTGACGATGTTGCTGTGGCCCTCCTTACTGTCATCAGTGACCATGACACAAGTCCAGTTCACTACCAGCCTGTGAAAATCTCTGTCGTCCTCGAGAGTGACATCGTGATCAGCCTCCCCAGATTTGGTGATGCCTTCCTGGTCATGTTTGGACTGATTTATGCACTACACCTCAGCTATCCTAAAGCGCTGACCAACACTTTTGAATTCGTTCAGAAGATTGTACTTGGTCTAGAAGCTGGTAGACTGTCGCCCAGGTTGCAGACACTCAAGAATGACTTGATGATAAATGTGTAGAAAGGATGTGGGGTGAGGTATTATTATTGTGAATCAAAGTTCTTTCCCTTTGTCACAATAATGCCTTAAGAAGTAAGCAAAGAACTTTGATTCAGAAGGCCTTCAATAATACCTCACTGAGGTATCCTTCTTTCTATACATTTATCAATAGGCCTACTACATAATGTGCACTGTTCATTTTTTCTATTTGTTTTTATTTTCTATTTGCCATATTTAACTGTTGTAAAGTTGTTTAATTATAGTGATTCTGTTTATGTGTACATAAAACTATTTTTTATTAAGTTCAAATAATGTGGTTGTGTACTTATTTTTTTAAGTTCTGTTAACTTATTCCCACGGATAGAAAACTGAAAACTTTAAGTCGTAGTAACTGAAAATAATCAAGTAGCACCTAATCAAAACTTTTGAGTTCTGAAAACTGACAACTTTAAGTCATAGTAACTTAAATTAGTTAAGTAGCACCTAATCAAAACTTTTGAGTTCTGAAAACTGACAACTTTAAGTCATAGTAACTTAAATTAGTCAAGTAGCACCTAATCAAAACTTTTGAGTTCTGAAAACTGACAACTTTAAGTCATAGTAACTTAAATTAGTTAAGTAGCACCTAATCAAAAGTTTTGAGTTCTGAGAACTCAAAGGTTTTGAGTTCTGAGAACTCAAAGTTTTTGAGTTCTGAGAACTCAAAGGTTTTGAGTTCTGAGAACTCAAGGGTTTTGAGTTCTGAGAACTCGAGGGTTTTGAGTTCTGAGAACTCGAGGGTTTTGAGTTCTGAGAACTTGAGGGTTTTGAGTTCTGAGAACTTGAGGGTTTTGTGTTCTGAGAACTTGAGATTTTTGAGTTCTGAGAACTTGAGATTTTTGAGTTAATTTTGAGGCAATTGATTGCCTCAACATTTTTGAGTTCTGCTAACTTATTCGGGTTTACAGTGTAGTGAAATGTATTGTGCTGTGTAGGTGCTGTATCACTTAGTTCGGTTTCTCAGCCTGCTTGCTTTGTGGTTTTCACAGGGAAGTTGATGAGAGAGAGCTGCAGAAAGTTAATGTTCAGTGGACTTTTTTTCTGTGAAGAACCCAGAGAGGGTTATTTGGTTATTATTTATTTCATAAATAGTGTTATTATATATTTCCCGACTTTATTTCTTCTGTGAAGAACCCAGAGAGGGTTATTTGGTTATTATTTATTTCACAAACGTTATTTATTTCCTGACTTTTTTCTGTGAAGAACCCAGAGAGGGTTATTTGGTTATTATTTATTTCATAAATAGTGTTATTTATTTCATTAATAGTGTTATTATTTATTTCCTGACTTTTTTTTCTGTGAAGATCCCGGAAAGGGTTATTAATATTTGGTTATGTGTGGCTTTCTGGAAAACAATAAATGTTTACGTTTAGGCACCCCTGCGATCGTCACACTTTTTCTGTTACAAACTGACCCCGGCCCCCATCAGAGAAGGGAAAAGTTATGTGGCCCTCACAGGAAAAAGTTTGGGGACCCCTGCTTTAGATGATCTAAAGGCAGTCTTGAAATATATGTGTTCTGGAAAGGATAACAAAATAACTTGTTGGATTTATGCTGCGTAATATGTCACAAAATGTGATATGTGTTGCAACAAAAGAAGGTTCCAGATGGATTCCTTTAGTTGGACTCTAGTAGCGGCTGGTCTTTCTTATGGTTTAATTTACAGGTTTGTGAGTCATGTTCTTGACAGCCTTGCTGTTGATGCAGAACATGTTCTGATAAAAGCATTGGACATTCAGTAATGTCAGGTAATGCGGTAGCCTCCAGCGGTGAGGAACAATGAACACTTAAATGAAACAATGGGTAAAAAGTGTTATAAGTGATTCAGTAGTTAGTGATACACAGTGTTTGCTGATTGGTTTGTTCTTAATTACTGGTGAAACATGACATTGGGTTAAATGTTGTGTTTTTAATGGGCATGCCATATCCAGGCCTGTTATCCACAGCAGGGATAATGGGGCTAGGAGAGGTGCCTGAACCCAAAGGCCACTTAATAGAATGTAATATTATTAAATATAGATTTGACAGGACATAACCTGACCTGACAGTCACTCTCAGTCAGAGAGTGGGGGAGAGACTACCTTGATTGATAACATTTTAACATTACTGCAACAAATGACATATTATTTGCTTCTCTTTCATCTCATTAATATCATAATATGTTGAAATTACGTGTTGTATATGTTGTGAAATTAACACGTTTAATTATAATTCCTTCCGCCATTAAAAAATATTTTCTTACGTGAAATAATAATAGTTTTGTTATTTAAAAAAAGGCAGAAGATTATTAGCCTATGAATGTTTAATAATGTAATAAAATAATAAATAAATAAATAAATAATAAATATATTTGTATCCTTGAAACAGCCTCATGCAGTGAGAATGTCCACAATGGGGTCCTTGAAACAGCCTCATGCAGTGAGAATATCCACAATGGAGTCCTTGAAACAGCCTCATGCAGTGAGAATATCCACAATGGAGTCCTTGAAACAGCCTCATGTATCACTGAGAATGTCCACAATGGAGTCCTTGAAACAGCCTCATGTATCACTGAGAATGTCCACAATGGAGTCCTTGAAACAGCCTCATGTATCACTGAGAATGGCCATCATAGAGTCCTTGAAAACTGAATTTGTAAATTTAAGTGATTTTTGCAGATTGTTCCAGTCTGGCTGCAGCAGACCGGAAAGTCGACCGACCGAGTAAATGACTGCATTTATATAGCGCTGTTTCTGACCTGTTGCCACTCAAAGCGCAGCTTCAGTCAATCTTTGACACATAAGAAACTTACGTGTCTAAGGATAATGGTCAATTATGTATAGGCTCAATAATGTAGCATACGGTCTCAACTGTTGACAATGTTTACATTTATGTATTAAATATAATATTAGATATTATATACTTTTGGTAGTTCATTCTTAGTGGCCTAGGCCACTTGCTGCTGCACCAGCATTGCCTTTCCTCCAGCAGTGGTTTCTTGGAAACCACGTGTGCTGAATAATATAAAGGAATGAACCACAGCAGATGTCTCATTGTTATTTACTTAATCCACACCCTTGACAAATGCAAGTTTTTTGTTTTTCAGTTGCTTTTTCAAGGTTGAACAAATAGTTTTCATAATAGTACAAAGCCTGTTTGCCTGCTCTTCTACTCTAGTAAATTTAGATTAGACTAGATTAGATTAGATTCAAATGAATTGTTATTGCACAAGTACAGTACAGCGAGAATAATTTTGCATCTAACCAGAGTGCAAATGTTGCAGTAAAGTGCATGGTAATATAATATCATTTACAGTTTAAGTCAAGTCAAGTCAAGTCAAGTATAAAGTAAAAGGAGTGATGTGAAAATCTTATGTGCAATACCCGACGACAGATAGCAGTTATAAAAATAAGATAAGAATAGTTAAAAAAAAAAAAAAAAAAATTAAAAATGCAATTTATAAAATGCAAAATATTGGCACAGAAAAGAGCAATATGTATACATAAATCAATGTAATAAAGTATACATTGTTATATGCTATACGCCCTTGTTCAGCAGCCTGATGGCCTGACTGTGGAAGCTATCTCTAAGCCTATTTGTACAGCACTTGATACTGCGGTATCGCCTGCCTGACGGTAAAAGTGAATACAGTTCGTGGCTGGGGTGAGCATGTCTTTTATGATGCGTTTGGCCTTGGCCACGCACCGCTGGTTGTATATATCCTGGAGGGAGGGGAGCTCAACTCCAACGATACACTGGGCCGTCCGCACCACCCTTTGAAGCGCTCTGTGCTCGAGTGCGGTGCAGTTCCCGTACCAGGCGGTGATACACCCTGTAGAACACTCTCGATGGTGCCGTTATAGAATGTTCTCAGGATGCGGGGCCCCATGCTGAATTTCTTCAGACGCCTGAGGAAATACAGGCGTTGTTGGGCCCTTTTCACCACGTGTGTGGTGTGCGTGGACCATGTGAGGTCCTCGGAGATGTGCACGCCGAGAAACTTGAAGCTGCTGACCCCTGCAACACCGTCGATGGAGATAGGGCCGTGCTCTCCCCTCTGCTTCCTGAAGTCCACGATCAGCTCCTTGGTCTTCTTGACGTTGAGGGTGAGGCTGTTCTCCTGGCACCACTGCTCCAGCGATCCGACCTCCTCCCTGTAGGCTGTCTCATCGTCGCCAGCGATCAGGCCCATCACTGTCGTGTCGTCAGCAAAATGTACAGTTTAAATGTACAGGTTAAAATACATTCTAGGTATAAATGTGATATGAGCATAATAATAGGTATATGTATATACAGGTAAGTGAGAATTTAACAGGTAGTGATCAGGGGTATGCAATTATTGAAAACAGGATAATAATATATAAATGTAAATGTATATAAAAGTGAGCATATATAAATGTATGGCAAGTATAAATGTATATGTATATACAGGAGTAGGAGCAGTTCTATCAACAGATTTAAATATATATGGCAGGTACAGTAAACAGGTATCTTAGTAATAAATATGTAAACTATAGAGAGGTAGGTAGTTGTGATACAAGAAGTTTGTTTTACAGTTTGTTTTTTGTTTTTTGTTTTTTCCAGTTAGTCAGAGAAATTGGTGGTGATTATTATAGGTGTTGAGCAGAGGTGTGGGGCAGGGGCATGAGCAGGGGGGGGAAGCAGAGGGGGCGTCAGCAGGAGGGGGTGCAGCAGCAGGGGGGGGTGAAGCAGAGGGGGGGGCCGCCTGGGGGGGGCAGCAGAGGTGCAGCAGCAGGGGGGGGACAGCAGAGGGGGGGACAGCAGAGGCGTGGCAGCAGGGGGGAGGGGCAGCAGGGGGGGGGGGGGCTGTCTTCATGGTGCAGAGTCCAGGGAGATGACAGCTGAGGGAAAGAAGCTGTTCCTAAGCCTGCTTGACTTGGAACAGAGGACTCTTTAGCGCCTCCCGGAGGGGAGGAGGGCAAACAGTCCATGGTTGGGGTGAGAGGGGTCATCCACAATTTGTTGTGCCTTCCTCATACACCGTTTGTGGTGGGTAGTGTTTATTGCAGGGAGAGGTAATCCAATGATGTGTTTGGCGGTTTTCACCAACCTCTGCAGCGTTTTCCGGTCGGAAACAGTGCAGTTGCCGTACCACACTGTGATGCAGTTGGTGAGGATGCTTTCAATAGCACACCGGTAAAATCTAAGGTGACATGTGGGCTTTCCTCAGTCTCCTCAGGATGAAGAGACGCTGGTGAGCCTTCTATACCAGTGAGGCAGTATTGAGGGACCAGGAGAGGTCCTCGGAGATGTGGACCCCCAGGAATTTGAAGCTGGAGACACGCTCAAGCTCCGCTCCGTTGATGAGGATGGGGGCGTGTGCGCCAGCTCTGGTCTTCCTGAAGTCGACGATGAGCTCCTTGGTCTTCTTGGTGTTTTGTTCCCTGTGTTCCAAGAGACTGTTTATTTTAGTGCCTTTGTTGTTCTGAATAAACCTTCAGTAAAGACAGTCGCACGTTCTCACTTTGTGTCTGTGTATGGTTATCATCAGCAAATAACACCTCCCAGATAAAAACAGCAACGCTGATGCTAAATTGACTATCAATCATTTTCTCTATTCTTTCTTGTTCTTAAGGATGCCGCTGGAATCCAAAATGATTGAAGATATTCAAACGTCCCTGGAAAACAATGACATACAAAAAGCTGCGTCAATAACCCAAAAGTATTTTAAAAATCTTGATAGTATTCCACTGAACATTGCTGTCACAGGAGAGAGTGGATCTGGAAAGTCCACATTTGTTAATGCCTTTAGGGGAATAGACCACGAAGATGAGACAGTGGCCCCTACTGATGTTGTGGAAACTACCATGAAGCCTGAGGCTTACCCACATCCAACAAATCCGATTGTTACTTTATGGGATCTGCCCGGGAATTGGAGCAACCAAATTCCCTGCTCATCAGTACCTGCAGCACGTAGAGTTTAAAAAGTTTTATTTTTTCATCATCGTATCAGCTGACCGATTCATGAGAATGATGCCAAGCTGGCTCAGGAGATCAAGAAAATGAGCAAGACTTTCTACTTTGTCCGTGCAAAGATTGACAACAATCTGCAGTCTGCGAAAAAGAGCCAGAAGGAGTATGACGAAGAAAAGACACTCCAGAAAATCAAGGATAATTGCATTCAAGGTTTGCTTTTTGTCACTGTGTGTACTGTAATATATATACGGCAATATATATACACATATATATATACATATATATATATACATATATGTATATATATATACATCAGTGGTGAAGCGTCAGGGCCTTCAAGGTATTCAGAGAAGACCCTGGAACTCTCAGATGAATCCAAAAAAATTGAATTAATTGTATTAATAAAATGTAATACAATTTAATCAAATTTTAAGAAAATGAATAAATGAGAATTGTATCTGTGTTGTTATCTGTTATATTACAGTGTTACGTTGATTTGTTTGTCTTTCTCGGTCCATGCACTACGCATTTGAGTGGTTTTGTGTTGGAAAAACAATGCAACCAATCAGATATTTTTCTAGGTTGCTGGGAAGAATATCCTTCAACCAAAGTATTCCCGATGACTTTGGCCCTTAGACTGAATGAGAGCGTACGTTTGGATTGACAATTTGATCAACCAATCATATAGTGATTTGTAGCCAATGGGCGTATTCTTTCAGATTTCCCCACAGCTCAATAGGGAGCTAGAATACTGGCTGGAGCGAGAGTGGATCTAGCGTAGTGCTACGTTTTTTCTACGTAGGATATTACGCCAAAATGGCGAAGGCGAAGATGATGGGCTGTTACTTCACTACATGGACACTGCTTTACCAACTATATTAGTTACCCCTGCTGTAACTAACAGCAGGGGTTCCCAAAGTGGGGGTCGCGGGACCCTGAGATCGCGAGATGATTTCAGAATCCTCTTGATGTGACCCATGAGGTTTATTTATTTTTTATTGTTAATAATAACGTGAGTGACAAATAAAGGAATTCTGATTCCCACAGATTCACGACAGTATCATCATTGAAAACTGGACTTCACGATGTTCGCGATCGCGACAAAACCGGTAAATACCGGCTAACGGAAACCCTGATATATATATATGTGATGTGATGTGTATATGTATATGTCGCGATCGCGAACATCGTGAAGTCCAACGGGGGGGGGGAATCGCGATTACCCCCCGAACATCGCGAACATTGTGTGTGGCTTTTTTTCAATGTTGATACTGTCATAAATCTGTGGGAATCAGAATTCCTTTATTTGCCACTCACGTTATTATTAACAATAATAATAATAATACAAATGATAAAAAATGTATAATAAAAATAATAAAAATATAAAAAAACCTCATGGGTTACATCAAGAGGATTCCCCACTTTGGGAACCCCTGCTGTAGAAAAATATCTGATTGGTTGCATTGTTTTTCCAACACAAAACCACTCAAATGCGTAGTGCATGGACCGAGAAAGACAAACAAATCAACGTAACACTGTAATATGACAGATAACACAGATACGATTCTCATTTATTCATTTTATTTAAATTTGATTAAATTTGATTAAATTGTATAACATTTTACAATTAATTCGATTTTTTTTGTTTCATCTGAGAGTTCCAGGGTCTTCTCTGAATACCTTGAAGGCCCTGACGCTTCACCACTGATAGATATATATATATATATATATATATATATATATATATATATATATATATATATATATATATATATACCAGTGGCGGATCGTCCATAGGGGCGCAATGCAACACACACATGCACATGCACACACACACACACTCTCACCCCCACCTGGTTGAGAGAGGAAAAAAAAAAAACCCTAAAAATAAACTAAACATGTTTAAAATGAATAATAATTACTCATTTTAAGTATGTTTGTGTTTAAAACGCACAATAACGTTAATATAGCAAATATAAATCATTGTTTTGTGCGTGCTATTCTCCCCCCTCGTTTGTCATTGACGTCACTCTCATAGAAATCTGGTACCTACCTCCAAACCTGGGCGCAAGACCGGTGCGCCCAGGAACTCCGCGTCACTGCGCGCAAGCGGCCAATGAAAATGGATCAAGCAATTAAATGTAGCCTATCAAGGGTCCTAAATATGATCTGTGGGAGCGCATATTCTTGCGCCCGAACAAAGAAACCAGTCGCACATGCGTGAGCAAATTGAGTGGCGCATGCGTGAATGCGTGAGCAAAGAAAACCAGTCACGCATGCACCACTCAATTGTAGCCTAGTTGAACCTTATTTGTAAAGCCTGTACTGCTCTGTTCGGTCTTGCTGTCTGAGGAGAGGTACGTTTTTGTTGTCCCGGTTATAGTTTTACATTTATTTTTATTGTGGACGATGTAAACGTACAGTAAAGGGGATAAGAAATGTTGGTCTTGCTGTATAAACTTGCAGCTTTGTTAATGAGTCAGTTGGCGTCTTGCTCTCTGAGGAGAGGAGATTGAGACCCGTGTGTGTGGGAGAGACCGCAGGCCCCCAGGCCATCAGAACATTGAACACTGATCTCTCCACAGGTCACTTTAAACACATAAGATAAGGTCACTTTAAAGGAAGGTGAAAAAGGTCACTTTAAGAAGAAAAAAAACTTGTTGTGGTTCTTGTATAGTTAGTATAGCATAGGTACATAGATTAAACTGTATATTGTATAGTAGTGTAGTGTACATAGGACCCAGTACCTTTTAATTTGTAAGCTTAACATTGTATTGCATTTTATCTCAGGACTTGTATCAGGTCTATTTTATTATCTTCTATTTTGTTCTAATTACTTTTGCACAATCGAATGTAAGACCATATTTTTAGGTATTATTTTTGATGGCACACTGGGTAGTCTTTCTAATATAAGACCATATTTTTTTCTTACGTTTATTTTCTACTAGGTATTACTGTGTTCATAATTGCTAATTGAAGCACCATATAATAAATGTTCTTTCACCATAAGTTTCAAGTTTGTTTATTATTTGTCACAACAAAATACAGAATACTTTATGATGAAATGCTTGTTTCTGTATGAGCCCCTGAGATTGTGCTACATACAGTAAAAATAAAGTAAGTATAAAAAAAAGAAATTAAGCAGTAAGTAAAGGAATGTTCAGTCAATATACATATATACAATACAGAGTAGAATGAGTAACAGTGAGGTTTATATTTATATTATGTATAGTTTTTTATTTTTATTTCTTTAATTCGCCCTCTCGGTCGTTTACATGGAGAAATGGCGCCACCGTCTGGGAAAATGCGGTATTGCACAGCAGATATGAATAAAAAAATTGGGTGTCACCGGCCGCCACTGGCTTTTGTTGTTCTGACTAAACCTTCAGTAAAAACAGTCACACGTTCTCACTTGGTGTCTGTGTATGGTTATTATCAGCATATAACACACCTCCCAGATAAAAACAGCAACACTGATGCTAAATGGACTTTCAATAATGTTCTCTATTCTTTTTTTATTCTCAAGGATGTTCCTGGAATACAAAGCGATTGAAGATATTAACAGGGCCCTGGAAAACAATGACACACACGCAGCTGCATCAATAAGCCAGTCATATTTGACAGATCTTGATAGTATTCCACTGAAAATTGCTGTCACAGGAGTGAGTGGATCTGGAAAGTCCTCATTTGTTAATGCCTTTAGGGGACTACACAACAGCGATGAGAGAGCGGCCTCTGCTGGTGTTGTGGAAACTACCATAAAGCCTAAGGCTTTCCCACATCCAACAAACCCAAATGTTACATTTTGGGATCTGCCAGGAATTGGAACCAAACAATTCCCAGCTGATCACTACCATAAGCTAGTAAAGTTTGAAAAGTTTGATTTTTACATCATCGTATCATCAGACCGATTCAGAGAGAATGATGTCAAGCTGGCTCAGAGGATCGTGGAAATGGGCAAGACTTTCTACTTTGTCCGCGCTAAGATTGACAGCAATCTGCATTCTGAGCAAAAGAGCCAGAAGAACCACGACGAAGAAAAGACACTCCAGGAAATCAGGGAAAATTGCATTCAAGGTTTGCTTTTTGTTACTGTGTGTACTGTAAATATGAAATATTTCAATTAAATATTTTAAAGGAGCACTGCTCAATGAATGTTTCAGTATAAAACATGTTATATATATTAGAAATAATTTAAATAGCCCGCAAAGATGATTCTAAAATAATATTATAGAAGAGAAAAGCTCATTTGATCCTCAATGCTGAGTCCAAGTACAGTCCAGTATGGTACAGTTTAAACATGTTTCCACACTCCTTCCTGACCACATTAAGTTCCTCCTGTATTCCATTTACAACAGGACTTAAAGAACAAGGTGTGACGACTCCTCAGGTCTTCCTGGTCTCCAACTTTGAACTCCATTTGTATGACTTCCCCACCCTCCAGGAGACCATGGAGAGAGACCTTCCTTCACACAAGAGAGATGTTCTGATCTTGGCTCTTCCCAACATCTGCAGCAGCAACATTAAGAACAAGAAAGAGGTTCTCCGTTCACAAATTAAGTTCCACGCCTTAATATCTGCCATTGTAGCAGCTATACCTTTCCCTGGGCTTTCTATTACTGCTGATTTAAGCATTCTGGTCAGTGTTATTACACAGTATTTGTTTCAGTTTGGTCTTGATAAAAAGTCACTGGAGAAACTTTCCAGTGACACAAGAAAGCCTTTAGATGATCTTAAGGCAGTCTTGAAATATTCGTGTTCTGGAAAGGATTTAACGAAATAAGTTGTTGGTATAATGATGCATGAAATGCCACAACTTGCAATATGTATTGCAGCAGAGGAAGGTATCAGATGGATTCCTTTAATTGGACCCCAAATCGCAGCTGCTTTTTCTTATGCTTTCATTTACAGGTTTTTGAGTCATGTTCTTGACAGCCTAGCTGTTGACGCAGAAAATGTTCTGATAAAAGCATTTGACATTCAGTGATGTCAGGTAATGCGGTAGCCTCCAGCAGTGAGGAACAATGAACACTTAACTGAACAATGAATGTTTAAAAAAGGGTAAAAAGTGATTCAGTAGTTAGTGATACAAAGTGTTTGCTGATGTTTTATTGGTTTGTTTTAATTACTGGTGAAACATGACATTGGGTTAAATGATTGGTTAAATGTTGTGTTTTTAATGGGCATGCCATGTCCAGGCCTGTTATCCACAGCAGGGCTAATGGGGCTGAGAGGTCCCTGAACCCAAAGGCCACTTGTAATATTATTAAATATATATTTTTACAGGACATAACCTGACCTGACAGTCAACTCTCAGTCAGAGAGTGGTGGAGAGACTTCATTCATGTTTTTATTTTATGCTACCAGATTACAGCTTTACCATAACTACAGCTATAGTCTTTCTCACTCATCTCATCATTATCATAATACGTTGAAATTACTTGTTGTATACATACTGTATTATTTTCAATCATAATTCCTTCAACCGAGGAAAGATTATTATGTTATAATAACAGTTTGATTTTGGATCATGGTTTAAAACCAAGAAACAAAACTGAAAATGTAATTAAAATGTATGTAAAAAGTTTGGCCTTTTTTCTATTATGATTACATTGGCCTTCTATATCTTGTAAACTCAACTAAAGCAGTCATGCATTTCTATTACCACTGTTACGGCCAGCTCGTATTACTGTTACATAAAAGGCACTTGGACAATAAACTTACTTTTGTAACTGAAATGACATTTATTTCACCAATATAATAATAACAAATTCATACATACGCAGTGGCTGCTGGTGCATTTTTCACCAGGGGGGGCTATACCACTTTTTTTATTTACAATTACATATTGTTAATTACATTATATACAATTACTTTTTGTATTGAAATGTCGCCCTTCTGTCCATCACTTTCATCATGGCCACGCAAGGCCAGCTCAAAGGCACTACAGAACTTCACACAGTCTATTCTTATTGTTTTTGTCCACCTCCTCATTGTGTTGACAGATCCCTATCCTGTAGCCTTTATCAAGTTGAACAGCTACACTGTTAAAAATGATTTGTTGACTCAACTTGACTAAGTCAAGTCATCTTGTTGCTTTGACTGAGTTAAGTTTAGTCAAGTTGATTCAACAATTAGTGTCAAGTTGATTACACTTCAATACATTAGTTGATACAACTTGTAGTCTGTTGACACAACTTCATGTGTCAAGTTATTTGGACTAGAAAATATTAGTTAAGATAACTTAAAAAGATGTTGGTTAAACTTATTTTATCAAGTTTTTACAAATGTCTATCAAGTTGGCTCAACATGTAAAACTTTGTTTGTTCAACTTCTATTACCAAGTTAGCTTTCCAGGACAAGCAAACCAATACCAAGCAAACCAAAGCTATACTATAAATCTAAATGAGAATTAGCTTAACCTAAATATTAACACATTTCAATCAGGACATTTATTACAATATCAAGAACTGTATTCCAACTCCAACCCACACACTCATTAACTGTTCAGTGTTGGTTTTTAAATTCAAATAAGTGTGTCAATGGATGTCAACATATAAAGACCTTCCCTGGGATATAAAAAAAACAACACCCTCTGTTATGGACGCGGTCCATTTATGTTGGGGATTTATGTTATGTATGTAGGCAGGTGGTGGTTGTCTTGTCTTTTGTCTCCCTCCTGTGGCTACATGTATCTTTTCCCCCAAGATGTTCCCCTGGTTCCAGTCCCCCAGCACCACCTGATCCCACTCTGCAATCAACCTACACACTCCCTTTATATGTCCCAGTTTGTGTTCAGTTCTGGCTCTCTGTCGTTTGGTGTAGAGCGGTTGCTCTTAGGGTACGTTTTGGGGTGAGAGCTGTATCTTTTGTGTTCCTGCCTGTTGCACAGTTCTGTTTAATCCTAACCTTTGTATATTTGTTTATCCTTGTTCACCCAGCCTATGGTGATTCCTTTTTCTGTATAATACCATTTTGCTTTTGCACACGGGGACAATTGAGGACAGGAAGATACCCTGGGGTCTACACTTAGCATCACGTAGGTGACCTGCTGTTAGAGACACCAGCTTAGAGTGAGCATCACGTAGGTGACCTGCTGTTAGAGACACCAGCTTAGAGTGAGCATCACGTAGGTGACCTGCTGTTAGAGACACCAGCTTAGAGTGAGCATCACGTAGGTGACCTGCTGTTAGAGACACCAGCTTAGAGTGAGCATCACGTAGGTGACCTGCTGTTAGAGACACCAGCTTAGAGTGAGCATCACGTAGGTGACCTGCTGTTAGAGACACCAGCTTAGAGTGAGCATCACGTAGGTGACCTGCTGTTAGAGACACCAGCTTAGAGTGAGCATCACGTAGGTGACCTGCTGTTAGAGACACCAGCTTAGAGTGAGCATCACGTAGGTGACCTGCTGTTAGAGACACCAGCTTAGAGTGAGCATCACGTAGGTGACCTGCTGTTAGAGACACCAGCTTAGAGTGAGCACCACCCGCTGTACTTTTGGGCGCTTGGCGCCTGTAAAGGGGGGTGGATTTTCTTTTCCTTTTTGTGTTTGATTTGGTGCCACTGGTCGTCCTCCTTGCTCTCTGTTGCTGTGCTTATAAATAAATATTATTATTTTTGCAAACTGTTTCCTGACTTTGTGCCGCTGCACCCTCACCTATTATGTCTGTTGCCTTGTGTTGCGCCCCTCCACAGGGGTGCGTAACACCCTCCAACACATCATTGCTTTTGCTCGGGGCTGCTCAAAAACTGAAATGACACGGTCCCATACATAAAACGGTAATTGAGTGACTTGTTAAACAGTCCATTCTGAGGAGTAAGTGTGCAGGGTTGCTGCAGTAAAATGCAGTAAAATATAGAAAATTGTATCTCTCTAACTGAGAAACTTAACTCAAATGTCAGTCAGAAAATGAAAACATGAAAACACTATCAGGTTGATCTGGGCCCAGATCTTTCACCTTAAGTTTGTCCGCCAAACTTCTTCTCTCAAACGGCTCTTGAATGAGAGATTTCACCGAGTTAGGGACCGGGTTGAGTCTTGGGGTAGTGCTCACGCTCGCCATTGTTGAACTTGTAGTTAAAATGGCGCCCGCAGAGACAGAGCATAATATGCTTTTCCTAGTAGTACACTGACGCACACAAATGACGATGCTCGATGCTCCAAAGTCTTCCGGGAGGGCTGTTTGAAAAGCGCCCCCCCGAAGACGTTTTGAGGACGCTGATTGGCTACATTTTATGTCACTCGTTTATATCTTGAATCAGCAATTGGCTAAACTGCTACAGAGACCCGCCTCCGTGGGGCTATTTCTCTACAGCCCCCCCAGCATCGTCATTCAAATGCGCCCTTAAGGCTGCAGACCCTGAAATGGAACAGGGCCACAGTGTACTAGGCATACGTGTACTAGGAAAAGCATATTATGTTGCGCAAATTATTTTAAAATCATATTTTACACATATTTCTGGGTGCATTCCATATTTAAAACACACACATATTGACAATTTATATATATTTTTTTTATATTTTTATATTGTGCATGTAGTTTAGGGGGGCCCCCTATGGGCCAGCCGCCACTGTATAACATGTCTATATGGGGTCCGATGGATGTGTGTTGGTGATGAGCATGAATATGTGTGTGTGTGTGTGTGTGTGTCCATTTTCCACTTGTTTATTTCATGAACAAAAACAACATTTTGGGGAAATCACGTCATTTGGGGAGGGGGGCTATGGAGTACATACCAAAACAGAGGAGAAATTACATGTACAATGGTTCTAATATGAACTCATTTGAGCAGGGGCCTCGCAACAGTGTAGGCAAAGTAGGCCACCTTTTGGAAGGGGACCCCGAGGACGACAGATTAAATTCCCCCCCGCGCGCTTAATGATGTTCGCAATCACCGCTCGCGAACATCACCCCCCCCCGTCGTTCATTACCCTCCCCCCCCCCCCCCCCCTTGGACTTCATGATGTTTGATTTGATTAGCCACTTGCTGCTGTTCCAGCATTTCCTCCAGCAGTGGTTTCTTGGGAACCACGTGTGCTGAATAATCTCAGAGGCAACTCCTATTGTGCAGTTTGTGGACTGTCCCACCAGGGAAAACAAGACACTGGACCTGCTGTATGCCAATGTTAAGGAGGCATACAGCGCCACCGCCCTTCCTCCTCTTGGAAGGTCAGACCACAACCTCATCCCCCTTCAGCCCCTGTATAGGCCTCTAGTACAGCGGCTGCCTGTGACCACAAGGACTGTGAGGAGATGGTCACAGGAGGCCGATGAGGACTTGCGGGGCTGCTTTGAGTCAACAGACTGGGATTTCCTCTGTGATTTGCATGGAGAGGACCTTGATGATCTCACGGAATGTATAACAGGGTACATCAACTTCTGTGTGGATAGTGTTGTTCCTACAGAGACTGTACGCTGTTTCCCCAACAACAAGCCATGGGTCACCCGAGACATCAAGATCCTGCTCAATGAGAAGAAGAGGGCCTTCAGAGACGGGGATAGGGAGCAGGTGAGGCGGGTTCAGAGGGAGCTGAAGGAGAGGATCCAGAAGGGCAAAGATAATTACAGGAGGAAGCTGGAGCACAAACTTCAGCAGAACAACCTGAAGGATGTGTGGAGTGGCATGAGGAGCATCACTGGCTACAAACAACCTGGTAGCCAGACAATAGGGGGGGGTCCTGATCGGGCCAACGAGTTGAATTTGTTTTTCAATAGATTCAATGAGTGGGCTCCGGTCTACCCCCCCTCCCCCAGCCCCTCTACAACCATTCCCCTCCAGCCCCCCAGCCCTGCTGTCCCCCCTCCCCCACCGTCCCGCTCCAGCGTCAACATACCTGTTCTCTCTCCCCCACCTTCCTGTTCACCCTTTACACCTCAGACTTCCAGTACAACTCTGTGTCCTGCCATCTGCAGAAGTTCTCGGACGACTCTGCAGTTGTTGGTTGTGTCAGCGAGGGAAACGATGAGGAGTGGACTCCTTCGTTGAGTGGTGTGAGCTGAACCACATGCAGCTCAACACTGACAAGACGAAGGAGATGGTGGTGGACTTCCGCAGGAGGAAATCTACCCCCACACCCATTTCCATCAAGGGTGTGTCCGCTGAAGTTGTTCAGGAATATAAATACCTGGGAGTTCATCTGGACAACAAACTGGTCTGGGCCAAGAACTCTGAGGCTGTTTACAAGAAGGGCCAGAGCCGTCTCTACTTCCTGCGGAGGCTCCGGTCCTTCAACGTTTGTAACAAGATGCTGAATATGTTCTACCAGTCGGTGGTAGCCAGTGCCATCTTCTCCGGTGTCGTGTGCTGGGGAAGCAGGTTGAGGTCAGCAGACGCCAACAAGATCAGCAGGATTGTCAGGAAGGCTGGCGCTGTCCTGGGGGTCCAGCTGGACTCCTTGTTGGTGATGTCTGAGAGAAGGATGCTGCGCAAGCTGCGTAGTATCCTTGACAACAACTCTCACCCTCTCCATCAGGTGCTGACCTCATATAGAAGCACCTTTAGCAACAGACTCATTCCACCCAGGTGCACCACAGAACGCCACAGGAAGTCCTTTCTTCCTGTGGCCATCAGTCTCTATAATTCATCTACCTCGGGTTGTGAGAGGGACAGTGGAGACTCAGTGACCTGAGGCCAACGCACTGTTATTATTATTATTATTTTTGGTCAACGCACTGTAAATCATTTCACTGTAATTTTTCACTGTAAATTCTATTTCACTTTTCACATGTCAGTTTTTAGGTAGATCTTTACTTTCACTTTTACATTGAGTCATATTAGAGACGCGTACCCATCTGGACTTCCAGCCAGTGGCGGCCGGTGACATCCGAAGTAGGAGGGGCGCAGGGGTAAAAAAAAAAATGTTTAAATCATATATGCTGTGCAATACCGGCCATTTCACCATGTAAACGACCGAGAGGGCTAATTAAAAATAAAAAACTATACATAATATAAACCTCACCGTTACTCATTCTACTCTGTATTGTATATATGTATATTGACTGAACATTCCTTTACTTACTGCTTAATTTCTTTTTTTACTTACTTTATTTTTACTGTATGTAGCACAATCAATCAGTATTCTGTATTTTGTTGTGACAAATAATAAACAAACTTGAAACTTATGGTGAAAGAACATTTATTATATGGTGCCTAGTAGAAAGGCTAGCATTGGGGAAGCACGTGTCCACGATAAACTTACAAAACCCCAATCCACACCGTTTACATACAAATGACACAAGCTGCATGTTTATACAGCAAGACCAACATTTCTTATCCCCTTTACTTTACGTTTACATCGTCCACAATAAAAATAAATGTAAAACTATAACCGGGACAACAAAAACGTACCTCTCCTCAGACAGCAAGACGCGAACTGAGAGCAGAGCAGTACAGGCTTTACAAATAAGGTTAAACTAGGCTATGAATGGCGCATGCGTGACTGGTTTTCTTTGCTCACGCATTCACGCATGCGCCACTCAATTTTCTCACGCATGCGCCACTCAATTTGAGTCGCGCATGCGTGACTGGTTTCTTTGTTCGGGCGCAATGAAATGCGCTCCCACAGATCGTATTTAGGACCCTTGATAGGCTACATTTAATTGCTTGATCCATTTTCATTGGCCGCTTGCGCGCAGTGACGCGGAGATCCTGGGCGCACCGCCGTGCGCCCAGGTTTGGAGGTAGGTACCAGATTTCTATGAGAGTGACGTCAATGACAAACGAGGGGGGAGAATAGCACGCACAACAATGATTTATATTTGCTATATTAACGTTATTGTGCATTTTAAACACAAACATACATAAAATGAGTAATTATTATTCATTTTAAACATGTTTAGTTTATTTTTAGGGGTCAAAAAAATCAAAAATCAAAAAACACAATTATTATAATAATTTTAAAAAAAAATTTCCTCTCTCAACCAGGTGGGGCGGCGCCCCTGCGCCCCTATGGACGAGCCGCCACTGCTTCCAGCACATTAATATCGGAGCAACTACTGAATGTAAGTACATACTCGTGAAGAATATCTATGAGAATGACCTTTATCTGTCTCTGTTGTTATTTACTTAATCCACACCCTTCTAAGTCAGCGTGTATCGACCAATCCTTATCTTGTCTTATCAAGTCATTTCTTAAAGTTAAGAAAATATTTATTTTTAGTTGCTTTTTCAAGGTTGAACTGTCACGGTTACGGTGGTTGGCAGGGGGCGTGGCCAAGCCGCGTGCGCTGGCGGCGCACACTCACACCTGTCAACAATAGGCCTATATCACACTTCCTGCTTGCGGAGCCTTAAAAATCGCAGAGCAGTGTACTCTTACTTCCGGTAGTTTCCCCAGATACGTGACAAACTGTGGCCGCCTCCCCTCCTCTCTGTTATTGTAGTGTACCGGCTGCTCAACATCTAAACAAAGACAGCCCTACCTCAGTTTACACGATTTCCCGAAAGACAAAGTCTTATGTGAGGCTGATGAGGATGAAGGTCCATCGTTTCATGTAGGGGTAGCGCGTATGTCTGCAGGTTGCACTTTGACAAGGAGAGCATATACGTCTCGAAAAGTGGGCGGAATAGGCTAATAATGTCGGGTAAGTGTGTGATTAAAAGCACTGGTCCTGACCCCCACACACACTCCATCTCTCATCCGAATATAGACACACAATGTCGGGTATGTGTGTGATTAAAAGCACTGGTCCTGACCCCCACACACACTCCATCTCTCATCCGAATAGAGCCACACAATGACGGGTAAGTGTGTGATTAAAAGCACTGGTCCCAAGTAGGGCTGGGCGATTCGCGATATACGATATATATCGGTATTTTATACAAATTCGGTTTTAACTCAATGCCACAAGTATGTCACAAGCACTTTTATTTTAAGACAACTCATATTCACAAGAATAACAGGCATTCCCTTTTAGAAAATATACAGCTGCACACTACATATTAACACGTAAATGAAAAGGTACATTGAAATAATCCAAATCCATCAAATAAATCGCCTATATTAAATACATAGGCATACCTCTGCTCCTACACAAAATCACCTTCGTTATATGGCGATATATCCAGATAGAACCACAAGACACAATGTCGGGGATATGATTCAGATTTAGACTTCTTCACTGTAGTGTTCATTCACTAGTTGAACCGCATCGTCTTGACCGACTTTTGGAAGGTTATGCAGCGATGTTGTCCAGCGATAACTGTCCTCCATGGTGAATGCCAAGGTGAATGCATTAACCGGAACTTGGGATACACTGCTTCAGCGATTTTTAACGGGTACTTCCGGCTTTCAAATCTAACGTGATATAGGCCTATTGCCGTGGCTGATTACTAATCACCTCACCTGGGGTTATATATACCCTGGCGTCCTGTTACTCCTGTGTTAGGTTGTACGTCATACTTCATGGTTGCTACTTTGTACGTTGGTACATTCTGGACGGAATCGCCACGCCAATGTCCCCTAAATCCAGATTCATTGCCTATCACGCGTCACTCGCCTGTCTTGCGTTACTCTCCGGTCTATAGGAGCTCCCCGGTAATTATAGTTACCTATCTAGTACCTGTCGCTACTCCGACCTCCCGGTATCTAGACCTCTCCTGTCCCGGACTACTCGTCGGTCTATATCTGTCGCTACCTCGACCTCCCAGTATCCAGACCCCTCGCCCGTCCCGGACTACTTGCCTGTCTGGTACCTGTCGCTACTCCGACATCCCGGTATCCAGACTCCTCTCCTGTCCCGGACTACTCGCCGGTCTACTACCTGCCGGTACTCCGCGGATCGACCTCCCGGTATCCAGACCCCTGGCCTGTCCCTGATCACTCTTGTGTTTTGGTTTGCTTTGAATAAAGCTTTATGTTATAGCTCCACTGTGTCTTGGTCTGCGTTCTGGGTCCCGCCTAATTACCCCATCGTGACATGAACAACTCATCTCAGAGCTCCCACAACTTCGCTGCAGTTTCATTCCACTTCAACACAAGGAACCAAACTAAAGTGAGTGGTGGTTTAAATAAGTCTCACATCTGTCTGACTCGTGACGGAGCTCTGGCGCATTTCAAGTCCAGGATTCTGGGGCAATTAGTCGTGTTCAGATCTTTGCTCTATTGTCCGATCCTCAGATACACATATGAACTCTGCTCCAACCGGGGAAACGGAGAAGACCCGTGCGTAACAAACGAATCAAAAGAGAATTTTGAATCATAAAAGATTTAACTAAGACTGCTGAGATACAATTCAATACAATATCCCATGGAACCGCCAGACCGTGCTTTGCGATTGTTATCAATCCGACTCTCAATGTCTGTGTGGCAGGGCAACCACCCCCATCAACAACCCCCTTCTGCCCCCTGTCGTCCGCTACGGCTTCTTCCTTCCTCCGTCCCTGAGGGTCATTCTGTTATCTATTCACTAATGCTGCTGAGCAATTACATTTATGCCTAACACACTACTTATCTAAAGCGTGGTGTACATGGGAACACTCTTAACACATGAATACACACTTCTAACTTTTACCCAATATCCATGTATTATTTATTGTCACAATGGCAATTCACCCTGCCTCCACTAGGGGGCAGCGTCAACCTGCATTTACATTTCCCCCACACCTGCAGCGCATGATAATCAACCGGCCTATTTAAGTCTACCCCGCACACTCATACTTTGCCAGATTGTCTTGATGACAGACTCTCCAGCGTACCCGGACTGATTCCTGTTGCCGAACCTGCCTGCCCTGGATCTGCCCGCCCTGCCTGGTTCCTGATCTACCGCCCGTCCCTGACTACGCTTCTGCCTGCTCCTGCCTGGTTCCTGATCTACCGCCCGTCCCTGACTACGCTTCTGCCTGCCCCTGCCTGGTTCGTCTTCCCTGCCCCGGTTCTGATCACCTGCCTGTCCCCGACTACGTCTCTGCCTGTCCCTGTTTGTGTGTGATATTTATCGCAATAAATGCCACTATCTGCCTTTGGTGTCCAGCTTTGTGCAGCTTTTGGGTCCAAACCTAACCCGTGACAGAACAATCTGGCCACGATGGACCCAGCGCACACCCCCACACCGGAGGACCGCCTCGAGAGGGCTGAGGACGCCCTCTCTCATCACATCCTGGGGACCGTCTCCCATCAGACCACGCCGGTCCGCATGCTTTTATCCGGTAACCACCATGAAACCATCCAATTCTACATCTTGCAGTCCCCTCAGCTCCCCCTGTTCCTGGGCTACCCCTGGCTCCGCTGCCATATCCCTCACATCGACTGGGCCACAGGAGCCATTGTGGGGTGGAGTCCCTCCTGCCATCAGGTCTGCCCCAGCGCTCTGTTTGTTCCTCCCCTGCTCCGGACCTGGCCGGGGTACCGGTGGAGTACCACGATTTTCGGGAGGTATTCGGGAGGTATTCAGCAAGTATTCAGCAAGGCCAAAGCAACGTCGTTACCTCCTCACCGCCCGTACGATTGTGCCATTGACCTCCACCCTGGTACGTCGCCCCCGAAGGGCCGCCTGTATTCCCTGTCCGCACCTGAGAGAGGGGCCATGGAGGCATACATCAGCGACTCTCTGGCGGCCTCCCTCGTCTTCACCGGCTGGAGCGGGGTTCTTCTTTGTGGAGAAGGACAAGTCATTAAGGCCCTGCATAGACTACAGGGGCCTCAATGACATCACAATTAAGAACCGTTACAGCACAGACATAGGCCTATTATAAAGAGAAAATCTGTTACCGCAGGTCTACATTTACATGAAACGTCCCGATGGATCATGGTCATGTCAACAGATTTCCCGAGCATGTATGGGCTACGCAAACTTCAATCAACTTGATAATAAATAATCCACGGACCACCAATGTAACGTTTGACTGTTTAATTAAATCAACTTAAAATGACTCATAAACAGGCTACATTGTTTCACATGGGCTATAGCCTATTATGGCTGTAGCCCACACTGAGCCGAACACACGCGATAAGAGCAGCCAGCGGCACCAACCATCAACAATATTAATAATAATACAGCTATAGCACAACACAACCCTCTCACTGCCTGGAGAGACGCGACGCCACACACAAACACAACGATGCACAGAGCCCTTCTCTCGTGTCACCTGCTTGGGTGGAGCTGCGTGCAAGCAGGCGACACTTTTTTCATGAATCATAAACTCTAAATATAATTTTATTTCACTTATTTTACACCTTTAAAAAAACTAAAAACATGCCCAAAATGGAATTTATTTGGTCATCATATCAGTATTTTAGAGAACTCCCCCCAAATTTCACAAACTATGTTCCCAGGGGAGCTCATGTCACCACTAGGGGAGCTATAGCTCCCCCTGCTCCCCTCCAGTTCGCACCCTGCTCTCACCCCAACCATGGACTGTTTGCTCTCCATCCTTCCAGGAGGCGCTACAGGAACCATTTGTTCCAAGTCAAGTAGGCTCAGGAACAGCTTCTTCCCCTCAGCTGTCATCTTTCTGAACTCTGTACCACGATGATAGCCCCCTCCGATCCCTCGCCGCCACCCGCTGTATATATATTCATCTTCACCTGTTGATACAACTGCATACTGCTCACTACCTGGTTTATAGGTTTGTCACACTGGGCTGTCCTCACCACCGTCACGATCTCCCAGATGACCATACCAATCACCCGGGCTCAACCAAAGGATGGTCAAGGTTGATCAAAAGACACCACGGTGGTTAACTAGTTAACTAGGAGGTTGTTGGTTAACTAGGAGAAGACAGGGTTGGGGCAACAGCATTAGACAGGTGATTATAATTAGTTTGGCTTGCTGCCTGTAGCGGTGTCTCACAGCCACGGTGGTGTCGAGTTTGTGTTGGATTGGCACGTGGCATATTTTCATGTGAGTCGTGTTACTAAATCATCTTGATTATTACTTTCTGTGCGTTTCATGGTGTGTTTTGTTAGTTAAACTTTTGAAATCCAATAATATATGTTTTATTAATGTCTTGGTAGTGATCGATGAACGAGTGGAGCTGTCTACTGTGCTGAAAGTTACTTCACGGCTTGACTTTCAGCGCCACGTGTGTGTGTGTGTGTGTGTTGGTGTTCGCTGTAAATTTCCTATGGTGCTGAAATGCATGCGTTTGACTACTTGTTCCAAATCCATATGGCAAAAAGTCATTGGCTATTTTAGTGTATTTTATTTAAGTATAAAACTAAAACACTGTCTGTGATACGGTATGCATTGTAAGACCCATGATAAGAAACTCTGGGTGGTCGCGTTCCTATTGTCACCTGTTGGCCGCTCCAATAGGAACGCGACCACCCAGAGTTTCTTATATTGAACTTAGTATCCGGACCTCTGCGAAAGATTATTTTCCACCCGAGTATAAATTATACTACACTATGGTTTTGCATAAGGTTTATCTTGGACGTCGAGGGTCGGGCATTGAACTTTAAGAGCATCCACCAGCAGTAACATCAATTGGGGCCAATGGTTGGGGGTGTGAGGAATTTTAATACTGTGGGAGTGCTCATAAATGAGGAGACGGTAGACAAGTTGTCGAGTTGAAGTTGTTTACTTCCCAACACGAACAGTAATACAGCGGCAGTAGTGAAGCTTGCAACAGCAACAGTAACGACAGGCCAACGTGTCAGAACCGGTACATTCTAAACTCCCGCTCACTCTGAACATTACCCAGAATGCTCCTGGGTTAAGGTCTTAAAGGAGACATACCTCCTCTCACAGTGTCCAGTGTGGTGTCCCAAGTGGGTCACCACAATACAATATTTAAATAAACAATAATAATAATATTAGTAATAATTATGATAATGTAGATTATATAGATAAATTCAATAGAAAACACGTTCTGAATTCATAGTGAATGATCCCCATTGTGGCAGAACGCTTGACGACAGGACACAGGGTCAAGAGGACCAGCGGTGGGAGAGCCGTGTCATCGGTAGAAGGCAACACAGAGTGGAACCTTTGGTGGGAGTCAGGAGAGATTGGAAGATAAAGTATTAATCAGAATAGAATCAGAAAGGGAGAAGTTCAGGGATTAAACCAAAAACACAGTAAAATATAAAAGTGCAGCCCCAAAACTAAAAAGGGGTCAGAAAAAGTGCAGGGAGAACGCCACAGACGTAGATAAGGCACAGAACAGGAAGGAATTAGCCAGCCCAACCTCACTAGAGAGTGTGTATTACTATACCACACATCAAGCAAAGCACAGCAGAACCACACTATAGATCAGATACTATCGCCAGTTAGGGCTGTATGTATGTATGTATCAGCTATACAAAATGATCATTTTCATTTTGAAAAAAAGTCCCGGTATTGGAACAAAGGGTGTGTTGCTATCAATAAAAATATAAATTTGATTTATATAGCGCTTTTCATGATATACAAAGACGCTTTACAAAAAAAGAGAGATGGTGTCAAACAAACATGTATAGCCACTATCAACAAAGTGATTTGACCTACAATTGTTAAAGATAAACAAAAAGGTGTTAACTTAAAAAAACTAGGTATAATCCTAAATGAGCTATTCAAGTATGACAACACCAATTTAAATGTTAAGTAAACCTGTGTCTGTTTTAAATGGAGTAAACAAAAGTGAGACACTCTATGGTCTATGATACAGCAACGTGAGGTTTTCTAATACACAAGTGTTTGGCTTTGGTCTTATTCACCGACTAAGGATTTATGAGTTCCATCCCGCGTCTTCAAGACCTGCCCTGACCAGCTGGCTCCTGTGTTCACCGATATCTACAATGCGTCTGTCACAATAGCAGTGTGTGGCTTGGACCCCGAATGCAGACAACAGACAGAGAGGGGAGAACAGGTGGTTTATTTGCAAAACGCACGTGGAATGGTCATGGACAGGCAAGAGGTCTGGATACCGGGAGGTCGAGGTGCGTAGTACCGACAGGTAGCAGACAGGCGGATGGTCAGGGACAGGACTATTAGGAATCAATAAAGCAAATAAGAATTGTTCAAACTTTTAGAACTGTGACCAAGTTAAAAGTAATGACATAATTAAGGTTGAGTTTTGCTATTTTAAGATTCACAATAAGGCCACTCCTCAGGAGGAGGACTGGCAAACGGGGGTGGTGGTACCCCTGTTCAAAAAGGGGGACCAGAGGGTGTGTGCCAATTACAGAGGTATCACATTACTCAGCCTCCCTGGGAAAGTCTACTCCAAGGTGCTGGAAAGGAGGGTTCGGCCGATAGTCGAACCTCAGATAAGATAAAGATAAAGACAATGCTGTTCCTCTACTACTGATGTTGTGGAAACTACGATACCTGAGGCTTACCCACATCCAAAATACCCAAATCTTACAGTATGTGATCTCCCGGGAATCAGAACCACCAAATTCCCAGCTCATCAGTACCTGAAGCATGTAGAGTTTGAAAACATCATTGATAAAAAGTCGCTGGAGAAACTTTCCAGTGACACAAGTAATCCTTTAGATGATCTAAAGGATCTTGAAATATATGTGTTCTGGAAAGGATAACAAAATAACTTGTTGGATTTATGCTGCGTAATATGTCACAACATGTGATATGTGTTGCAGCAAAAGAAGGTTCCAGATGGATTCCTTTAGTTGGACTCCTAATAGCGGCTGGTCTTTCTTATGGTTTCATTTACAGGTTTGTGAGTCATGTTCTTGACAGCCTTGCTGTTGATGCAGAAAATGTTCTGATAAAAGCATTGGACATTCAGTAATGTCAGGTAATGCGGTAGCCTCCAGCGGTGAGGAACAATGAACACTTAAATGAAACAATGGGTAAAAAGTGTTATAAGTGATTCAGTAGTTAGTGATACACAGTGTTTGCTGATTGGTTTGTTTTTACTTACTGGTGAAACATGACATTGGGTTAAATGTTGTGTTTTTAATGGGTATACCATGTCCAGGCCTGTTATCCACAGCAGTGATAATGGGGCTAGGAGAGGTGCCTGAACCCAAAGGCCACTTAATAGAATGTAATATTATTAAATATAGATTTGACAGGACATAACCTGACCTGACAGTCACTCTCAGTCAGAGAGTGGGGGAGAGACTTCATTAGTTATTTTTATATTTTATGTTTCCAGATTGCAGCTTTACAACAGCTACCTTGATGGATAACATGTTAACATTACTGCAACAAATGACTTATTTGTTTCTCTTTCATCTCATTAATATCATAGTATGTTGAAATTACGTGTTGTATATGTTGTGAAATTAACACGTTTAATTATAATTCCTTCCGCCATTAAAAAATATTTTCTTACGTGAAATAATAATAGTTTTGTTATTTTAAAAACAGACAGAAGATTATTAGCCTGTGAATGTTTGGGGGTTAAATAATAAATATATTTGTATCCTTGAAACAGCCTCATGCAGTGAGAATGTCCACAATGGGGTCCTTGAAACAGCCTCATGCACTGAGAATGGCCATCATAGAGTCCTTGAAAACTGAATTTGTAAATTTAAGTGATTTTTGCAGATTGTGCCAGTCTGGCTGCAGCAGACCGGAAAGTCGACCGACCGAGTAAATTACTGCATTTATATAGCGCTGTTTCTGACCTGTTGCCACTCAAAGCGCTTTACAATGTGTGCCTATCATTTACCAGGGGGCAGACCAAGGTCTGATTGATAGAGTAGAATGAACCAGTGAATATTAAGACCAGTGTGAAAAGATGGCCAGGAGGGCGTTTTGAAAGGGTTATCTGTAGACAACACAAGGGACACTTCAGGGACACTTCAGTCAATCTTTGACACGTAAGAAACTTACGTGTCTAAGGATAAAGGTCAATTATGTATAGGCTCAATAATGTAGCATACGGTCTCAACTGTTGACAATGTTTTCATTTATATATTAAATATAATATTAGATATTATATACTTTTTGTAGTTCGTTCTTAGTGGCCTAGGCCACTTGCTGCTGTTCCAGCATTTCCTTTCCTCCAGCAGTGGTTTCTTGGAAACCACGTGTGCTGAATAATCTCAGAGGCAACTCCCATGTCACACTGCCTGCTGAATAAATCATCAACTGCAGCAAGATGGAGCCTGCCGTGCAAAACTGTTCATACTGACGACTCGCTTCTTACCAAACATTATCTAGGAAGTATAACAACAAACATCTACTACTCATGGTCACGGTACAACAACATCTACTACTCCTATGGTCACGGTACAACAAACATCTACTACTCCTATGTCACGGTACAACAAACATCTACTACTCCTATTGGTCACGGTACAACAAACATCTACTACTCCTATTGGTCAAGGTACAACAAACATTCAGAATTCAGATTCAGATTCAGAATTCAGAATTCAGATTCAGAAAACTTTATTAATCCCGAGGGAAATTAAGGTGCAACAGTTGACACAGGGGGAATAAATGCACACACAAAAATACTAATACCTAAGCTAAAAAACAAAACAACAACTAACTAAAATAAAACTATTATAAACAAAAATAGTTAAAGTAATTCTAAATGAAGTCTAAATGTATTGATAAATGAAGATCATTTACAGTATTATAACAGTAATACGTAGGTATATACAATACACAACAATACGTATAGTGCAAATTGGCAGTAATAATATATTAATAAATAACTCAACTGAAAAGTGACATGTGAAAAGTGAAAAGTGAAAAACTGAAAAGTGAATTCGGATTTGAAATAGAATTTACAGTGCAAAGTACAATGAGATGATTACAGTGCGTTGACCAAAAATAAAAAATATAAATAAGTATGTTGGCCTCAGGTCACTGAGTCTCCACTGTCCCTCTCACGACCCGAGGTAGATGAGTTAAAGAGTCTAAAGGCCACAGGAAGAAAGGACTTCCTATGGCGTTCTGTGGTGCACCTGGGTGGAATGAGTCTGTTGCTAAAGGTGCTTCTATATGAGGTCAGCACCTGATGGAGAGGGTGAGAGTTGTTGTCAAGGATACTACGCAGCTTGCGCAGCATCCTTCTCTCAGACACCACCAACAAGGAGTCCAGCTGGACCCCCAGGACAGTGCCAGCCTTCCTGACAATCCTGCTGATCTTGTTGGCGTCTGCTGATCTCAACCTGCTTCCCCATCTACTACTCCTATTGGTCAAGGTACAACAAACATCTACTACTCCTATTGGTCACGGTACAACAAACATCTACTACTCCTATTGGTCACGGTACAACAAACATCTACTACTCCTATTGGTCACGGTACAACAAACATCTACTACTCCTATTGGTCACAGGGCCTTTGTTACGTCACACGTTTGTTGACAGAAACTCCGTCGTCCTAGTCCTAGTGTCTAATACACATGGCTCTTACAATGCATACAGTATCACAGACAGTGTGTTTTTAGTTATCTCAAAGTCTACATAACTGACTTTTATTATTCCATTAGTATTTAGTTTTCATAATAGTACAAAGCCTTTAGTTTAGTTTAGCCAAAATTGAGTTCCCTGTGTTCCAAGAGACTGTTTAATTTCAGTGCCTTTGTTGTTCTGACTAAACCTTCAGTAAAGACAGTCGCACGTTCTCACTTGGTGTCTGTGTATGGTTATTATCAGCATATAACACACCTCCCAGATAAAAACAGCAACGCTGATGCTAAATTGACTATCAATCATTTTCTCTATTCTTTCTTATTCTCAAGGATGTTCCTGGAATCCAAAGCGATTGAAGATATTAACAGGGCCCTGGAAAACAATGACACACACGCAGCTGCATCAATAAGCCAAACGTATTTGAGAGATCTTGATAGTATTCCACTGAACATTGGAGACAATGGATCTGGAAAGTCCACATGTGTTAGTGCCTTCAGGGGAATAGACAACAGAGATGATAGAGCGGCCTCTACGGATGTTGTGGAAAATGTGATATGTGTTGCAGCAGAGGAATGTTCCAGATGGATTCCATTTGTTGGACTTTCAACATTTGTTGAAACTGCAGCTGCTGTTTCTTATGGTTAGTTTTGTTAGTTTTGTGAGTCATGTTCTTGACAGCCTAGCTGTTGACGCAGACAATGTTCTGATAAAAGCATTTAGATAGATAGATAGATAGATACTTTATTGATCCCGAGGGAAATTCAGTCTTCCAGCAGCTCATACAATAGCAAACAAACACTTATTCAGTTATAAAAACTTTAAAAACGAAGGGACCTATCTAAAACACAACCAGAACTATAAAATTACAATAAATTACAACAAACAAGAAGTGGAAAATACACTGCATCAAAACAAAAACTATACTAATATCTGTTGTAATAAATACCAATAAAATACAGAATACAATAAGTGCAAGTAAAGGTAGTTTTGGGGTCACAGAACAGGTGTGCGTAAACCAAAACAGGAGGCCTCATGCCCAAAAGTCAGTCAGTCAGTATTTGAGATTAATGCGGTAGCCTCCAGCGGTGAGGAACAATGAACGCTTAAACTGAAACAATGAATGTTTAAAAAAGGGTAAAACGTGATTCAGTAGTTAGTGATACAAAGTGTTTGCTGATGTTTTATTGGTTTCTTTTAATTACTGGTGAAACATGACATTGGGTTAAATGATTGGTTAAATGTTGTGTTTTTAATGGGCATGCCATGTCCAGGCCTGTTATCCACAGCAGGGCTAATGGGGCTGAGAGGTCCCTGAACCCAAAGGCCACTTGTAATATTATTAAATATATATTTTTACAGGACATAACCTGACCTAACAGTCAACTCTCAGTCAGAGAGTGGTGGAGAGACTTCATTCATTCTTTATTTTTTTATTTTACGCTACCAGATTACAGCTTTACTATAACTACAGCTATAGTCTTTCTCACTCATCTCATCATTATCATAATACATTGAAATGACTTATTTTCAATTATAATTCCTTCAGCCGAGGTAAGATTATTATTTTATAATAACTATTGGATTTTGGATCAACCAAGAATCAAAACTGAAAATGTAATTCAAATTGAAAGTTTTTAACTTTTTTCTATTATGATTACATTGGCCTTCTATATCTTGTAAACTCAACTAAAGTAGTCATGCATTTAAATGACCACTGTTACGGCCAGCTCGTACATAAAAGGCACTTGGACAACAAACTTACTTTAGTAACTGAAATGACATTTATAACAGTGTAACAGAGTGAAACATAATACAATACATTCACGTTCAAATAAATGCATGTGTATATACCGTATATGGCACACAAAGTTCATTATATCTACGCAAGAGACTCTTAAAGTCATCCCGAAAAATCTGCTTTTGCTCCTTTTGCTACGGACGAGACTTGAACCGGTGACCTTGCGATCAACACCATGTCTGACCATGTGGCACACAAAGCCCCACACAAAACTGGCTAAGGCAATGACTTTTCTATATTTTGCAATGAATTGTGATGAATAAAAACAATTTAATAGGTGGTCAATTGAAAATAAGAATTAATTTCCTTTTCAGATCTCACCAGGGCACATACACATGTATACGTTTAATATATATTGTTTCTAGTTTCCAGTATAAACGTATACTTATATCTATCCAACGCAATTGTATTGCATTGACTTTAATATATTTGTATATACTTAGTCTATAGATAGTTAGGTTTTTATATTTTTCATTGTATTTTGCACAATTACATGGCTGTTGTCTGTGAATGGGGTTATAATAATAACTATAAAGGGCTTGGGATGAAAGCACTAATAATATGAACAGTCCATTTTTAACTTTTAACTTTTTTGGTGAAATCACGTCATTTGGGGAGGGGGGGGGGCTATGGAGTACATACCAAAACAGAGGAGAAATGACATGTACAATGGATCTAATATGAACTCAAACTCTTTGAGTGGCGGAGAAGTGCTTCAGATCGTAAGGAATGTGGGTCCAGTAAGGCAGAGGTGGGACACACACACACACAGACACACACACACACACACACACACACACACACACACACACACACACACACACACACACACACACACACACACACACACACACTCTCTTTCCCACCCAATGACCCAACAAAAGACCCCCACCCAAAACCGTTACAAAAACAGACCACTATGGAGCCTTCATTCGGCTCGCGGCCATCTTGGCTCTAAGCTAAATCCCCGAGCCCAGAACCGATTGGTGGGTTGGCTGCAGGGGGGCGTGGCCTCTTCACAGGCCGATGGTGTAGGAGCGGCCGGCGGGGTTGTGGATGGCGGAGCAGCTGGGCTCCGTCACCGCCCACTCGTACCACACCTTCTTGCCGTTGTTGCAGCGCCAGAAGCGCACGGTGACATCATCAGTGCGGGACAAGGGGATGGGTTGCTGTCAGCGGGTGGGGGTTGAGGATAACGTTTTTTTTTTTTTTTAAAGAGGCGTTAAACAGAACTTTTGACGACTTAAAACAGTGAGCATTTCAGTAGTAGAAGGTAAACCAACTGCATTGATATAGCTTTAGCTTTGGTCAGGCGCAGTTAAGGTTAGAATGTCTCGCTCAGGGACACCTCTACACTCTGCTAGGAGGTAAAGCAGGTTGGGGGGGGGGAGGGTGAGGTAGACTGGCTCTACCTCACAAGCTACTACCTGCCTAGTAGACGGTTAAGTCTTCGCCTGCTAAATAGCGATTGTATTGTTAAGATACATAACAAATTATATTTTTATATATATTTTGTTGTACTGAATTGTACACGTACCTTGAGTGGGAAGAGGATGGGGAACCAGGAGAACATCCCCTTTGAATGAGTCGCTGGTTTGATACCTGCGGCACAAAGACATCACGTTGGAGAACACTCAAAAACGGAACACTTTATTGATATTATTGAATCCTTCCAGACACAAACACCACTCAGATCAGGCAGGATGAAAACTGCATAGACAAGAGGATAATCACTCAAAATATTATTTAGAGAAATGTGAAGGTAAAATGAAATTACATGGTTACATTTTAACAAACAATATAGGGACAGGTTTTTTTTATTCCTAAATCTTTAAAATATTAAAAACACATGATATTTTCAGCTATTTTCGAACGCATTTGCTTTTTGCCTGGACTATATTTCTTAAATTATTCGTATCTGTTTAATGTTATACTATGTGGAAGAATTTAGTCAATGGTATCACTAAAATGGCATTAATTGTAAGCTTACAAGGTTAGTGGCGGATGTCTATATTATATAGTATGATGATATACGATGGCATCCCCGGTGGCGTGCTCAGGAACTGCGCTGACATTTTCAACATGTCACTAGCTCAGGCAGTTGTCCCAGCGTGCTTTAAAACCACCTCCATTGTGCCAGTGCCAAAACACTCCTCTGCAGCGAGCCTCAACGACTTCCGCCCTGCTGCACTCACCACCATCATCATGAAGTGCTTCGAGAGGCTAGTCTGGCTCACCTCAAATCTGGCCTCTTACCCTCACTGGATAAACACCAATTTGCCTACAGTGAGAACAGGAGCATGGAGGATGCCATCTCCTCAGTCCACTCTGCTCTGTCCCACACTGATGAGAGCAACACCCACGAGAGAATGCTGTTCATTGGCTTCAGCTCAGCATTCAATACCATCATCCCTTCCAAACTCATATTCAAACTTGGTGACCTCATGAAAAACAATAATCATGACATTAACCCCTTTGTCTGTAACTAGTTATTGGACTCCCTTACTAACAGACCCCAGTCTGTCAGGTTAGACAATCTCACATCCTCCATCCTCACCCTGAGAGAGAGAGAGAGAGAGAGAGAAGATCATCGGGTGTGCACTTCCATGCATTGAGGAGATCTGTAGATGTCGGAAGAAGGTCATCTCCATTACAAAGGGCTGTAACCACCCTAGGCACCATCTCTTCTCCCCCTACCGTCCGGTCGCCGGTTCTGCTGCATCCGTACAACGACTACCAGGTTGAAGAATTTTCCACAGGCTGTGCGCCTACTGAACTGCTAGGAGTGCTGCCACTATCATAACATTGTCGTTAACATTACACTATCATACTTTGCTGGACTTTCTGGACTCATTACAGTTACTGCACTGTACTGCACTGTATTCATGATGCTGCTGCTGTACCATGCCCCACTTTAATTACGTTTAAATCTTTTTACACAATTCAAAACATCCGTCACTATATTGTTCTTTTTATGTTCATTTTTATTGTATATAGTATTTTTATAGTATTGTTTTAAAAATTCCTACTGCGGGAGGGAATGGGGAGTAAGCATTCCATTGTACTTGTTGCAAATGGCCAATAAAACATCTTGTATCTTGTATCTTGCAGCATACTCACCAACTGCATCACAGTGTGGTACGACAACTGCTCTATGACCGGAAAGCAGTGCAGAGGGTGGTAAAAACGTACCCCTCCCTGCAATAAAGAATTCCACTACAAACGTATCTGAGGAAGGCAGGAAAGATTGTCAACGACACCTCTCACCCCAACCATGGACTGTTTGCTCTCCATCCTTCCAGGAGGCGCTACAGGAACCATTTGTCAAGTCAAGTAGGCTCAGGAACAGCTTCTTCCCCTCAGCTGACATCTTTCTGACCTCAGTACCACGATGAAAATGTAAGTCATTTGTTAAGGTTAAGAAGAGATTTCTTTTTAGTTGTTTTTTCAAGGTTGAACAACTCATCTCAGAGCTCCCAGAACTTCGCTGCAGTTTCATTCCACTTCAACACAAGGAACCAAACTAAAGTGAGTAGTGGTTTAAATAAGTCTCACATCTGTCTGACTCGTGACGGAGCACTGTCACATGTAAAGTCCAGGATTCTGGGTCAATTTGTTGTGTTCAGATCTTTGCTCTATCGTCCGATCCTCGGATACACATATGAACTGTGCTCCAACCGGGGGAACGGAGAAGACCCGTGCGTAACAAACTAATCAAAAGAGAATTTTGAATCATAAAATATTTAACTAAGACTGCTGAGATACAATACAGTTCAATACTCCATGGAACCGCCAGACTGTGCTTTGCGATTGATATCAATCCGGCTCTCAATGTCTGTGTGGCAGGGCAACCACCCCCATCAACATCCCCCTTCTGCCACCGGTCATCCCCGACGGCTTCTTCCTTCCTCCGTCCCTGAGGGTCATTCTGTTATCTATTCTCTAATACACTCTTTAACACTTCAGATGAGAGAGCGGCCCCTACTGGTGTTGGGGAAACTACCATGAAGCCTAAGGCTTACCCACTTCCAATATACCCAAAGGTTACAGTTTGGGATCTGCCGGGAATCGGAACCACCAAATTCCCAGCTCATCGGTACCTGGAGCACGTAGAGTTTGAAAAGTTTTATTTTTTCATCATCGTATCATCAGAACGTTTAAGAGACAATGATTTCAAGCTGGCTCAGGAGATCATGAAATTGGGCAAGACTTTCTACTTTGTCCGTGCAAAGATTGACAGCAATCTGGATTCTGCGGAAAAGAGCCAGAAGGCGTATGACAAAGAAAAGACACTCCAGAAAATCAGGGAAAATTGCATTCAAGGTTTGCTTTTTGTCACTGTGTGTCCTGTAAATATTATGAATAATTTGAAAGGAGCACTGCTCAATGTTTCAGTATAAAACATGTTATATATATTAGAAATACTTGAAATAGCACGCAAAGATGATTCTAAAATAATATTATAGAAGAGAAAAGCTAATTTGATCCTCAATGCTGAGTCCTAGTACAGTCCAGTACGGTACAGTTTAAACATGTTTCCACACTCCTTCCTGACCACATTAAGTTCCTCCTGTATTCCATTTTCAACAGGACTTGAAGAACGAGGTGTGACGGCTCCTCAGGTCTTCCTGGTCTCCAACTTTGATCTCCATTTGTATGACTTCCCAACCCTCCAGGAGACCATAGAGAGAGACCTTCCTTCACACAAGAGAGATGTTCTGATCTTGGCCCTTCCCAACATCTGCAGCAGCAACATTAAGAAGAAGAAAGAGGTTCTCCGTTCACAAATTAAGTTCCACGCCTTCACATCTGCCACTGCAGCAGCTTTACCTATCTCAGGGCTTTCTATTGCTGCTGATTTAGGCCTTCAGGTCATTGTTATTACACAGTATTTGTTTCAGTTTGGTCTTGATAAAAAGTCACTGGAGAAACTTTCCAGTGACGCAAGAATGCCTTTAGATGAGCTTAAGGCAGTCTTGAAATATAGATGTTCTGGAAAGGATTTAACGAAAGAACTTCTTGATGTAATGGTTCTGGAAAAGCCACAACCTGCGATATGTGGTGTAGCAAAGGTTATCAAATGGATTCCTGTTATTGGAATCCCAATAGTGGCTAAAAATTCTTATGATTTCATGGAGATGTTTTTGAATCATGTTCTTGACAGCCTAGCTGTTGATGCAGAAAATGTTCTGATAAAAGCATTGGACATTCAGTAATGTCAGGTAATGCGGTAGCCTCCAGCGGTGAGGAACAATGAACGCTTAAACTGAACAATGAATGTTTAAAAAAGGGTAAAAAGTGATTCAGTAGTTAGTGATACAAAGTGTTTGCTGATGTTTTATTGGTTTGTTTTAAATACTTGTGACAATGTGTTAAATGTGTTTTTAATGGGCATGCCATGTCCAGGCCTGTTATCCACAGCAAGGCTAATGGGGCTAGGAGAGGTCCCTTAACCCCAGGTGAGGTGATTAGTAATCAGCCACAGCAATTGTTGACAGGTGTGTGTGTGCGCCGCTAACGCACGCGGCTTGGCCACGCCCCCTGTAAACCACCGTAACCGTGACAGTTTCTCTTTCATCTCATCATCAATATCATAATACGGTTAAATTACTTGTATATTAATTGTATGTGTTGTGAAATTAAAAAGTTTAATTATAATTCCTTCAATGTAAAATGTATTTTGGATCAGTTGCTTTAAAGCCGTAACAAAACTGAAAATGAAATGAAATGTAAATTGTTTTGTTGTTAAAAAAAATATTATCATCCTCTGAATGTGTGGGAGTTAAATAAAAAATATGTTTGTATCCTTGGAACAGCCTCATGCAGTGAGAACGTCCACAATGGAGTCCTTACAAGCCTTATGTATCAGTGAGAATGTCTATCATAGAGTCCTTGAAAACTGACTTGCCGATTAAATTTGAGTGTTTTTTGGAGACCGGAAAGTCGACCGACTGAGTAAATGACTGCCTTTATATAGCGCTGTTTCTGACCTGTTGTCACTCAAAGCGCTTTACAATGTGTGCCTATCATTTACCAGGGGGCAGACCAAGGTCTGATTGATAGAGTAGAATGAACCAGTGAATATTAAGACCAGTGTGAAAAGATGGCCAGGAGGGCAGCGTTTTGTACAGTGAAAATAACTCAGCATCTAACCAGAGTGCAAATGTTGCAGTAAAGTGCATGGAAATATATAATTAATAATTTACAGTTTACAGTTGCTAAAAGACAGTCTACTAGGTATATATATGATATACGTTATACGATTACTTGTTGAGTATGTGTGAGATATGAGCATAATAATAGGTATATATACAGGTAAGTAAGTATACAGATTCAGCAGGTAGTGATCAGGGGTATGCAGTTATGAAAAACAGGATACATATATATAAATGTATACACAGCAGGTAGAGAGCAGGGATATGCAGTTCTATCAACAGTTGAGGATTAAAACATATACGGCAGATACAATAAAAATGTACACATTTACAGGTATGTTATCAATACATATGTAAACTATAGGTAGAGGTAGGTAGTTGTGATTACAGAGCAAGGCAGTCAAAGTCTTTCAGATTCAGATCAGATTACTTTATTTATCCCGAGGGAAATTAAGGATGGTGGTGGTGGTCTTTGATGGTGATGTATTATTATTATAGGATATATTGAGCAGAGCTGGGGGGGCAGGGGGGGGCTGCAGGCGGGGGGGGGGGGGCAGGAGGGGTCATCATGGTGCAGTCACTCTGGTTCAGAGAGATGACAGCTGAGGAAGAAGCTGTTCCTAAGCCTGCTTGACTTGGAACTTTTATTATACCTGTTGTTACCAGCAGAAAGTTTCACTCAGGTTACAGGTTGAATGACCAACTTTATTAACACACTAATCACACTGACACGCCGCAGGGTCAACGAAACACACCAGCCCCCTCTGCTCAGCCAATCACAGACCCGTACACGACCAACCTTGCTGCGCAGCTCTGTGATTGGCTGAGAGACACTTGAGAGACACTTTTACCATCAGGCAGGTGATACCGCAGTATCAGGTGCCGCACAAACAGACTTAGAGACAGCTTCCACAGTCAGGCCATCAGGCTGCTGAACAGTGGCGGCTGGTGGATTTTTCACCAGGGGGGGGGCTATACCATTTTTTTTATTTACAATTATATATTGTTAATTTCATTATATACAATTACTTTTTGTATTGAAATGTCGCACTTCTGTCATCACTTTCATCATCAAGCTCAAAGGCACCACAGAACTTCACACAGTCTATTATGTGGATGTGTTTTTGTCCACCTCCTCATTGTGTTGACAGATCCCTATCCTTTGCTTGTCCTGGTCATTAACTGTTCAGTGTTGGTGTTTAAATTCAAATAAGTGTGTCAATGCATGTCAACATATAAAGACCTTCACACACACCATTGCTTTTGCTCGGGGCTGCTCAAAAACTGAAATGACACGGTCCCATAGATACAACTGTAATTGAGTAACTTGTTAAACAGTCCATTCTGAGGAGTAAGTGTGCAGGGTTGCTGCAGTAAAATGCAGTAAAACATAGAAAATTGTATCTCTCTAACTGAGAAACTTAACTCAAATGTCAGTCAGAAAATGAAAACACAGAATCAGGTTGATCTGGGCCCAGATCTTTCACCTTAAGTTTGTCCGCCAAACTTCTTCTCTCAAACGGATCTTGAATGAGAGATTAGGGACCGGGTTGAGTCTTGGGGTAGTGCTCACGCTCGCCATTGTTGAACTTGTTGTAGTTAAAATGGCGCCCGCAGAGACAGAGCATAATATGCTTTTCCTAGTAGTACACTGTGACGCACACAAATGACGATGCTCGATGCTCCAAAGTCTTCCGGGAGGGCTGTTTGAAAAGCGCCCCTCCGGAAGACGTTTTGAGGACGCTGATTGGCTACATTTTATGTCACTTGTTTATATCTTGAATCAGCAATTGGCTAAACTGCTACAGAGACCCGCCTCCGTGGGGCGATTTCTCTACAGCCCCCCCAGCATCGTCATTCAAATGCGCCCTTAAGGCTGCAGACCCTGAAATGGAACACGGCCACAGTGTACTAGGCATATGTGTACTAGGAAAAGCATGTTGCGCAAATTATTTAAAAATCATATTTTACACATATTTCTGGGTGCATTCCATAATTTAAACACACACATATTGACAATTTATATATATATTTTTTAAATTATTATTATTTTTTAATATTTTGTTTGTGCGTGTGGTTTAGGGGGGGCGGCGCCCCATCGCCCCCTATGGGCCAGCCGCCACTGCTGCTGAACAAGGGTGTATAGCATATAACAATGTATATTTTATTACATTGATTTATATATATATATTGCTCTTTTTCTGTGCTAATATATTGCATTTTATATATGCACTTTTATATTTTTTTATATTTAACTTTATACAGTTTGGACTTTTTGATTCTTTTTTATTCTATTCATTTTTTTTTATAACTGCTGTCTGTCGTCGGGTATTGCACATAAGATTTTCACCCATTGCTTATACTTTGATGTGACAATAAAGTTGACTTGACTTGACTTGAGACAGGGGACGGCTGACTGACCCACACAGCAACCCATTACCGGATCGCTACACTGTGCCACACAGTGGCAAAAATTATTCCTGGGGCAATTTTCTGGGACACAGTTCACTTCATTCAGTTCACCTAAAATAACTAGTTCAGACTCGTTCGCAAACTAGTTCAGTGTCACTTCCGGTTCGCCACTTCCGTTTTGAATTGCCACTTCCAGTTGTAGTTTCTAAGCTCAATATCACCAATAAATCATGCAAAATAATATTTGTTATTAAACGGCCTACGTAATCTTGCAACATTGTAGGCCTACCTACAATGTTGCAAGATTGTAACTGGATTATGGACTTCCTGACGGGCAGGCCTCAAGTGGTGAAGATTGGGAACAACATCTCATCCACTCTGGTCCTCAACACCGGAGCACCCCAAGGCTGCTGCCTCAGTCCCCGGCTGTACTCGCTGTACACACATGACTGTACTGCCACGCACAGCAATAATCGGATTATCAAGTTTGCAGACGACACCACAGTCATCGGCCTGATAAGCGAGGGCGACGAAACCGAGTACAGAGATGAGGTAGTCCAGCTGACACGATGGTGTGAGGACAACAGCCTCACACTGAATGTCAGCAAGACTAAGGAGCTCATCATGGACTTCAGGAGCCACCGGGGCACCCACTCCACCATCAGCCTGGATGGGACACCGGTGGAAGTAGTCAGCTGCTTCCGTTTCCTTGGGCTACAGATTTCTGATGACCTGGCGTGAACTTCTACTGTGGCACCGTAGAGAGCGTCCTGACTAGTGGCGTCACTGTGTGGTACGGCAACACCCCTGCACGGGACAAGAAGGCCATCCAGAGGGTCGTGAGGACGGCAGAGAAGATTATCGGGTGTGCACCATGCATTGAGGAGATCTTTAGGACCAGATGTCGGAAGAAGGCCATGTCCATCATAAAGGAATGCAACCACCCTGGGCACCATCTCTTCTCCCCCGTACCGTCTGGTAGTTAGTAGATCGTTTTTATCCACAGGCAGTGCACCTACTGAACTGCTAGGAGTGCTGCCACTTTCACTTTCATAACATTGTCATTAACATTACACTTACATACTTTGCTGGACTGAGAAATCCTGCCGACCAACGCCAATTTAGAGGTGTCACGGTTTAGGTGCCCCCTAAACTCCACCCAACACAGGATTTCAATTCTCCAACACACACATCACACAAGAGACCAGGATATTAATACAATAAGGGTTGCTTTATTAATCAAAAATTTCATTAAAAAGACAGGTAGTAAGACCCCTATAGACCCACCCTCGGCGCCACTCTTACTCCGTCCCCTACTGCTCACGTGGGCAGTGTAGAGCCTCCTGGGGGAAGGGGTATTGGGGGAAGGAAGGACATACGGGACAAAACATAAATTGGAGTGGGGATGGGTTCTCGCTCCCTGCACTGCCGAGAACTCAGTCCCCACAAAAATAAAAATAAAGAGTTTCTGGTCTGGGCGGGACGTGGTTGGTGGCTCCGCCCCGACGTACACAACGCCACCGCTTGTCCCGCCAGCAACACGGCCGAAATCGCCTCTCTCTCCGGGCGCTCCACCTCCACCGCAGAAGACAGGTGACGACGTCGATGGCTCCGCCTCCGGTGGCAATGGGCAC
Organism: Muraenolepis orangiensis; assembly: GCA_027704905.1. NCBI lineage: Eukaryota > Metazoa > Chordata > Actinopteri > Gadiformes > Muraenolepididae > Muraenolepis > Muraenolepis orangiensis. The sequence goes on along the minus strand of CM051005.1, from coordinate 9,260,066 downwards.
AGCGCGGACACTCGCTCTACACTCCGCGCCGTCAGACAACACGTATATATACATCAGTGGTGAAGTGTCAGGGCCTTCAAGGTATTCAGAGAAGACCCTGGAACTCTCAGATGAAACCCCAGAAAATCACATTGTATGATTTTTAAGTAATTCATTTGCATTTTATTGCATGAAATAAGTATTTGATCACCTACCAACCAGTAAAAATTCCGGCTCTCACAGACCTGTTAGTTTTTCTTTAAGAAGCCCTCCTATCCTCCACTCATTTCCTGTATTAACTGCACCTGTTTGAACTCGTTACCTGTATAAAAGACACCTCTCCACACACTCAATCAATCACACTCCAACCTCTCCACAATGGGCAAGACCAAAGAGCTGTCTAAGGACATCAGGGACAAAATTGTAGACCTGCACAAGGCTGGGATGGGCTACAGGACAATAGGCAAGCAGCTTGGTGAGAAGGCAACAACTGTTGGCGCAATTATTAGAAAATGGAAGAAGTTCAAGATGACGGTCAATCTCCCTCGGTCTGGGCCTCAAGGTCCTGGAGTGGCCTAGCCAGTCTCCAGACCTGAACCCAATAGAAAATCTTTGGAGGGAGCTGAAAGTCCGTGTTGCCCAGCAACAGCCCCGAAACCTGAAGGATCTGGAGGAGATCTGTATGGAGTGGGCCAAAATCCGTGCTGCAGTGTGTGCAAACCTGGTCAAGAACTACAGGAAACGTCTGATCTCTGTAATTGCAAACAAAGGTTTCTTTACCAAATATTAAGTTCTGTTTTCTGATGTATCAAATACTTATTTCATGCAATAAAATGCAAATTAATTACTTAAAAATCATACAATGTGATTTTCTGGATTTTTGTTTTAGATTCAACTGTGTCTCTCACAGTTGAAGTGTACCTATGATACACAGACCTCTACATGCTTTGTAAGTGGGAAAACCTGCAAAATCGCCAGTGTATCAAATACGTATCTCCCCACTGTATATGTGTGTGGTGAAACAAGCCCCTGTGTCCCCAGCCGTCTCTGTAGTGGCCATCAGGGGGCAACAGAGAGCAAGCAGCAGTGGGGAAGCTGATACCCACACCTGGTGGAGGTGTGGGGGATAAAACCACCTGAGGTCAACAGCTCAGCCCTTTTGGATTCTGCTACACACACACACACACACATATTCATGCTCATCACCAACACACATCCATCCGACCCCATATAGACATATGTATGTATTTGTTATTATTATATTGGTGAAATACATTTCAGTTACTAAAGTAAGTTTGTAGTCCAACTGCCTTTTATTTAATTTTATTTACGAGCTGGCCGTAACAGTGGGAATAGAAATGCATGACTACTTTAGATGAGTTTACAATATATAGAAGGCCAATGCAATCATAATTGAAAAAAGTCAAAACTTTACATTTTATGTACATTTTCAGTTTTGTTTCTTGGTATTATAACATAATAATCTTTCCTATAAGGAAATTATAAGGAATAATTTAGGAATTATAATTGAAAAATAATACAGTACGTAAACAACAAGTCATTTCAACATATTATGATAATGATGAGATGAGTGAGAAAGACTATAGCTGTAGTTATGGTAAAGCTGTAATCTGGTAGTGTAAAATAAAACAATTAATGAAGTCTCTTCACCACTCTCTGACTGAGAGTTGACTGTCAGTTCCTGTAAAAATATATATTTAATAATATTACAAGTGGCCTTTGGGTTCAGGGACCTCTCAGCCCCATTAGCCCTGCTGTGGATAACAGGCCTGGACATGGCATGCCCATTAAAAACACAACATTTAACCAATCATTTAACCCAATGTCATGTTTCACCAGTAATTAAAACAAACCAATAAAACATCAGCAAACACTTTGTATCACTAACTACTGAATCACTTTTTACCCTTTTTAAACATTCATTGTTCAGTTTAAGTGTTCATTGTTCCTCACCGCTGGAGGCTACCGCATTACCTGACATTACTGAATGTCAAATGCTTTTATCAGAACATTTTCTGCGTCAACAGCTAGGCTGTCAAGAACATGATTCAAACAACTCAAAATGAAAAAAGAAGAAAGAGCAGCTGCTATTGGGAGTCCAATAAAAGGAATCCATCTGATACCTTCCTCTGCTGCAAGACATATTATAAGTTGGGACATTTCACGCAGCATTAAACCAACAAGTTCTATTGTTATATCCTCTCCAGAACACAAATATTTCAAGACTGCCTTAAGATCATCTAAAGGCTTACTTGTGTCACTGGAAAGTTTCTCCAGTGACTTTTTATCAAGACCAAAATGAAACAAATACTGTCTAATAACAACGACCAGAAGGCTTAAATCAGCAGCAATAGAAAGCCCTGGGATAGGTAAAGCTGCTACAGTGGCAGATGCTAAGGCGTGGAACTTAATGTGTGAACGGAGAACCTCTTTCTTCTTCTCAATGTTGCTGCTGCAGATGTTGGGAAGAGCCAAGATCAGAGTATCTCTCTTGTGTGAAGGAAGGTCTCTCTCCATAATCTTCTGGAGGGTGGGGAAGTCATACAAATGGAGATGACAGATGAAGTTGGAGACCAGGAAGACCTGAGGAGTCGTCACACCTAGTTCTTTAAGTCCTGTTGGAAATGGAATACAGGAGGAACTTAATGTGGTCAGGAAGGAGTGTGGAAACATGTTTAAACTGTACTGGACTGGACTGTACTAGGACTCAGCATTGAGGATCAAATTTACTTTTCTCTTCTATTATATTATTTTAGAATCATCTTTGCATGCTATTTCAATTATTATGTTTTATACTGAAACATTCATTGAGAAGTGCTCCTTTAAAATAATTGAAATATTTCATATTTACAGTACACACATTGACAAAAAGCAAACCTTGAATGCAATTTTCCTTGATTTTCTGGAGTGTCTTTTTTTCGTCGTACTTCTTCTGGCTATTTTTCTCAGAATGCAGATTGCTGTCAATCTTAGCACGGACAAAGTAGAAATTCTTGCCCATTTCCACGATCCCCTGAGCCAGCTTGACATCATTCTCTTTGAATCGGTCAGATGATACGATGATGAAAAAATCAAACTTTTCAAACCCTACGTGCTCCAGGTACTGATCAGCTGGGAATTTGGTGGTTCCAATTCTTGGCAGATCCCATACTGTAACATTTGGATATGTTGGATGTGGGTAAGCCTCAGGCTTCATGGTAGTTTCCACGACACCAGTAGGGGCCGCTCTATCATCTCTGTTGTCTATTCCCCTAAAGGCATTAACAAATGAGGACTTTCCAGATCCACTCTCTCCTGTGACAGCAATGTTCAGTGGAATACTATCAAGATCTCGAAAATATGCCCGGCTCATTGATGCAGCTGCTTGTGTGTCATTGTTTTCCAGGGCCGTTTGAATATCTTCCAGGGACATCCTTGAGAATAAGAAAGAATAGAGAAAATTATTGATAGTCAATTTAGCATCAGCGTTGCTGTTTTTATCTGGGAGGTGTGTTATATGCTGATAATAACCATACACAGACACCAAGTGAGAACGTGCGACTGTCTTTACTGAAGGTTTAGTCAGAACAACAAAGGCACTGAAATTAAACAGTCTCTTGGAACACAGGGAACTAAACTCAATAGGAGTAGTAGATGTTTGTTGTACCGTGACCAATAGGAGTAGTAGATGTGTGTTGTACCCTGACCAATAGGAGTAGTAGATGTTTGTTGTACCGTGACCAATAGGAGTAGTAGATGTTTGTTGTACCCTGACCAATAGGAGTAGTAGATGTTTGTTGTACCGTGACCAATAGGAGTAGTAGATGTTTGTTGTACCGTGACCAATAGGAGTAGTAGATGTGTGTTGTACCCTGACCAATAGGAGTAGTAGAAGTTTGTTGTACCGTGACCAATAGGAGTAGTAGATGTTTGTTGTACCGTGACCAATAGGAGTAGTAGATGTTTGTTGTACCGTGACCAATAGGAGTAGTAGATGTTTGTTGTACCCTGACTAATAGGAGTAGTAGATGTGTGTTGTACCGTGACCAATAGGAGTAGTAGATGTTTGTTGTACCGTGACCAATAGGAGTAGTAGATGTTTGTTGTACCGTGACCAATAGGAGTAGTAGATGTTTGTTGTACCATGACCAATAGGAGTAGTAGATGTTTGTTGTACCGTGACCAATAGGAGTAGTAGATGTTTGTTGTACCCTAACCAATAGGAGTAGTAGATGTTTGTTGTACCCTGACCAAAAAGTTAAAAGTGTGTAATCATGTGTTAAGAGTGTTCCCGTGTACACCACCCTTTAGATAAGTAATGTGTTAGGCACAAATGTAATTTCTCAGCAGTTAAAGGGTTCACCCTGCAGTTGAGGAGGAGTGTTTTAGAGAATATAAAACAGAATGACCCTCAGGGACGGAGGAAGGAAGAAGCCGTCGGGGATGACCGGTGGCAGAAGGGGGTTGTTGATGGGGGTGGTTGCCCTGCCACACAGACATTGAGAGCCGGATGATGGCCATTCTCAGTGATACGTGAGGCTGTTTCAAGGACTCCATTGTGGATATTCTCACTGCATGAGGCTGTTTCAAGGACCCCATTGTGGACATTCTCACTGCATGACGCTGTTTCAAGGACTCCATTGTGGACATTCTCAGTGATACATGAGGCTGTTTCAAGGACCCCATTGTGGACATTCTCACTGCATGAGGCTGTTTCAAGGATACAAATATATTTATTATTTAACCCCCAAACATTCACAGGCTAATAATCTTCTGTCTGTTTTTAAATAACAAAAATATTATTATTTCACGTAATCATTTTTTTTTTCAAGGCAGAAGGAATTATAATTAAACGTGTTAATTTCACAACATATACAACACGTAATTTCAACGTATTATGATATTAATGAGATGAAAGAGAAACAAATAAGATGTAATGTGTTGCAGTAATGTTAACCATCAAGGTAGCTGTTGTAAAGCTGCAATCTGGAAACATAAAATATAAAAATAACTAATGAAGTCTCTCCCCCACTCTCTGACTGAGAGTGACTGTCAGGTCAGGTTATGTCCTGTCAAATCTATATTTAATAATATTACATTCTATTAAGTGGCCTTTGGGTTCAGGCACCTCTCCTAGCCCCATTATCCCTGCTGTGGATAACAGGCCTGGACATAGCATGCCCATTAAAAACACAACATTTAACCCAATGTCATGTTTCACCAGTAATTAAATACAAACCAATCAGCAAACACTGTGTATCACTAACTACTGATTCACTTATAACACTTTTTACCCATTGTTTCATTTAAGTGTTCATTGTTCCTCACCGCTGGAGGCTACCGCATTACCTGACATCACTGAATGTCCAATGCTTTTATCAGAACATTTTCTGCATCAACAGCAAGGCTGTCAAGAACATGACTCACAAACCTGTAAATGAAACCATAAGAAAGACCAGCCGCTACTAGAGTCCAACTAAAGGAATCCATCTGGAACCTTCTTTTGCTGCAACACATATCACACTTTGTGACATATTACGCAGCATACAAGATGTTTTATTGGCCATTTGCAACAAGTACAATGGAATGCTTACTCCCCATTCCCTCCCTGATGAAGCCATATCTAGGAGCTTATATTATTTAATAGTTATCCATTTGTTTTATTGTTCTTTTTTGTTTATAGTAAATCTTCCTTTTAATTCTTACTTAAGCTTATCAAATAAGTTGTACTATGCCTCTGTTTTGAAAAGGCAGCCTTTGGGCACCGGAGCCGGGGGGACCTGCTCATTATAGATCTGGGAAACAGGTGGTAGTGAGGAGCACCCGGTCGGCATATGGTTTTTTGCCATCGGGTAAGAACTAAGAAAAAACGTACTTGTATGTGTCAAATAAATTGCACTAAAACGAATTTTGCTTGGACCTTAATTTTTTCCAATGCGTAGGATTCGCTAACGGGTGCCTCAGCGGCACTTTGCTTTGAGTTATATTTCTTTCTTATATCTTTATGATTTGGCCGCTTTACTCCCGCAGTAGGAATTTTTAAAACAATACTATAAAAATACTATATACAATAAAAATTAACATAAAAAGAACAATATAGTGACGGATGTTTTGAATTGTGCAAAAATATTTAAACGCAATTAAAGTGGAGCAGTAGTACAGCAGCAGCATCATGAATACAGTGCAGTACAGTGCAGTAACTGGAATGAGTCCAGAAAGTCCAGCAAAGTATGATAGTGTAATGTTAATGACAATGTTATGATAGTGGCAGCACTCCTAGCAGTTCAGTAGGCGCACCGCCTGTGTAAAAAACCTGGTAGTCGTTGTACGGATGCAGCAGAACCGGCGACCAGACGGTAGGGGGAGAAGAGATGGTGCCTAGGGTGGTTGCAGCCCTTTGTAATGGTGATGACCTTCTTCCGACATCTACAGATCTCCTCAATGCATGGAAGTGCACACCCGATGATCTTCTCTCTCTCTCTCAGGGTGAGGATGGAGGATGTGAGATTGTCTAACCTGACAGACTGGGGTCTGTTAGTAAGGAAGTCCAATAACTAGTTACAGACAAAGGTGTTAATGTCAAGATTCTTGGTTTTCATGAGGTCACCAAGTTTGAATATGAGTTTGGGGGAGATGATGGTATTGAATGCTGAGCTGAAGCCAATGAACAGCATTCTCTCGTGGGTGTTGCTCTCATCAGTGTGGGACAGAGCAGAGTGGGCTGAGGAGATGGCATCCTCCATGCTCCTGTTCTCACTGTAGGCAAATTGGTGTTTATCCAGTGAGGGTAAGAGGCCAGATTTGAGGTGAGCCAGGACTAGCCTCTCTAAGCAGTTTATGATGATGGGGGTGAGTGCAACAGGGCGGAAGTCGTTGAGGCTCGCTGCAGAGGAGTGTTTTGGCACTGGCACAATGGAGGTGGTTTTAAAGCACGCTGGGACAACTGCCTGAGCTAGTGACATGTTGAAAATGTCAGCGCAGTTCCTGAGCACGCCACCGGGGATGCCATCATATATCATCATACTATATAATATAGACATCCGCCACTAACCTAGTAAGCTTAAAATGAATGGCATTTTATAATAATAAGTGATAGCATTAAGACAAAATTCTTCCACATAGTATAACATTCAACAGATACGAAGTAATTAAGAGATATAATCCAGGCAAAAAGCAAATATCATGTGTTTTTGATATTTTAAAGATTTAGGAATAAAAACACCAGTCCCTCACGTTCAGGCACATAGCCAGGTTGGTTGTTCTATTTCTTATAGGCTAAGGAGTCTAGGCTTCACCTTATGGGCATGTCCCGTGGGCGCACTGCGTGCACTGAACATTTTCAGCAATGTACCAATCCGCCCACATTCCCCACTGCACCGTGCCTATAAGGCCGCGTCGAGCCGCACTCACCCTCCAATTTCTTTCAGCAATGCAGGAGGTAAGCAATGATGAATGATGAATGATGTTAACCGTCCAACCATAACGCTGCTTTTCAGGACCTGGCGGCGCCAGGGCCAAGCGCACCTGCGCGAAGTGCCCGGCAAACAACCAAAATACAAAGGAATAACCAAGTTTATTAAAAAATATATCCCTGCAGGGAATATAAGGGAACTCGGAACGGTGCCAAATATAAGAAAAAAATAAAACAAACTAAACTGCCTAATGAAAACGGACTAATGAAAATGCAAAGGACAGCACCCGCTCCGAAAGTAGTGTTTTTATTAACGGGTAACGCTGTGTGATGCAGTGTATCCCATGGGCTGCATACCTGTAACCTTTCTCCTGGAAAATAAATAATGTACCACATACAGAGCATTCACAAAAGCAACTAATTATAATCTGTCTACTCAGTAGGTATACAAAACTATAACAACAATCTAAACCTATCTAGACTTCTCAAGTCACGGATGTCAGATCTAAAGTCTCTAATCTCAGATCTCTAATGTGTCAACTCAAACAGCAAATCCAAAATACGCTGCCGGACAGCAAAGCAACCCTCTGTCTACTCTCTACCCCAGTGGCGGCCGGTGACATCCGAAGTAGGAGGGGCGCAGGGTAAACAATTCTCAATATTTTTTTTTAAATCATATCTGCTGTGCAATACCGCATTTTCCCAGACGGTGGCGCCATTTCTCCATGTAAACGACCGAGAGGGCGAATTAAAGAAATAAAAATAAAAAACTATACATAATATAAATATAAACCTCACTGTTACTCATTCTACTCTGTATTGTATATATGTATATTGACTGAACATTCCTTTACTTACTGCTTAATTTCTTTTTTTTATACTTACTTTATTTTTACTGTATGTAGCACAATCTCAGGGGCTCATACAGAAACAAGCATTTCATCATAAAGTATTCTGTATTTTGTTGTGACAAATAATAAACAAACTTGAAACTTATGGTGAAAGAACATTTATTATATGGTGCTTCAATTAGCAATTATGAACACAGTAATACCTAGTAGAAAATAAACGTAAGAAAAAAATATGGTCTTATATTAGAAAGACTACCCAGTGTGCCATCAAAAATAATACCTAAAAATATGGTCTTACATTCGATTGTGCAAAAGTAATTAGAACAAAATAGAAGATAATAAAATAGACCTGATACAAGTCCTGAGATAAAATGCAATACAATGTTAAGCTTACAAATTAAAAGGTACTGGGTCCTATGTACACTACACTACTATACAATATACAGTTTAATCTATGTACCTATGCTATACTAACTATACAAGAACTACACAACTATAACTATACAACTATTCTCTCCTCAGACAGCAAGACGCGAACTGACTCATTAACAAATGCTTCTGAATTAAACAAATTAAATAAAATACAAATGCTTAATACATTCGACCACAGCATATATTAGCAGACAAACACACGGAGGACCCTGTAGCTAGCATTGGGGAAGCACGTGTCCACGATAAACTTACAAAACCCCAATCCACACCGTTTACATACAAATGACACAAGCTGCATGTTTATACAGCAAGACCAACATTTCTTATCCCCTTTACTTTACGTTTACATCGTCCACAATAAAAATAAATGTAAAACTATAACCGGGACAACAAAAACGTACCTTTCCTCAGACAGCAAGACGCGAACTGAGAGCAGAGCAGTACAGGCTTTACAAATAACTAGGTTCAACTAGGCTATGAATTGAGTGGCGCATGCGTGACTGGTTTCTTTGCTACAATTGAGTCACTCAATGTGACTCAATTGTGCTCGGGCCCATAGGGGCCCGAGCGCCCCTATGGACGAGCCGCCACTGCTCTACCCTCAACTCAAACAAAAAGACATCACATATTAAGGGGACAGATGGTCCTCTGATTGGACGACGGGGCAGGTACAATAGATGATTGACTAACACCTGGGGGAAACAAACGTGGACAGAACAGAGCGGACACAAGACACTGCATAATAAAAATGTTTGGTCGTAACGGATCGCCACGACGACCACAACAACAAACATGGTCACCAGAATAGAAACATTAATGACATCCGTTTCCGATTGGCTCCTCCCCTAACCAACTGGGTCCCGCCCACAGGGTGCTGATGGTGCTGGGGGCGGGCCGCGGTCCGCTGGTCAACGCCGCCCTGAGCGCCGCACACCACGCCGACAGGAAGCTGAAGATCTACGCCGTGGAGAAGAACCCCAACGCCATCGTCACGTGAGTCTGAATGCGTGGAATCGAGAGCGCATTGAGGAAATGGCAGCCATGTTCTGTATGCATGCACCCGTGTGTTAGGTCAACTCCTGGGGTCAATATACACACAATTTGTGCGTATATTGTTTGTTAAAATGTAACCATGTAATTTAATTTCACCTTCACATTTCTCTAAATAATATTTTGAGTGATTATCCTCTTGTCTATGCAGTTTTCATCCTGCCTGATCTGAGTGGTGTTTGTGTCTTGAAGGATTCAATAATATCAATAAAGTGTTCCGTTTTTGAGTGTTCTCCAACGTGATGTCTTTGTGCCGCAGGTATCAAACCAGTGACTCATTCAAAGGGGATGTTCTCCTGGTTCCCCATCCTCTTCCCACTCAAGGTACGTCTACAAATCAGCTTTTCCAACAAAAAATGTTATGTATCTTAACAATACAATCGCTATTTAGCAGGCGAAGACTTAACCGTCTAGGCAGGTAGTAGCTTGTGAGGTAGAGCCAGTCGTCTGTAAAACAGAAGGTTTCTGGTTCACCCCCCCCCCCAACCTGCTTTACCTCCTAGCAGAGTGTGGAGGTGTCCCTGAGCGAGACATTCTAACCTTAACTGCGCCTGACCAAAGCTAAAGCTATATCAATGCAGTTTGTTTACCTTCTACTACTGAAATGCTCACTGTTTTAAGTCATCAAAACTTCTGTTTGATGCCTCTTTAAAAAAATAAAATGTTATCCTCAACCCCCACCCGCTGACAGCAACCCATCCGCTTGTCCCGCACTGATGATGTCACTGTGCACTTCTGGCGCTGCAACAACGGCAAGAAGGTGTGGTACGAGTGGGCGGTGACGGAGCCCAGCTGCTCCGCCATCCACAACCCCGCCGGCCGCTCCTACACCATCGGCCTGTGAAGAGGCCACGCCCCCCTGCAGCCAACCCACCAATTCGCCTGGTGGCCATCTTGGTTCCGGGCTCGGGGATTTAGGTTAGAGCCAAGATGGCCACGAGGTGAATGAAGGTTTCTATAGTGGTCTGTTTTTGTAACGGTTTTGGGTGGGGGTCTTTTGTTGGGTCATCGGGTGGGAAACAGCGTGCGTGCGCGTGTGTGTGTGTGTGTGTGTGTGTGTCCCACCTCTGCCTTACTGAACCCACATTCCTTACCCTCGGATCTGAAGCACTTCTCCACCAATCAAAGAGTTTGAGTTCATATTAGAACCATTTTACATGTCATTTCTCCTCTGTTTTGGTATGTACTCCATAACCCCCCCCCCTCCCCAAATGACGTGATTTCCCCAAAATGTTGTTTTTGTTCATGAAATAAACAAGTGGAAAATGGACTGTTCATATTATTAAAGCTTTCATCCCAAACCCTTTATAATTATTATAACCTCACATTCACCCATTCATAGACAGCAGCCATGTAATTGTGCAAAATACAATGACAAATAAAATAAAACTTTAAAAGAAATGAAAGAAAAGAAACCTGGTATAGACTAAGTATATACAAATATATTAAAGTCGATGCAATACAATTGCGTTGGATAGATATAAGTATACGTTTATACTGGAAACTAGAAAGAATATATTAAACATGCTTCTTTTCAATTGCCCACCTATTAAATTGTTTTTATTCATTGCAAAATACAGAAAAGTAATTGCCTTAGCCAGTTTTGTGTGGGGCTTTGTGTGCCACATGGTCAGACATGGTGTTGATCACAAGGTCACCGGTTCAAGTCTCGTCCGTAGCTAATGAAGGAATGCAAGCAGATCTTTGGGGATGACTTTAAGAGTCTCTTGCGTAGATATAATGAACATTGTGTGCTATATATACACACATGCATTTATTTGAATGTATTGTATTATGTTTCACTCTGTTATACTGTTATACTTTTATTGTAGCCATTGCACTATTCTTCACAGCACACTGTACACTGACAACCAAAATAGTCTTAAAGCACAGGTGTTGTATACATCTTATTTGTATTGTAAAGTGTAGGCACGATAAGGCTTCTGCCTACATTTTTACATGTACTATTTCTAACTGACGGTTTATTGAGCTCTAAAACCAATGCATATAATGACTCGGTTATAAGTAGGGCAAACTATTAAATAACTTAACTGAGTACATTTATATAACAGGCTTTGATTAATCACAACTCACAAGTTTAAAATACTTGTATTTATGTGTGTGAATGTGTGAGGGTTAAATATGACATATATATGTGTGGTGAAACGAGCCCCTGTGTCCCCAGCCGTCTCTATAGTGGCCACCAGGGGGCAACAGAGAGCAAGCAGCAGTGGGGAAGCTGATTGTTCATCACCCACACCTGGTGGAGGTGTGGGGGATAAAACCCCCTGAGGTCAACAGCTCAGCCCTTTTTGGATTCTGCTACACACACACACACACACACACACACACACATTTATACCCCCATATAGACATATGTATGTATTTGTTATTATTATATTGGTGAAATAAATGTCATTTCAGTTACTAAAGTAAGTGCCAACAGTAACAGTAATACGAGCTGGCCGTAACAGTGGTAATATAATTGCATGACTGCTTTAGATGAGTTTAAAAGATATAGAAGGCCAATGTAATCATAATAGAAACATTTTCAAAACTTAACATTTTAATTACATTTTCAGTTTTGTTTCAAAAAATCAATAATCAAATAATAAAACAGTTATTATAACATAATAATCTTACCTCTGCTGAAGGAATTATAATTGAAAAGAATATAGCATGTAAACAACAAGTCATTTCAACGTAATATGATAATGATGAGATGAGTGAGAAAGGTTATAGCTGTAGTTATAGTAAAGCTGTAATAATAAAACATGAATGAAGTCTCTCCACCACTCTCTGACTGAGAGTTGACTGTCAGGTCAGGTTATGTCCTGTAAAAACATATATTTAATAATATTACAAGTGGCCTTTGGGTTCAGGGACCTCTCAGCCCCATTAGCCCTGCTGTGGATAACAGGCCTGGACATGGCATGCCCATTAAAAACACAACATTTAACCAATCATTTAACCCAATGTCATGTTTCACCAGTAATTAAAAGAAACCAATAAAACATCAGCAAACACTTTGTATCACTAACTACTGAATCACTTTTTACCCTTTTTTAAACATTCATTGTTCATTTAAGTGTTCATTGTTCCTCACCGCTGGAGGCTACCGCATTACCTGACATTACTGAATGTCAAATGCTTTTATCAGAACATTTTCTGCATCAACAGCAAGGCTGTCAAGAACATGACTCAAAAACCTGTAAATGAAACCATAAGAAAGAAAAGCCGCCATTAGGAATCCAACAAAAGGAATCAATCTTAAACCTTCCTCTACTGCAACACATACCTCATTTAGTGACGTTTCACGCATCATTAAACCAACAAGATCTTTCGTTATATCCTTTCCAGAACAAATATATTTCAAGACTGCCTTAAGCTCATCTAAAGGCTTTTTTGTGTCATTGGAAAGTTTCTCAAGTGACTTTTCATCAAGACCAAACTCAGACAAATACTGTTTAATAACACCGACCAGAATGCCTAAATCAGCAGTAATAGAATCCCCAGGGATAGGTACAGCTGCTACAGCTGCAGATAATAAGGCATAGTACTTCATTTGTGAATGGAGAACATCTTTCTTCTTCCTAATGTTGCTTTGAGAGATGTTGGGAAGGGCCAAGATCAGAACATTTCTCTTGTGTGATGGAAGGTCTCTCTCCATGTTGTCCTGGAGGGTGGGGAAGTCGTACAAACGGAGATCAAAGTTGGAGACCAGGAAGACCTGAGGAGCCGTCACATCTTGTTCTTCAAGTCCTGTTGGAAATGGAAGACAGGAGGAACTTAATGTGGTCAGGAAGGAGTGTGGAAACATGTTTCAACTGTACCGTACTGGACTGTACTAGGACTCAGCATTGAGGATCAAATGAGCTTTTCTCTTCTATAATATTATTTTAGAGTCATCTTTGCATGCTATTTCAATTATATGTAATATATATAACATGTTTTATACTGAAACATTGAGCAGTGCTCCTTTAAAACAATTGAAATATTTCATATTTACAGTACACACACAGCTAACCTTGAATGCAATTTTCCTTGATTTTCTGGAGTGTCTTTTCTTCGTCGTGGTTCTTCTGGCTCTTTTTCGCAGAATCCAGATTGCTGTCAATCTTAGCGCGGACAAAGTAGAAAGTCTTGCCCATTTTCATGATCTCCTGAGCCAGCGTGACATCGTTCTCTCTGAATCGGTCAGATGATACGATGATGAAAAAATCAAACTTTTCAAACCCTACGTGCTTCAGGTACTGATCAGCTGGGAATTTGGTGGTTCCAATTCCCGGCAGATCCCAAACTGTAACATTTGGATATGTTGGATGTGGGTAAGCCTCAGACTTCATGGTAGTTTCCACAACACCAGTAGGGGCCGCTCTATCATCTCTGTTGTCTATTCCCCTAAAGGCATTAACAAATGTGGACTTTCCAGATCCACTCTCTCCTGTGACAGCAATGTTCAGTGGAATACTATCAAGATATTTCAAATACTTTTGGGTTATTAATGCAGCTGCGTGTGTGCCATTGTTTTTCAGGGCCGTTTGAATATCTTCAGTCACTTTGGTTTCCTCGGACATCCTTGAGAATAAGAAAGAATACAGAAAATTATGGATAGTCAATTTAGCATCAGCGTTGCTGTTTTTATCTGGGAGGTGTGTTATATGCTGATAATAACCATACACAGACACCAAGTGAGAACGTGCGACTGTCTTAAGTGAAGGTTTAGTCAGAACAACAAAGGCACTGAAATTAAACAGTCTCTTGGAACACAGGGAACTAAACTCACTAGAGTAGAAGAGCAGGCAAACAGGCTTTGTACTATTATGAAAACTAAATACTAAAATAATACTAAAAGTCAGTCTTTGAGATAACTAAAAAAACACTGTCTGTGATACTGTATGCATTGTAAGAGCCATGTGTATTAGATTAACATATACAAGCGGCCACCCGGAGTTTCTGTCTACAAACTCGTGACGTAACAAAGGCCCTGTGACCAATAGGAGTAGTAGATGTTTGTTATACCTTTACCAATAGGAGTAGTAGATGTTTGTTGTACCCTGACCAATAGGAGTAGTAGATGTTTGTTGTACCGTGACCAATAGGAGTAGTAGAAGTTTGTTATACCGTGACCAATAGGAGTAGTAGATGTTTGTTATACCCTGACCAATAGGAGTAGTAGATGTTTGTTATACCCTGACCAATAGGAGTAGTAGATGTTTGTTGTACCCTGACCAATAGGAGTAGTAGATGTTTGTTGTACCGTGACCAATAGGAGTAGTAGATGTTTGTTGTACCGTGACCAATAGGAGTAGTAGATGTTTGTTGTTCTACTTCCTATATAATGTTTGGTAAGAAGCGCGTCGTCAGTCTGAACAGTTTTGCTCCATCTTGCTGCAGTTGATGATTTATTCGATGCTTTGTGTCAATAATCACAATCACACAGTGAAATGTGTCAGGATGAATAAATGTGTAAATAGGTCATATTAATTTGGACAAAAGTAGCAGTGAAATTGTGGTAAAAATCAAGAAAATGAATGCGTATTTCATATAAATAATACATGGATATTGGGTAAAAGTTAAAGTGTGTATTCATGTGTTAAGAGTGTTCCCATGTACACCACTCTTTAGATAAGTAATGTGTTAGGCACAAATGTAATTTCTCAGCAGTTAAAGGGTTCACCCGGCAGTTGAGGAGGAGTGTATTAGAGAATAGAAAACAGAATGACCCTCAGGGACGAAAGAAGGAAGAAGCTGTCGGGGATGACAGGTGGCAGAAGGGGGTTGTTGATGGGGGTGGTTGCCCTGCCACACAGACATTGAGAGCCAGATTGATAACGATCACAAAGCACGGTCTGGCGGTTCCATGGAATATTGTATTGAATTGTATCTCAGCAGTCTTAGTTAAATCTTTTATGATTCTAAATGATCTTTTGATTAGTTTGTTATGCAAGGGTCTTCTCCGTTTCCCCGGTTGGAGCACAGTTAATATGTGTATCCGAGGATCGGAAGATAGAGCAAAGAACACAACAAATTGACCCAGAATCCTGGACTTGACATGCGACAGTGCTCCGTCACGAGTCAGACAGATGTGAGACTTATTTAAACCACTACTCACTTTAGTTTGGTTCCTTGTGTTGAAGTGGAATGAAACTGCAGCAAAGTTCTGGGAGCTCTGAGATGAGTTGTTCAACCTTGAAAAAGCAACTAAAAAGAAATCTCTTCTTAACCTTAACAAATGACTTGCATTTTTCAAGACAAGATATTCAAGATTCAAGATTCAAGATAACTTTATTTATCCCGTGGAAAATTTAGGTGCAACAGTTGAAACAGGGGGAATAAATGCACACTAATTATACTAATACCTAAAAACGAAAAACGAAAAAACAAAATAAACTAAACTAGTATAAACAAAATATAACTAAATTAACTATAAATGAAATCTAAATGTATTGATAGATGAATTGCACAATTTACAGTTTTACAGTAATACGTAGGTATATACAATACAACAATACGTATGATGCAAATTGGCAGTAACTACTAATAAATGATGAATACTGAAAAAGTGACATGTGAAAAGTGAGGATTGGTCATTACACGCTGACTTAGAAGGTGTGGATTAAGTAAATAACAACGAGACACCCGCTGTGGTTCATTCCTTTAGATACAGATCATTCCTATAGATATTCTTCACTAGTATGTACTTACATTCAGTAGTTGCTCTGATATTGATGTGCAGGAAGTCCAGATGGGTACGCGTCTCTTATATGACTCAATGTAAAAGTGAAAGTAAAGATCTACCGCCTACCTTCAGCACACGTGGTTCCCAAGAAACCACTGCTGGAGGAAATGCTGGAACAGCAGCAAGTGGCCACTAAGAATGAACTAAAAAAGTATATAATATCTAATATTATATTTAATACATAAATGTAAACATTGTCAACAGTTGAGACCGTATGCTACATTATTGAGCCTATACATAATTGACCATTA
Organism: Muraenolepis orangiensis; assembly: GCA_027704905.1. Lineage (NCBI taxonomy): Eukaryota > Metazoa > Chordata > Actinopteri > Gadiformes > Muraenolepididae > Muraenolepis > Muraenolepis orangiensis. The sequence goes on along the minus strand of CM051005.1, from coordinate 9,243,350 downwards.
TCCTTAGACACGTAAGTGTCTTACGTGTCTAAGATTGACTGAAGTGTCCCTTAAGTGTCCCTTGTGTTGTCTACAGATAACCCTTTCAAAATGCTGCCCTCCTGGCCATCTTTTCACACTGGTCTTAATATTCACTGGTTCATTCTAATCTATCAATCCAACCTTGGTCTGCCCCCTGGGTAAATGATAGGCACACATTGTAAAGCGCTTTGAGTGGCAACAGGTCAGAAACAGCGCTATATAAATGCAGTCATTTACTTGGTCGGTCGACTTTCCGGTCTGCTGCAGCCAGACTGGAACAATCTGCAAAAATCACTTAAATTTACAAATTCAGTTTTCAAGGACTCTATGATGGCCATTCTCAGTGATACATGAGGCTGTTTCAAGGACTCCATTGTGGACATTCTCAGTGATACATGAGGCTGTTTCAAGGACTCCATTGTGGACATTCTCAGTGATACATGAGGCTGTTTCAAGGACTCCATTGTGGACATTCTCACTGCATGAGGCTGTTTCAAGGATACAAATATATTTATATTTAACCCCCAAACATTCACAGGCTAATAATCTAATAACAAAACTATTATTATTTCATGTAAGAAAATATTTTTTCATGGCGGAAGGAATTATAATTAAACGTGTTAATTTCACAACATATACAACACGTAATTTCAACGTATTATGATATTATTGAGATGAAAGAGAAACAAATAAGATGTCATTTGTTGCAGTAATGTTAACATGTTATCCATCAAGGTAGCTGTTGTAAAGATGCAATCTGGAAACATAAAATATAAAAATAACTAATGAAGTCTCTCCCCCACTCTCTGACTGAGAGTGACTGTCAGGTCAGGTTATGTCCTGTCAAATCTATATTTAATAATATTACATTCTATTAAGTGGCCTTTGGGTTCAGGCACCTCTCCTAGCCCCATTATCCCTGCTGTGGATAACAGGCCTGGACATGGCATGCCCATTAAAAACACAACATTTAACCCAATGTCATGTTTCACCAGTAATTAAAAACAAACCAATCAGCAAACACTGTGTATCACTAACTACTGAATAACTTATAACACTTTTTACCCATTGTTTCATTTAAGCGTTCATTGTTCCTCACGGCTGGAGGCTACCGCATTACCTGACATCACTGAATGTCCAATGCTTTTATCAGAACATTTTCTGCATCAACAGCAAGGCTGTCAAGAACATGACTCACAAACCTGTAAATTAAACCATAAGAAAGACCAGCCGCTACTAGAGTCCAACTAAAGGAATCCATCTGGAACCTTCTTTTGTTGCAACACATATCACATTTTGTGACATATTACGCAGCATAAATCCAACAAGTTATTTTGTTATCCTTTCCAGAACACATATATTTCAAGACTGCGTTTAGATCATCTAAAGCAGGGGTCCCCAAACTTTTTCCTGTGAGGGCCACATAACTTTTCCCTTCTCTGATGGGGGCCGGGGTCAGTTTGTAACAGAAAAAGTGTGACGGTCGCAGGGGTGCCTAAACGTAAACATTTATTGTTTTCCAGAAAGCCACACATAACCAAATATTAATAACCCTTTCCGGGATCTTCACAGAAAAAAAAGTCAGGAAATAAATAATAACACTATTAATGAAATAAATAACACTATTTATGAAATAAATAATAACCAAATAACCCTCTCTGGGTTCTTCACAGAAAAAAAGTCCACTGAACATTAACTTTCTGTTGTGCTGTGCACAATCTTAACAGGTAAAAGTTTAGCTTAGTTGTCAGAGCAGAATCTCTTACTCAAATGACTCATATGAGCAGTCTCTCAAAGTTCTTGTGTTCCTTCCTTATAATCCTTTTGAAGGTTCCAGTAGGCTTGTAGACACCGCTGTTTGCAGCTCTCTCTCATCAACTTCCCTGTGAAAACCACAAAGCAAGCAGGCTGAGAAACCGAACTAAGTGATACAGCACCTACACAGCACAATACATTTCACTACCAGTATGGTTGTGGAGATGGATTTTATCCCAGTAGATTTTATTATGATTAAATTAGTTTATACTCAGAAAAGTCAGAAAAGTTATCTTACCTATGTATTTTTATTTTATTTTTATTTTTTATTTTTTTCACACTGATGAACATAAAATAAAATAAATAAAAATTTATAATTGATTAATAAAAAAATAAAAAATATCATAATGCGTCTCTGGTATTGTTCAGGGGGCCGGGCCAAATGTGGAGGCGGGCCGTATCCGGCCCGCGGGCCTTAGTTTGGGGACCACTGCGTATGCATTGTAAGAGCCATGTGTATTAGACACTAGGACTAGGACGACGGAGTTTCTGTCAACAAACGTGTGATGTAACAAAGGCACCGTGACCAATAGGAGTAGTAGATGTTTGTTGTACCGTGACCAATAGGAGTAGTAGATGTTGGTTGTACCGTGACCAATAGGAGTAGTAGATGTTTGTTGTACCGTGACCAATAGGAGTAGTAGATGTTTGTTGTTCTACTTCCTATATAATGTTTGGTAAGAAGCGCGTCGTCAGTCTGAACAGTTTTGCACGGCAGGCTCCATCTTGCTGCAGTTGATGATTTATTCGATGCTTTGTGTCAATACAAGATATTGAATTTAGCATCCGGACCTCTGCAAAAGATTCTTCTCCACCCTAGTAGAAATGATACTACAATACTCAATGTAAAAGAGAAAGAAAATATCTACCGCCTGCTATAAGAGCAGGCAGCGTGATGGGAGTTGCCTCTGAGATTATTCAGCACACGTGGTTTCCAAGAAACCACTGCTGGAGGAAAGGAAATGCTGGTACAGCAGCAAGTGGCCTAGGCCACTAAGAACGAACTAGCAAAAGTATATAATATCTAATATTATATTTAATACATAAATGTTAACCTTGTCAACAGTTGAGACCGGTTCATTCTAATCTACCAATCTGTCCTTGGTCTGCCCCCTGGTAAATGATAGGCACACATTGTAAAGCGATTTGAGTGGCAACAGGTCAGAAACAGCGCTATATAAATGCAGTCATTTACTCGGTCGGTCGACTTTCCGGTCTGCGACTAGAACAATCTGCAAAAAACACTTTTACAAATTTACAATTTCGGTGGTCCATAGTGGTCTGTTTTTGTAACGGTTTTGGGTGGGGGTTGTTGGTTGTCTTTTGTTTGGTCACCGGGTGGGAAACAGCGTGTGTGTGTGTGTGTGTGTGTGTGTGTGTCCGTCCCACCTCTGCCTTACTGGACCCACATTCCTTACCCTTGGATCTGAAGCACTTCTCCGCCACTCAAAGAGTTTGAGTTCATATTAGATCCATTGTACATGTCATTTCTCCTCTGTTTTGGTATGTACTCCATAGCCCCCCTCCCCAAATGATGTGATTCCCCCAAAATGTTGTTTTTTGTTCATGAAATAAACAAGTGGAAAATGGACTGTTCATATTGTTAGAGCTTTTTAGCCAGCCTCTGTAAATTCGGGGTGCTGGAAGATGAACTGATACGGGATCAGCTGGCAGAGCACACTAATAGCCCAAAGCTCAGAGAAAAGTTGCTAATGATGACAGACGAGCTAACTTTAGCAAGAGCAGTGGATATATATATATAAGTCGGGAAATATATAATAACACTATTTATGAAATAAATAATAACCAAATAACCCTCTCTGGGTTCTTCACAGAAAAAAAGTCCACTGAACATTAACTTTCTGTTGTGCCGTGCACAATCTTAACAGGTAAAAGTTTAGCTTAGTTGTCAGAGCAGAATCTCTTACTCAAATGACTCATATGAGCAGTCTCTCAAAGTTCTTGTGTTCCTTCCTTATAATCCTTTTGTAGGTTCCAGTAGGCTTGTAGACACCGCTGTTTGCAGCTCTCTCTCATCAACTTCCCTGTGAAAACCACAAAGCAAGCAGGCTGAGAAACCGAACTAAGTGATACAGCACCTACACAGCACAATACATTTCACTACCAGTATGGTTGTGGAGATGGATTTTATCCCAGTAGATTTTATTATGATTAAATTTGTTTATTCTCAGAAAAGTCAGAAAAGTTATCTTACCTATGTATGTTCATCAGTGTGAACTGATGAACATAAAAATAAAAAATAAAATAAATAAATAAAAATAAAAAAAATCATAATGCGTCTCTGGTATTGTTCAGGGGGCCGGGCCAAATGTGAAGGCGGGCCGTATCCGGCCCGCGGGCCTTAGTTTGGGGACCACTGTTCTAGACGCAAGAAAGGCTAAAGGTCAAATGCATGAAGAACAATTCATGGAAGAGATAGTGTCTGTAGCCTCAGTCAAGACAGGCACCAGCTCTCGTCACACTAAATTCTCCTCTGCAAGCAGGAAAAGTGCAGCTGCTGAGGTTGCTGCTAACCAAGCCACCTTAGAAGTCCTGCTAGAGCAAGAGCGTCATATTGAAGAACTTCAGAGACTTGAAGCTGAAGCCGCACAGTTTAAAGCGAGACAGGAGGCTGAAGCCGCCGAGTTAAAAGCCAAGATGGAGGCTGAAGCCGCCCAGTTAAAAGCCAAGCAGGAGGCTGAAACTGCAGAAAGACAAAGAGTGCTAGAAGCCAAACGCAGAGAGCTAAATAGATTGGAAACTATTAAGAAGCTAAAGGCTGCCAAGGCACGACAGCAAGTATATGAGCAGAGCGAATGTTCAGCTCAAGCAGCTAAACAAAGTGACTGCTCAGATGAAGAAGTAAGTGAGCTTCTCCATCGACGTGTCTCTGTGAAGAGTGAAGTGGAAATCAAGCCTCAAACTAGCCTATTGCAGCACCGTTCTCCACCACAAGCTGTAACACATCCAAGACAAGAACAGTCCATTTTCCACTTGTTTATTTCATGAACAAAAACAACATTTTGGGGAAATCACATCATTTGGGGAGGGGGGGGGGGCTATGGAGTACATACCAAAACAGAGGAGAAATGAACAATGGATCTAATATAAATTCAAACTCTTTGAGTGGCGGAGAAGTGCTTCAGATCCGAGGGTAAGGAATGTGGGTCCAGTAAGGCAGAGGTGGGACGGACACACACACACACACACACACACACACACACACACACACACACACACACACACACACACACACACACACACACACATACACACACACACACGCTGTTTCCCACCCGGTGACCAAACAAAAGACAACCAACAACCCCCACCCAAAACCGTTACAAAAACAGACCACTATGGACCACCGAAATTGTAAATTTGTAAAAGTGTTTTTTGCAGATTGTTCTAGTCGCAGACCGGGAAGTCGACCGACCGAGTAAATGACTGCATTTATATAGCGCTGTTTCTGACCTGTTGCCACTCAAAGCGCTTTACAATGTGTGCCTATCATTTACCAGGGGGCAGACCAAGGACGGATTGGTAGATTAGAATGAACCGGTCTCAACTGTTGACAATGTTAACATTTATGTATTAAATATAATATTAGATATTATATACTTTTGCTAGTTTGTTCTTAGTGGCCTCGGCCACTTGCTGCTGTACCAGCATTTCCTTTCCTCCAGCAGTGGTTTCTTGGAAACCACGTGTGCTGAATAATCTCAGAGGCAACTCCCATCACGCTGCCTGCTCTTATAGCAGGCGGTAGATCTTTTCTTTCTCTTTTACATTGAGTATTGTAGTATCATTTCTACTCGGGTGGAGAAGAATCTTTTGCAGAGGTCCGGATGCTAAATTCAATATCTTGTATTGACACAAAGCATCGAATAAATCATCAACTGCAGCAAGATGGAGCCTGCCGTGCAAAACTGTTCAGACTGACGACGCGCTTCTTACCAAACATTATATAGGAAGTAGAACAACAAACATCTACTACTCCTATTGGTCACGGTACAACAAACATCTACTACTCCTATTGGTCACGGTATAACAAACATCTACTACTCCTATTGGTCACGGTATAACAACATCTACTACTCCTATTGGTCACGGTACAACAAACATCTACTACTCCTATTGGTCACGGTGCCTTTGTTACATCACACGTTTGTTGACAGAAACTCCGTCGTCCTAGTCCTAGTGTCTAATACACATGGCTCTTACAATGCATACAGCAGTGGTCCCCAAACTAAGGCCCGCGGGCCGGATACGGCCCGCCTCCACATTTGGCCCGGCCCCCTGAACAATACCAGAGACGCATTATGATTATTTTTTATTTTTTATTTTTATTTTTTTATGTTCATCAGTTCACACTGATGACGTTTTTTTTAAATTAAGTACTATATTGTGGAAAAAATAATTCTATTGAACTCTTATATTAGTAGAAACCATAGATTTGTTTGTGATTAGTATGTCTCTTTCATTCATTCAGGAGCCTGATGAGCCAGAGCTTGACGATGTTGCTGTGGCCCTCCTTACTGTCATCAGTGACCATGACACAAGTCCAGTTCACTACCAGCCTGTGAAAATCTCTGTCGTCCTCGAGAGTGACATCGTGATCAGCCTCCCCAGATTTGGTGATGCCTTCCTGGTCATGTTTGGACTGATTTATGCACTACACCTCAGCTATCCTAAAGCGCTGACCAACACTTTTGAATTCGTTCAGAAGATTGTACTTGGTCTAGAAGCTGGTAGACTGTCGCCCAGGTTGCAGACACTCAAGAATGACTTGATGATAAATGTGTAGAAAGGATGTGGGGTGAGGTATTATTATTGTGAATCAAAGTTCTTTCCCTTTGTCACAATAATGCCTTAAGAAGTAAGCAAATAACTTTGATTCAGAAGGCCTTCAATAATACCTCACTGAGGTATCCTTCTTTCTATACATTTATCAATAGGCCTACTACATAATGTGCACTGTTCATTTTTTCTATTTGTTTTTATTTTCTATTTGCCATATTTAACTGTTGTAAAGTTGTTTAATTATAGTGATTCTATTGTATTTATGTTTGACTTATGTGTACATAAAACTATTTTTTATTAAGTTCAAATAATGTGGTTGTGTACTTATTTTTTTAAGTTCTGTTAACTTATTCCCACGGATAGAAAACTGAAAACTTTAAGTCGTAGTAACTGAAAATAATCAAGTAGCACCTAATCAAAACTTTTGAGTTCTGAAAACTGACAACTTTAAGTCATAGTAACTTAAATTAGTTAAGTAGCACCTAATCAAAACTTTTGAGTTCTGAAAACTGACAACTTTAAGTCATAGTAACTTAAATTAGTCAAGTAGCACCTAATCAAAACTTTTGAGTTCTGAAAACTGACAACTTTAAGTCATAGTAACTTAAATTAGTTAAGTAGCACCTAATCAAAAGTTTTGAGTTCTGAGAACTCAAAGGTTTTGAGTTCTGAGAACTCAAAGTTTTTGAGTTCTGAGAACTCAAAGGTTTTGAGTTCTGAGAACTCAAGGGTTTTGAGTTCTGAGAACTCGAGGGTTTTGAGTTCTGAGAACTCGAGGGTTTTGAGTTCTGAGAACTTGAGGGTTTTGAGTTCTGAGAACTTGAGGGTTTTGTGTTCTGAGAACTTGAGATTTTTGAGTTCTGAGAACTTGAGATTTTTGAGTTAATTTTGAGGCAATTGATTGCCTCAACATTTTTGAGTTCTGCTAACTTATTCGGGTTTACAGTGTAGTGAAATGTATTGTGCTGTGTAGGTGCTGTATCACTTAGTTCGGTTTCTCAGCCTGCTTGCTTTGTGGTTTTCACAGGGAAGTTGATGAGAGAGAGCTGCAGAAAGTTAATGTTCAGTGGACTTTTTTTCTGTGAAGAACCCAGAGAGGGTTATTTGGTTATTATTTATTTCATAAATAGTGTTATTATATATTTCCCGACTTTATTTCTTCTGTGAAGAACCCAGAGAGGGTTATTTGGTTATTATTTATTTCATAAATAGTGTTATTTATTTCATTAATAGTGTTATTATTTATTTCCTGACTTTTTTTTCTGTGAAGATCCCGGAAAGGGTTATTAATATTTGGTTATGTGTGGCTTTCTGGAAAACAATAAATGTTTACGTTTAGGCACCCCTGCGATCGTCACACTTTTTCTGTTACAAACTGACCCCGGCCCCCATCAGAGAAGGGAAAAGTTATGTGGCCCTCACAGGAAAAAGTTTGGGGACCCCTGCTTTAGATGATCTAAAGGCAGTCTTGAAATATATGTGTTCTGGAAAGGATAACAAAATAACTTGTTGGATTTATGCTGCGTAATATGTCACAAAATGTGATATGTGTTGCAGCAAAAGAAGGTTCCAGATGGATTCCTTTAGTTGGACTCCTAATAGCGGCTGGTCTTTCTTATGGTTTCATTTACAGGTTTGTGAGTCATGTTTTTGACAGCCTTGCTGTTGATGCAGAACATGTTCTGATAAAAGCATTGGACATTCAGTAATGTCAGGTAATGCGGTAGCCTCCAGCCGTGAGGAACAATGAACACTTAAATGAAACAATGGGTAAAAAGTGTTATAAGTGATTCAGTAGTTAGTGATACACAGTGTTTGCTGATTGGTTTGTTGTTAATTACTGGTGAAACATGACATTGGGTTAAATGTTGTGTTTTTAATGGGCATGCCATGTCCAGGCCTGTTATCCACAGCAGTGATAATTGTTACATCACACGTTTGTTGACAGAAACTCCGTCGTCCTAGTCCTAGTGTCTAATACACATGGCTCTTACAATGCATACAGTATCACAGACAGTGTGTTTTTAGTTATCTCAAAGTCTACATAACTGACTTTTATTATTCCATTTGTATTTAGTTTTCATAATAGTACAAAGCCTTTAGTTTAGTTTAGCCAAAATTGAGTTCCCTGTGTTCCAAGAGACTGTTTAATTTCAGTGCCTTTGTTGTTCTAAACAAAAACCTTCAGTAAAGACAGTCGCACGTTCTCACTTGGTGTCTGTGTATGGTTATTATCAGCATATAACACACCTCCCAGATAAAAACAGCAACGCTGATGATAAATGGACTATCAATAATGTTCTCTATTCTTTCTTATTCTCAAGGATGTCCCTGGAATCCAAAGAGTTTGAAGATATTAACAGGGCCCTGGAAAACAATGACACACAAGCAGCTGCATCAATAAGCCAAACGTATTTGAGAGATCTTGATAGTATTCCACTGAACATTGCTGTCACAGGAGAGAGTGGATCTGGAAAGTCCACATTTGTTAATGCCTTTAGGGGAATAGACAACAGAGATGAGAGAGCGGCCCCTACTGGTGTTGGGGAAACTACCATGAAGCCTAAGGCTTACCCACATCCAATAAACCCAAAGGTTACAGTTTGGGATCTGCCGGGAATCGGAACCACCAAATTCCCAGCTCATCGGTACCTGGAGCACGTAGAGTTTGAAAAGTTTTATTTTTTCATCATCGTATCATCAGACCGTTTAAGAGAGAATGATTTCAAGCTGGCTCAGGAGATCATGAAATTGGGCAAGACTTTCTACTTTGTCCGTGCAAAGATTGACAGCAATCTGGATTCTGCGGAAAAGAGCCAGAAGGCGTATGACAAAGAAAAGACACTCCAGAAAATCAGGGAAAATTGCATTCAAGGTTTGCTTTTTGTCACTGTGTGTCCTGTAAATATTAAATATTTAAATAATTTGAAAGGAGCACTGCTCAATGTTTCAGTATAAAACATGTTATATATATTAGAAATACTTGAAATAGCACGCAAAGATGATTCTAAAATAATATTATAGAAGAGAAAAGCTAATTTGATCCTCAATGCTGAGTCCTAGTACAGTCCAGTACGGTACAGTTTAAACATGTTTCCACACTCCTTCCTGACCACATTAAGTTCCTCCTGTCTTCCATTTCCAACAGGACTTGAAGAACGAGGTGTGACGGCTCCTCAGGTCTTCCTGGTCTCCAACTTTGATCTCCATTTGTATGACTTCCCCACCCTCCAGGAGACCATGGAGAGAGACCTTCCTTCACACAAGAGAGATGTTCTGATCTTGGCCCTTCCCAACATCTGCAGCAGCAACATTAAGAAGAAGAAAGAGGTTCTCCGTTCACAAATTAAGTTCCACGCCTTCACATCTGCCACTGTAGCAGCCTTACCTATCTCAGGGCTTTCTATTGCTGCTGATTTAGGCCTTCAGGTCATTGTTATTACACAGTATTTGTTTCAGTTTGGTCTTGATAAAAAGTCACTGGAGAAACTTTCCAGTGACGCAAGAATGCCTTTAGATGAGCTTAAGGCAGTCTTGAAATATAGATGTTCTGGAAAGTATTTAACGAAAGAACTTCTTGATGTAATGGTTCTGGAAAAGCCATATGTGGTGTAGCAAAGGTTATCAAATGGATTCCTGTTATTGGAATCCCAATAGTGGCTAAAAAATCTTATGATTTCATGGAGATGTTTTTGAATCATGTTCTTGACAGCCTAGCTGTTGATGCAGAAAATGTTATGATAAAAGCATTTGACATTCAGTAATGTCAGGTAATGCGGTAGCCTCCAGCGGTGAGGAACAATGAACGCTTAAACTGAACAATGAATGTTTAAAAAAGGGTAAAAAGTGATTCAGTAGTTAGTGATACAAAGTGTTTGCTGATGTTTTATTGGTTTGTTTTAATTACTTGTGACAATGTGTTAAATGTGTTTTTAATGGGCATGCCATGTCTAGGCCTGTTATCCACAGCAAGGCTAATGGGGCTAGGAGAGGTCCCTTAACCCCAGGTGAGGTGATTAGTAATCAGCCACAGCAATTGTTGACAGGTGTGTGTGTGCGCCGCTAACGCACGCGGCTTGGCCACGCCCCCTGTAAACCACCGTAACCGTGACAGTTTCTCTTTCATCTCATCATCAATATCATAATACGGTTAAATGACTTGTATATTAATTGTATGTGTTGTGAAATTAAAAAGTTTAATTATAATTCCTTCAGCCATGAAAAGATTATTTTCTTATGTAAAATGTATTTTGGATCAGTTGCTTTAAAGCCATAACAAAACTGAAAATGAAATGAAATGTAAATTGTTTTGTTGTTAAAAAAAATATTATCATCCTCTGAATGTGTGGGAGTTAAATAAAAAATATGTTTGTATCCTTGGAACAGCCTCATGCAGTGAGAACGTCCACAATGGAGTCCTTACAACAGCCTTATGTATCAGTGAGAATGTCTATCATAGAGTCCTTGAAAACTGACTTGCCGATTAAATTTAAGTGTTTTTTGGAGACCGGAAAGTCGACCGACTGAGTAAATGACTGCCTTTATATAGCGCTGTTTCTGACCTGTTGTCACTCAAAGCGCTTTACAATGTGTGCCTATCATTTACCAGGGGGCAGACCAAGGTCTGATTGATAGAGTAGAATGAACCAGTGAATATTAAGACCAGTGTGAAAAGATGGCCAGGAGGGCAGCGTTTTGTACAGTGAAAATAACTCATCAACAGCATCTAACCAGAGTGCAAATGTTGCAGTAAAGTGCATGGAAATATATAATTAATAATTTACAGTTTACAGTTGCTAAAAGACAGTCTACTAGGTATATATATGATATACGTTATACGATTACTTGTTGAGTATGTGTGAGATATGAGCATAATAATAGGTATATATACAGGTAAGTAAGTATACAGATTCAGCAGGTAGTGATCAGGGGTATGCAGTTATGAAAAACAGGATACATATATATAAATGTATACACAGCAGGTAGAGAGCAGGGATATGCAGTTCTATCAACAGTTGAGGATTAAAACATATACGGCAGATACAATAAAAATGTACACATTTACAGGTATGTTATCAATACATATGTAAACTATAGGTAGAGGTAGGTAGTTGTGATTACAGAGCAAGGCAGTCAAAGTCTTTCAGATTCAGATCAGATTACTTTATTTATCCCGAGGGAAATTAAGGATGGTGGTGGTGGTCTTTGATGGTGATGTATTATTATTATAGGATATATTGAGCAGAGCTGGGGGGGCAGGGGGGGCTGCAGGCGGGGGGGGGGGCAGGAGGGGTCATCATGGTGCAGTCACTCTGGTTCAGAGAGATGACAGCTGAGGAAGAAACTGTTCCTAAGCCTGCTTGACTTGGAACTTTTATTATACCTGTTGTTACCAGCAGAAAGTTTCACTCAGGTTACAGGTTGAATGACCAACTTTATTAACACACTAATCACACTGACACGCCGCAGGGTCAACGAAACACACCAGCCCCCTCTGCTCAGCCAATCACAGACCCGTACACGACCAACCTTGCTGCGCAGCTCTGTGATTGGCTGAGAGACACTTGAGAGACACTTTTACCATCAGGCAGGTGATACCGCAGTATCAGGTGCCGCACAAACAGACTTAGAGACAGCTTCCACAGTCAGGCCATCAGGCTGCTGAACAGTGGCGGCTGGTGGATTTTTCACCAGGGGGGGGCTATACCATTTTTTTTATTTACAATTATATATTGTTAATTTCATTATATACAATTACTTTTTGTATTGAAATGTCGCACTTGTCATCACTTTCATCATCAAGCTCAAAGGCACCACAGAACTTCACACAGTCTATTATTTTAGACAGGATGTGTTTTTGTCCACCTCCTCATTGTGTTGACAGATCCCTATCCTTTGCTTGTCCTGGTCATTAACTGTTCAGTGTTGGTGTTTAAATTCAAATAAGTGTGTCAATGCATGTCAACATATAAAGACCTTTCTTGGGACATGTAAAAACAACACCCTCCAACACACCATTGCTTTTGCTCGGGGCTGCTCAAAAACTGAAATGACACGGTCCCATACATAAAACGGTAATTGAGTGACTTGTTAAACAGTCCATTCTGAGGAGTAAGTGTGCAGGGTTGCTGCAGTAAAATGCAGTAAAACATAAAAAATTGTATCTCTCTAACTGAGAAACTTAACTCAAATGTCAGTCAGAAAATGAAAACACAGAATCAGGTTGATCTGGGCCCAGATCTTTCACCTTAAGTTTGTCCGCCAAACTTCTTCTCTCAAACGGATCTTGAATGAGAGATTAGGGACCGGGTTGAGTCTTGGGGTAGTGCTCACGCTCGCCATTGTTGAACTTGTTGTAGTTAAAATGGCGCCCGTAGAGACAGAGCATAATATGCTTTTCCTAGTAGTACACTGTGACGCACACAAATGACGATGCTCGATGCTCCAAAGTCTTCCGGGAGGGCTGTTTGAAAAGCGCCCCTCCGGAAGACGTTTTGAGGACGCTGATTGGCTACATTTTATGTCACTTGTTTATATCTTGAATCAGCAATTGGCTAAACTGCTACAGAGACCCGCCTCCGTGGGGCGATTTCTCTACAGCCCCCACAGCATCGTCATTCAAATGCGCCCTTAAGGCTGCAGACCCTGAAATGGAACACGGCCACAGTGTACTAGGCATATGGGTACTAGGAAAAGCATGTTGCGCAAATTATTTAAAAATCATATTTACATACAGCACAATACATTTCACTGTATGGATTTTATCCCAGTAGATTTTATTATGATTAAAAACAAAAAAATTAAAATTAAAATTAAAATCATAATGCGTCTCTGGTATTGTTCAGGGGGCCGGGCCAAATGTGGAGGCGGGCCGTATCCGGCCCGCGGGCCTTAGTTTGGGGACCACTGCTCTATACCTTCTTGTTCCACTCTCTCATACCTTTCTCACTCTTCTTCTCTATCTCTCTCTCTCTCTTCTTCTTTATCCATTTCCCAGCCTGTGTTTTTATCCAATTTCTAACGTGTCCTGTTTATTTTTCTTCATTCTTGCTTAGACTGTCCTATGTTTCTCTTTCTCTTCACTGCGAACCATACGTTCAGTCTGTTCTGCTTTGTATGGGGCGTGAAGTGTTTTATGAGTCTGTCTCTTTCCCCTTTCTGCTCTTTGGGCTGTGTGCGCTCTTCCATTTGTTCATGGCTCTGCCTGTGATCTCCTCCATGTTTAGATTGCTCCTCATGACTCCCTGTACTGTGGGTTGTCCAAGTATGTGGTTTTCTCTCTGCCTTTTCGCTGACCTTCCTTTCTGGGGGCTGCTAACCTATTTTATGGTTGACGGGCCTGGCTGCCTGCTTTGGGTTTCCCCTCCACTTTATCTCCTTGTCTCTAACCTCCTCTAGTGCTTGGTTGGGGGTACTGTATTGGAATTCTCTGACCACTGTTTGATTACGTAGTGTGGTTCTGGAATTACAGATATCTATTTTATGCACTGGGCAGGAATACACACTCTCTAGTGAGGTTGGGCTGGCTAATTCCTTCCTGTTCTGTGCCTTATATATGTCTGTGGCTTTCTCCCTGCACTTTTGCTGACACCTTTTTAGTTTTGGGGCTGCACTTTAAGTTAACAGGGCCTGGCAATTTCTTCTAATCTCTCCTCTTATATTCTCTCCCTTATATGATGAACTTCCCCCCGATGTCGAACTTCGGCAGTAGGTCCTCATGGATATTGCCCCTGACATCGGTCTTCGGCAGATGCTTCCCAACAGTCTTGCCCCAATGTCGGTCTTCGTCAGGATGGTTCTCGGTAAGGTGTGCAATGGTCAAGCCCCGACATCGATCTTCGACTGCCTTAAGTAGGGTAGATCCCAGGTGTGTCATTAGCCTCGGCCGGCCCGATTACGATGGGCAACTCCTGGGATCAATTAGAGCGTGGGGGTACAACAGTATCCCCCCCTGAGGGGAGGCACCGGACGACCGCCCGAGAGCCCCGGGTTCTCAGGATCCCCGATGTCGGTCTTCGGCAGAAGGATCTCAATGATCTTGCCCCCGACGTCGGTCTTCGGAAGAGAGGGGTCCGCGAGATAGGAAGCGGTCCTCGGGAGTTGATGGGGTCCTCCTCGGGAGCTGGTGGAGGGTCCTCGGGAGCAGGTGGGGGGTCCTTGGGAGCTGGTGGGGGGTCCTCGGGAGCTGGTGGGGGGTCCTCGGGAGCAGGTGGGGGTCCTCCTCGGGAGCAGGTGGGGTCCTCCGGGGGAGGTGTAGCCACGGAGCAGAGATGGAACCAGCCCGGGAAACGATGCGCTCTGAACCACCAGGAGCTGGTGGGGTCCTCGGCGGGAGGTGTAGCCACGGAGCAGATGTGAAACCAGCCCGGGAAATGATGGGCTCGGAACCACGAGGTGCTGGTGTAGCCACGGAGCAGAGGCGGAACCAGCCTGGAAAACGATGGGCTCGGGAACCACCAGGAGCTGGTGAGGTCTTCGAGGGCAGGTGTAGCCACGGAGCAGATCTGGAACTAGCCCGGGAAATGATGGGCTCGGAACCACGAGGTGCTGGTGTAGCCACGGAGCAGACACAGAGCTAGCCTGGGAGCAAGGGAGCTAGAAACATGAGGAGCTAGCCTGGAAGCTAGGAGCTGGAGACATGGGGAGCTAGCCTGGAAACTAGCAGCTAGAGTCACGGGGAGCTAGCCTGGAAGCTAGGAGCTGGAGACACGGGGAGCTAGCCTGGGAGCTAGGAACTGGAAACATAGGGGGCTAGCATGGGAGCTAGGAACTGGAGACACAGGGAGCTAGCCTGGAAGCTAGGAGCTGGAGACACAAGGAGCTAGCCTGGAAACTAGGAACTGGAGACACAGGGAGCTAGCCTGGGAGCTAGGAACTGGAGACACAGGGAGCTAGCCTGGGAGCTAGGAACTGGAGACTCAGGGAGCTAGCCTGAGAGCTAGGAACAGGAGACACAGGGAGCTAGCCTGGAAGCTAGGAGCTGGAGACACAAGGTGCTAGCCTGAAAGCTAGGAACTGGAGACACAGGGAGCTAGCCTGGAAGCTAGGAGCTGGAGACACAAGGAGCTAGCCTGGAAACTAGGAACTGGAGACACAGGGAGCTAGCCAGGGAACTAGGAGCTGGAGACACAGGGAGCCAGCGTAGTTACGGAGTAGGTAAATCGACTACCTGGCGTAACTCGGATGGTGTCCTGCTCCCTGCTTCTGGGTTCCCGGCTTGGCTCATCTTGGGCTTGACCATTCTGTTGGGACCCAACGAGACCGGCGAGCCAAATGTGCCAGAGAACCCAGAAGAAGAGACAGGACACCAAAACAACGTATAATGGCTTTACTGAAAGAAATCTAATAAACACAAAAACAACAGGGTAGGATTGGATAGGTTACGATGTACACAGGGAGATGGTCCAGAGGGTGGAACATGGAGAAGGTCCTTGGAGTGGGGGGGGGGGGTTGGACGAGACAACGGTACTCGAGCAGGAGGGAGCCATATGGTTCACACTGAACTTGCCCCCGACGTCGGTCTTCGGCAGTAGGTCCTCATGGATATCGCCCCCGACGTCGGTCTTCGGCAGATGGTTCCCAACGGTCTCGCCCCAACATCGGTCTTCGTCAGGATGGTTCTCGGTAAGGTGCGCAATGGTCAAGCCCCGACGTCGGTCTTCGACAGCCTAAAGTAGGGTAGATCCCAGGTTCGATTAGGGGTCTTGGGTCTGGTATCGATTATAGCGTGGGTGCTCTTAAAGTTGAATGCCCAACGCTCGACGTCCAAGATAAACCTTTTGCAAAACCACAGTGTAGTATAATTTATACTCGGGTGGAAAAGAATATTTTGCAGAGGTCCGGATACTAAGTTCAATATAAGAAACTCTGGGTGGTCGCGTTCCTATTGTCGCCTGTTGGCCGCTCCAATGCTCATGGCTCTTACAATGCATACCGTATCACAGACAGTGTTTTAGTTTTATACTTAGGGTATAAAAACTTTCAGCACAGTAGACAGCTCCACTCATTCATCGATCACTACCAAGCCATTAATAAAACAAATATTATTGGATTTCAAAAGTTTAACTCACAAAACACACCATGAAACGACAGAAAGTAATAATCAATGCCACCAAGATGATTTAGTAACACGACTCACATGAACATCCAACACAAATTCAACACCACCGTGGCTGTGATACACCACTACAGGCAGCAAGCCAAACAAGTTATGATCGCCTATCTAATGCTGTTGCCCCAACCCTGTCTTCTCCTGTGGATCCCAAGCCAAAACTAGTTAACCACCGTGGTCTCTTTTGATCAACCAAAGCTTAAGCTTGGTTAAGCTTGGTTATCACAGGTAGATACCTCTGATAAGGGCATCAGGCGGAGAACGAGAAGCTCCATCCCTGCACCTATTTCTCCCAGCGCTTTAGTCCAGCAGAGAGAAATTATGACATCGGCGACAGGGAACTGCTGGCGGTTCAGGCAACACTCAACAAATGGCGACACTGGCTGGAGGGACTCAGCAAGTGTGGTTTGGTCGGACCACAAGAACTTCACATTCCTCCGTACGGCCAAGTGGCTGAATTCTCGTCAGGCACGCTGGTCCCTGTTCTTCAGCCATTTCGACTTCTCCCTCACCTTTCGCCCGGGTTCCCACAATACCAAGGCTGATGCCCTGTCCCGTCTCTTCACTGAGAGGGCCAGCCCGGTATCGGAGGACACCATCCTGCTCCCAGCCCGGGTGATTGGTATGGTCACCTGGGAGATCGAGACGGTGGTGAGGACAGCCCAGCGTGACGAACCTATAAACCAGGTAGTGAGCAGTATGCAGTTGTATCAACAGTTGAAGATTAATATATATGCGTAAGTACAGCGGGCCGCGGCGGGGGATCGAGGGGGGAAGCTTTCATCGTGGTACAGCGCCTCCTGGAAGGATGGAGAGCAAACAGTCCATGGATGGGGTGAGAGGTGTCGTTGACAATCTTTCCTGCCTTCCTCAGACACTGTTTGTGGTGGTATTCTTTTTAGGAATTTTTAAAACAATACTATAAAAATACTATATACAATAAAAATGAACATAAAAAGAACAATATAGTGATGGATGTTTTGAATTGTGCAATTAAAGTGGGGCAGTAGTACAGCAGCAGCATCATGAATACAGTGCAGTACAGTGCAGTAACTGTAATGAGTCCAGAAAGCCCAGCAAAGTATGATAGTGTAATGTTAATGACAATGTTATGATAGTGGCAGCACTCTAGCAGTTCAGTAGGCGCACAGCCTGTGGAAAATTCTTCAACCTGGTAGTCCTTGTACGGATGCAACGGAACCGGCGACTGGACGGTAGGGGGAGAAGAGATGGTGCCTAGGGTGGTTGCAGCCCTTTGTAATGGAGATGACCTTCTTCCGACATCTACAGATCTCCTCAATGCATAGAAGTGCACACCTGATGATCTTCTCTGCCGCCCTCACGACCCTCTGGATGTCTTTCTTGTCCTGTGCAGTGGTGTTGCTGTACCACACAGTCACTCTAGCTAGCAAGTTCACTAGCTAGGGTTGGCCTATTCTGCTTTTCATGTTCTTTCAATGGCACACTGGTAAAAGTTCACCAGAATCCAAGGGGACATGTGGGCTCCTCAGGAAGTAGAGATTCTGGTGAGCCTTCTTGACCAGTGAGGCCGTGTTGAGGGTCCAAGTGTGGTCCTCGGAGATGTGGACCCCCAGGAATTTGAAGCTGGAGACACACTCGACCTCCGCCTTGTTGATGAGGATGGGGGCATGCGCGCCATCTCTGGTCTTTCTGAAGTCCACGATGAGCTCCTTGGTCTTCTTGGTAAGGACAGGTTGTTGTCGGCACACCACGCCACCAGGTGCTGGACCTCCTCCCTGTAGGCTGCCTCATCGATGAGGCTCACCACCGTTGTGTCGTCTGCAAACTTGATGATGGTATTTGTACAGGAGTCCAGTCGTGGGTGTAGAGGGAGTAGAGGAGAGGGCTCAGCACACTGCCCTGGGGGACACTAGTGTTCAGGGTGAGGATGGAGGATGTGAGATTGTCTAACCTGACAGACTGGGGTCTGTTAGTAAGGGAGTCCAATAACTAGTTACAGACAAAGGGGTTAATGTCAAGATTCTTGGTATTCATGAGGTCACCAAGTTTAAATATGAGTTTGGAGGAGATGATGGTATTGAATGCTGAGCTGAAGCCAATGAACAGCATTCTCTCGTGGGTGTTGCTCTCATCAGTGTGGGACAGAGCAGAGTGGGCTGAGGAGATGGCATCCTCCATGCTCCTGTTCTCACTGTAGGCAAATTGGTGTTTATCCAGTGAGGGTAAGAGGCCAGATTTGAGGTGAGCCAGGACTAGCCTCTCGAAGCAGTTCATGATGATGGTGGTGAGTGCAACAGGGCAGAATTTGTTGAGGCTCACTGCAGAGGAGTGTTTTGGCACTGGCACAATGGAGGTGGTTTTAAAGCACGCTGGGACATGTTGAAAATGTCAGTTAGGACCTCGGTCAGCTGCTCAGCGCAGTGAGACTCCAGATTCAGTTGCGAGGTATCAACAGGCCAAGAGGACAACAGCCTCAGCCATAGCGGAGGCAAAGCAGCGGGTGTGGGAGGAATTCGGAGTAGCCATGGAGAAGGGCTTTCAGTTGTCACCAAGCGTTTGGCAAACAATCCGGCGCCTCAGGAGGGGGACGCATGGATCCATCCAAGCTGTGTACAGAAGGTGTACATTGCTGACCTCAACTGAGGAGGTGATCAGGTGGTGGAAAGAGCACTTTGAGGAACTTCTTAACCCAACTACACCCTCAACGGTAGAGACAGAGCTGGAGGATGAAGGGCGACAAACATCAATCTCCTTGGAGGAAGTCACTGCGGTAGTCAAACATCTCCACAGTGGCAAAGTTCCAGGGGTTGATGAGATCCGTCCAGAAATTCTAAAAGCTCTGGGTGTCTCATGGATGACACGTCTTTTCAACATTGCGTGGAAGTCTGGGACAGTGCCTGAGGAGTGGCAAACGGGGGTGGGGGTGGTACCCCTGTTCAAAAAGGGGGACCAGAGGGTGTGTACCAATTACAGCGGTATCACATTACTCAGCCTCCCTGGGAAAGTCTACTCCAAGGGGCTGAAAAGGAGGGTTCGGCCGATAGTCGAACCTCAGATTGAAGAGGAACAATGCGGATTCCGCCCTGGTCGTGGAACAACGGACCAGCTTTTCACTTTTGCAAGGATCCCGGAGGGGGCTTGGGAGTATGCCCATCCGGTCTACATGTGTTTTGGGGATTTGGAGAAGGCATATGATCGGGTCCCTCGGGAAATACTGTGAGGGGTGCTGCGGGAGTATGGGGTGCGGGGGTCACTACTGAGGACCATCCAATCTCTGTACTCTCATAGCAAGAGCTGTGTCCGGATTCTCTGTAGTAAGTCGGGCCTGTTCTCAGTGGGTGTTGGCCTCCGCCAGGGCTGCGCTTTGTCACCCATCCTTCCATTTGTTATTTTCATGAACAGGATTTCAAGGCATAGTCATGGAGGGGAGGTGTTTCAGTGTGGTAGGCTCGGGATTGAATCACTGCTGTTTGTAGATTATGTGGTCCTGTTTGCGTCATCAGTACTCACTGGACTGGTTTGCAGCGGAGTGTGAAGTGGCTGGGATGAGGATCAGCACCTCCAAATCTGAGGCCATGGTTCTCAGCAGGAAACCGGTGGATTGTCTACTCCAAGTATGGAGTATGAAGGAGTTCAAGTATCTCGGGGTCTTGTTCTCGAGTGAGGGGAGGATGGAGCGTGAGATTGACCGGAGATTAGGTGCAGTGGGAGTGGTATTGGGTGTCCTTTACCGCACCGTTGTAACCAAAAGAGAGCTGAGCCAGAAGGCAAAGCTCTCGATCTACAGATTAATCTTTGTTCCTACCCTCACCTATGGTCATGAACAATGGGTAATGACCGAAAGGACGAGATTGCGAATACAAGCGGCTGAAATTAGTTTCCTCAGGAGGGTGGCTGGTATCTCCCTTAGGGATAGGGTGAGAAGCTCAGACACTCGTGAGAGACTCGGAGTAGAGCCGCTGCTCCTTTGCGTAGAAAGGAGCCAGTTGAGGTGGTAGTAAGGATAGTCTAGTAAGGATGTTTACTGGTACGCCTCCAGAGGGAGGTTTTCCAGGCATATCCAACTGGGAAGAGACCATGAAGCAGACCAAGGTACAGGTGGGGTGATTACATCTCCACGCTGGCCTGGGAATGCCTCGGGATCCCCCAGTCAGAGTTAGTCAATGTTGCCAGCGAGAGGGAAGTTTGGAGTCCCCTGCTGAAGCTGCTACCTCCGCGACGCGATGACTGATAAGCGGTAGAAGATGGATGGATGGATGGACTTAGCGTAACTAACCGGACTGACTGAAATATTGATCTGTATTAAGCTCGCAAGCTAGCGGGATGACTAATAAACAGAGCTACACAGCATTAGAAACGGTTTGTTGAGTGAAGCAAATCATGATTGACATGATCACACACGTGTCACAATCACATCAGAGTTTCTATTGGCAAAGCTAACATGGGTGGGAGTAATGAACACAATATGCTTGTTTGATTTGCGCAAATGGTCGCCGTCTGTAGATATGGATTTTTTTAAACATACAAAAAAAAATATTAATGTAAAAAAAATATATACATATATATAAGGATTATATTTTATTTTTTCCTAATTTTACAAATTATTTCGCGGACCCCTGGCTATGGCTCACGGACCCCTGGGGGTCCGCGGACCCCACTTTGAAAACCCCTGGTGTAGTAGTGTCTTGTCTGGCTCCTGAGCGGCCAGGGCGACAGGTCGATGCCGGAGCGCGTCGCTCTGTGCTCGGCGTGGAGCTGCAGCGTCATTGTGTTTGAATGAAGTTAAACGGAACGAAGCCCAACTCTGCTCGCAGCCCAGAGGAGTACGAAAAGAACGGAACCCCCCCCGCCGAGGAAATAATAACGTTACAATATGCCAGTTTACACAGGTAAGACTCATGTGTACTATACTACACCCGCTGACATATATAAATATATATATATAATATTAAACATACCGAACCCATACTTGCTGTACTTGTATTGTTCACTTATTGTGTTAGCATGGCTAATGTTAGCCGACTAGGTAGACGTCAAGCTAACACTTGTTAGCGCTTTCTGACTTGCTAGCGATATCTCAAAGACCGAGGGGGACTACATGCCAGTCCTTGCCATGTTGCCGTGTTATATCGATGCCCACTATCGATTATACACACACGTTAGTTAGTTAGTTGAGTAGTTTGTTCGATGAAGTCAACAGCCAGCTAGCTAGGCCGCCCAACCCCCGGCTGTCTTTACTTCCTTCGATAGCATTGTGCTATGTAGCATCACGTAGCCGGCGAATAAATGTAGTTACTTAACTTTATTTACAGCTTTGTTTATGCATTATTATTATTATTATTAATATTATTATTATATATACTGCAATAATCTTGGATAAACTCTTGTATTTCTGATGACTCCTAGTGTGATCCCATTTGCGTAGTTCGCAGTAACGAAAGTAACCTCATGCCACCCGGGCGAGGCAAATCAATAACAGTCTCGCAACTAATTGATAAGATCATAAACATATCTGTAAGCCTGTTGTACGGTTATATCGCTGACCTCTAATCGATCACTAAAATGTGAATTATAATCACATGTAGCCCGCAATACCCCACTGTTGACAAATGTGTTGGCTATATGCTGTGTCATACGTGCGCGCACAGGGCTGCAGCACATTGCTGTTTACAACCACGTCCTTTTGTTAGACCCCCTCTAACAAAACCCCACCTTCTCCTTCTCCTTATTTTGTTTTATGTTTCGTTCAGTCAATGTCAAATGGGGGAAGGAGAAGTTTGACGGGATAGAGCTCAACACAGAGGAGCCACCCATGGTGTTCAAGGCGCAGCTCTTTGCCCTGTCTGGAGTGCAGCCGGAGAGACAGAAGGTCATGGTGAAGGGAGGCACCCTGAAGGTAGCCATCAAAACAGTCCCCTGTCGGTGACCCAACAGTCCCTTCAGTTAACAAAATGATGCATACTTGATAAACCTTGTAACTGTTAATAGCAGCTCATCCTTGATTTGTTTGGGTTTTTCATTTCAGGACGACGAGTGGGGAAACATCAAACTCAAAAATGTAAGTATTTATAATTGTGGAAAAGAGAGGGGATATTAAAGTGCATGTTTGTGAATTACTTTATATCTTTATATATTAATGTCATTCCATTTCTTGGTCCCAGGGAATGACTTTACTGATGATGGGCTCTGCAGAAGCCCTGCCTGAAGAGCCTGCTGTCAGGCCCATGTTTGTGGAGGACATGACTGAGGAGCAGCTGGCCTCAGCTGTAAGTCAGGCCAGGCCGCCAGCCTTGGACACGCCTCACCATGCATGGCTGTTTATTTTAATTTTTTTAACCTGATTTATTTACGGTCGCTTGTCATTGTGACAATGACACTTTTAAGACGCTGCACAGGCAGTAGATCATTTGTCATGAGAAGCCACACCTGTAAATATCCAATCCAAAGTAAACAATGTAGGTTCTGTTTTGTTGTCTGTTCGATTTGTTGTTTAAGTGGACCACTGTCTTCACAGAGCACACTTTATGTATTTGTTAAACATTCAGGAACTCATAATAATACATATAATTGTCTGTTTCATAATTGAATTTGATTTTTACATTATTATCTTGTTGACCAAATAAATGCTTTTCTGTTTTTATTTGTTTGACAATATGCTTGTATAGAATATATGTGTGGACCTGTGTTTTACCCCAGTTATCCCCAGAGGAGCTAATCCCGTTCTTCCTGTTTGTCTAGATGGAGCTTCCGTGTGGCCTCACAAATTTGGGCAACACGTGCTACATGAACGCCACAGTGCAGTGCCTGCGCTCTGTGCCGGAGCTCAAGTCTGCACTCAGAAGGTAGCATTTCCTGCTACTACTACTACTGCCAGTGTATTCGGAAAAAGAACCTGGCATGGCAATAGAGTTTTGTTCTAACAATTTGAGGTTGCCAAGTAGTATGCGTCAAAAGTATGTTTGTCACATTTTTGCTAATAAAGAATGGTTGCCCAAGGCCAAGAAGCACCTTAAATGGGACAAAGAATGCCAATGTTTCCACAGTGAAAACGGCTCCTCATGCTATTCCACAGATATGTCTGACATCCAATTCAATGCCAGATTATTTAATTTATTTCTGGTTTTCATCAATGTTTGGCAAAGCTAGACAATGACAATGGCAGTGCTTATCTTTCCTTATTATTTCCATATTCATCACCAGGTATGCAGGTGCTCTGCGATCCTCGGCAGCGAATGCACCATCTCAGTACATCACAGCAGGTACAACGGAAACCCCCCTATACATAAATCAAATTAGCTGAAAGCTCCTTTTTCCCCTCGTGTCTTTTGTCTCACGCTGGATATGAATGTGTTCCTGTGCCCCCTCAGCTCTGCGTGACTTGTACGAGACCATGGACAAGACCTCCTCCAGCCTTCCGCCTATCATCCTGCTGCAGTTCCTCCACATGGCTTTCCCCCAGTTTGCTGAGAAGGGAGACCAGGGTCAGTACCTCCAGCAAGTAAGTCTCTCCACTGGATGCTTTTTCATCATCAGTTGTTCACACTAAGGTGCCTTTGTATAATCCATACATTATTTAGGGGGGGGGGGGCGAACCAAACTCAAATATGCAATAAATGATAAACCTAATTGGCCAAAAGTAGGAAATTGGCTGTTTATATGTATATGCTACTGGATCGAAGCTCATGTGATCTTTGTGCTTCTTTCAGGATGCCAATGAGTGCTGGCTGCAGATGGTGAGAGTCCTCCAGCAGAAACTGGAACCACTGGAGCCAGAGACTCCGATGGAGGTAAACACAGCTTCCTTTGTCTCATCCAAGGTTCTCCCGTCCAAACATGCTCGTATGACGAAGGCAGATGAAATGTGTGTGATCCTAGTAAATTGTTGCGCTCTCTTTCCCTCGCTAGACTGAGTCTGAGAGTGCAGCTGCCACCGCCGACGCGGCAACCGCCGAAAAAAAGAAGAACTTCATCGACCAGTATTTCGGTGTAGAGTTTGAAACCACGTATCCTTGCGTCCTGTAACTGGGGATTAACAGTCTGCATGTGCCCAAGCTTATTTTTTTTTATTTTTTTTAAATGAGTAACCCAACCCTGGTTATCGCGACTACGTCTTTGCTGAAATTGTGTGTGGTAGATTGAGTAGATTGATCAGAACGCTAACAAGGGCTGTATCTGTAGGGAATTAAAAAGGGTTTATCCCCTTAACCCCGTATGCCCAGCATGAAATGCTCCGAGGCTGAGGACGAGGAGGCCACCAAGGGCAAGGAGAGCCAGCTCCAGCTCAGCTGCTTCATCAACCAGGAGGTCAAGTACCTCGCCACGGGCCTCAGACTGGTACGTTTGCAGACCTCAACATATGGGCTTGGAGCTCACAAAGTGTCTCGTGTCTCAGGTCTGTTTTTCTTTCATCTCAACCAGAGACTTCAAGAAGAAATCACAAAACTGTCCCCATCTTTGGAAAGAAATGCCCTTTACATCAAATCCGTAAGCTTTTTTGTTGTTTCTGTATATTATGTATTCCAAAGGGCCTTAAATGGTGAACAATTTGTGCTTTTGTACATTTCCAAACTTACATAGTTCTTTCCCACATGTCCCATTAGTCCAAACTGGGTCGTCTCCCTGCCTACTTGACCATTCAGATGGTCCGCTTTTTCTACAAAGAAAAGGAGTCCGTCAACGCCAAAGTCCTTAAGGTCAGTCTTTGACATCAAAGAAAGTCCAGCATTGAACTAGTAATTAATGGCTGAATAGAAACACTGTTCTGACATTCTGCCATGCCCTCGTGTACCGATGTTTAAAGGACGTGAAGTTTCCCCTGATGCTGGACGTCTATGAGCTGTGCACATCGGAGGTGCAGGAGAAAATGGGGCCCATGAGGTCAAAGTTCAAGGAGGTCGATGACAAGAACCTAGAGATGGCACAGAAAAGTGTACGTAGTTACAGATCGGCTCTCGCCGTGGCACATTAGAAGTCAAATGAGATGAGTTGCAGTCCCTCTGATCGCCACGTTGAACTTTTCCCGTGCGTTTTTATAGTTTACACATTTACAATTAATAAACTGTCATACTTGTATACATATTTTATAGTTTGTGCGACTGTTTAAACTCTAATGTGACTGTGATGGGCCCTCGCAACTTCATAGTATTAAGAATACATTGACAAAAAGGCATCTCACCCCATATTGTTGATGGGTTTCACTTTGTGGTTGTATGGTGACTATTGTCGATTGTGTCTCCACCCCAGGTGGTGCCAAAGCCAGGTGCTGCAAAAGCAACAAAATTCGAGCCTTTCTCATACCCTGACGGTAGGCATGGTCTTTGTTGTTGTAGCCCAGCACTAGCCTTCAAGCATGCAATACTTGTCATAAGATTGAGCCGTGACCAAGGCCTGCTCGATTCCCCCAGACCTGGGCTCCAACAACAGCGGTTACTACGACCTGCAGGCCGTGCTGACGCACCAGGGCCGCTCCAGCTCCTCCGGTCACTACGTGGGATGGGTCAAGAGGAAAGAAGGTAACCAACACACCACTAGTCGTCGTCCGTCCCCCCCCCCCAACATTCATACTCTAAAGAATGTGGCATGTGGAGCATAATCACACCATGCATCTTGGACCCTTTGTGCAGATGAGTGGGTGAAGTTTGACGACGACAAGGTGAGCGTGGTCTCTCCCGAGGATATCCTGCGGCTGTCCGGCGGGGGGGACTGGCACATAGCGTACGTCCTGCTCTACGGACCCCGGCGCCTGGAAATACTGGAAGAGGACCATTAACGCGGGGAAGAGAGAAACGCACAAGACGACAAACCACACGACGCCACATCCAACACTTACAAAATGCCATTTTCAAGCACTGTCTGCATAAGATGTGCAATAAATCTGGGTGTCTTTAAAAAGTTGATGACCTTAAATGTTTTTGCTTAGTTTGTAATGGTTACAGAAGCTTGTAAAACAATCGGCCGTCCAATGGCATTTCAAGTATATTGGGGTACGGTCTTAAACGTGGACTCCTGCTTCCTTTTAAATTGGAGCCGAGAGGCAACTTCTGGACTGGTTCCGTCAAAGAGGCTAGTCCAGCTGTGCAGTTTCAGTCTTTTATACATTGTATATTTTCCAAAAGCCTTTGCCAAGGTGGTCATGATACATACAACAAAATACTCCTGTCGTAACTAATCAACTTGTTCAGAAATATTGTGACAGTATTGGCCTTACATCCCATGCTGACATTTTCAGTTGTACCACCCTGTCACGAGTAAGACATAACCAATGCTCTGTAATAAGTTATTGACTGCTGACAAAGACGGTTTAAAGCGTGTGACCCGACCTGAATGATTACAAATAAAATTGTTTATTAGAAAAACATCCTTTTATTTTCTCACGTTGCCAAAAAATACAACTTACAAAATTGTTCGAAAAAAGTTCATCTTTTAATATTTAAAAACAAGCTGCATGATCTTAAGGTTAAGCTTCACTGAGGTGGTCTGCTATCTGGGAGAAGCCTGCTGCGCTGAGAGCTGAGCCCAGGCTCTCCACAGTGGCCTGTGTTCCTTCCCGGTCCTGCCAGGCCACCAGCAACAGTTTGGCCTGCATGTCCACGTCCTCGCTGTCGGTCTCGATCTCCCTTAGCTCCGACGCCTTCATCTCCAGCTGCACAGCCAGAGTCTTCCACTTGGCGCCCAGCTTGGCGGCGACGTCGTCCATCTGCTGGTTGGACACCATCTTGTTCTGCATGCTGGGACCTGGATGGGGGACGGGGTGGCTTAATTGAATGATCAACACCTCAAGCTAACTTTGTTTATTCAACTATAATTGTGGAGAGCATATGTTCAAAGGCTTTCGGCAAATCAGACCGTGCTTCTACTTCCCGCTTACAAGCTGAAGTCCACAGTTGTAAAGAACAGGTGTCGTAGGACAGACGTTGCTGTACTACACCTGCGGGGGGGGCTAGAAATCACTGACTGGAGTGTATTCAAGACCACTGACCTGGATGTGAATGCAGATCATGTCAGTTACCTTTACACCGTTTTCTGTTACTTAAGTAACGGAATACCGCTTTCACAACAGGCCACTCCAATCACTACAAGAAGGTCAGGTACAAACTCAGAAAAGCCATCACGAAGGATAAATTGGATTACAGTTCGGGGGGCTCTGACACTAGACGTATGTGGCAAGGTCTGAGGGTCCTCTACAACTACATGAAGAGCTCAGGGGCAGTCACAAACAACAACCCTAACCTACCAGACGAGCTAAACAAGTTTTTAGCTCGCTCTGAAAGGGACCATTAGCCGACCAACAACTTGAACATCAGCCCAGAGGACTACGTTCTACAACTGTCTGAGTCCGAGGTCTGCAGAATCTTCAGGAGGGTGAAGGCAGCCTGTGATGCATCTACAATGCATCACTGCAACAGTCTGTCGTCCCAGCGTGCTTCAAAGCGGCAACCATTGTGCCGTTACCTAAAAAGACCACGGTAACATGCCTCAATGATTATCATCTAGTGGCTTTAACACCCATAGCCATGAAGTGCCTGGAGAAACTTGTAATGTCGCATATCAACTTGTCCATCCCCGAGTCCCTAGACCCAATCCAGGTCTGTAGACGACGCCATTTCCCTGGCACTACACAAGACCCTGCAGCACCTAGACAGGAGGGACACCTACGTCCCGGACTGCGGCTCATTGACCACAGCTCGGCGTTCAACACCCTCGTTCCCTCCAAGTTGGTCCTGAAACAGAGGGACCTAGGTCTGGGCGCCCCCATCTGTAACTGGATTATGGACTTCCTGACGGGCAGGCCTCAAGTGGTGAATATTCGGAACAACATCTCATCCACTCCTCAACACCGGAGCACCCCAAGGCTACTGCCTCAGTCCCCGGCTGTACTCGCTGTACACACATGACTAATGCCACACAGCAATAATCTGATTATCAAGTTTGCAGACGACACCACAGTCATCGGCTTCAAGCGAGGGCGAAGAGACGGAGTACAGAGATGAGGTAGTCCGGCTGACGAGATGGTGTGAGGACAACAGCCTCGCACTGAATGTCTAAGGACTAAGGAGCTCATCGTGGACTTCAGGAGCCACCACTCCACCATCAGCCTGAACGGGACACCGGTGGAAGTAGTCAGCTGCTTCTGTTTCCTTGGACTACAGATTTCCGATGACCTGGCGTGGACCCGTAACACGGAGGTCATGCTGAAGAAGGCACACCAGCGCCTCTATGCTCTGCGGTGCCTCAGAAAAAGTGGAATAGGCCAGAGGTGACTAGTACCGTGGCACGGTAGAGAGCGTCCTGACGAGGGGCGAAAACGAAACACCACTGCACGGGACAAGAAAGCCATCCAGAGGGTCGTGAGGACGGCAGAGAAGATCATCTGGTGTGCACTTCCATGCATTGAGAAGATCTGTCGGACCAGATGTCGGAAGAAGGCCATGTCCATCATAGGGGACTGCAACCACCCTACCCTGGGCACCATCTCATCTCCCCCCTACCGTCTGGTCGCCGGTTGCGTCCGTACCAGGTTTAAGGATAGTTTTTATCCACAGGCAGTGCGTCAACTGAACTGCTGCTACTTTCACAACATTTTCATTAACATTACACTTGCATACTTTGCTGGATTTGCTGGCTCATCACAGTTACTGCATTGCATTCATGATGCTGCTGCACTACTGGCACTTAAATATATATTTTTTTTTACATATAATTTAAGTCACTTTGCTGCTCTTTTTTTGTTTATTCAATTGTATATATAATTTTTATGGTGTTTTTGAGAATTATACTGCGGGAGGGAATGTAATGCTCATGTAGCCAAAAATATTTGTTGCCGTGAGTTTTGGATCCGAGGCTTTGGATTAAAAATAAGGTTTTCCGTGAGGACGTCAGCTTTCCAGAAACCTACTGTCGTTGCTCTCCTTCAGAAGGTTGTCTCCGTTGTCATCGTCGTCCTCCTCCCCCGTCTTGATCTCCTCGGAGGGGATATCTTTCTGCATGGGGGGGGGCCACACACACACACACACACACAGCAGAAGGTTAGGTAAAAGCCCCCTCAGACGGCGAACAGCCATGAAAGATCCCCTCTCCCGTTTGCAGTTTATTTGAAAGACCAACAGATTGTGTGGGCTTCTCCAGGCCACAGTAAGCAACCACCCACCCCCCCCCCCTGCTTACCGGCAGCTCTTTGGCCAGTTTGCTGACCATGCTGTCCAGGTAGTCTGCCAGGCTCTTGAACTTCTGATTGGTTGGCTGGAAGAAGTGGGGACTCCGTCTGGACAGGAGCCTCAGAGCCCGCCAGCCATAGTTGGAGTTGCGTACAACCCTGGGGAGGTTCCACGAAAGAGAGAGTACAACATTAAACACATGCAGTTTTGTCACTTGAACAAAAAACTAACAAAAATGTGTAAAAGTATATGTACTTAAAAGACTTAAATGGCCCACACGCACTTGTACTCATCTTCCACCATGTTGGTTGGGTCGGCCTGCTCGATGGCTTCCGTAAAGAACTCGTCAAGCGACGGCATGAACTCCCTGTTGGTTAGCGGTTAAAGACAATGAACACGGCTGAAGTGCATCGGTAGTATACAACACGTGCCAATTACTTGGAATGCTCCGATTGATCGGCCGCCGGTAATTATCGGCCCATATTCACTCTAAACCCGATCGATCAAAGCTCTCAAAAACGGACAATCAAAAGAGCCGTTCAGATGGCGCGGCAACAAAAACAATACAATGTGTTTGAAGCAGAAATTCCGTTTATTGGTTGATTTGATCAAATTTGTTTTCTTTTATTTATATTATATTTCTGCAATGCATTTCAGAATAGTTAATAGTAAAATAGTACTCTATTAATAATCTATCTAAATATATAAAACTACACAATATATAAAACTTTGAATGGAATATCCCCATAGCCCACCATGTCATCGGCAATCTGAATGGGCAGATTTTGATTCCAGTGATTGGCGATCGGCCCCAAAAACCCTGATCGGAGCATCCCTACCAATTAAAGTATTGATTTATTGAAGCACCGACCTGTCATCGGACTTGCAGGCCTCCATGTTGTCGCTGTTCAGGTTCCACAGTCTGGTCAACTCGTCACTAGACAAACACGATAATAATAATAATAAAAATGGATTCATGGGCGCGGTTGACAACCATCTGGATCAATGCACTGTGAAACTGTTGTCGTCGAGAGCTCCTTACTTTCCCATGAAGAGCTTTGGGTCAGGGCCCTTCCCGAGGAAATCTTCGGGCGCCTGTCTCTTCCTGGTGGGCCTCTTGGGCTTGTCGTCCACCACCCTGTGGGAAGAGAGCAAGGTCAGTAATGGTCTGGGATGGACGTGAATGAACCAGGTGACGAATGACAGCGGTTACTTGTGTTACCTCTCCTTGACGAAGCTGGGGCACCCCTCATTCTTCCATCCGTTCCAGTTCTCCTCCGTGTTGAGGATGTGCTGCCGGGGAGGAAACAGTGGTGGTTTAGCAGACAGCGAACAGTAGGAGGGGCTTGTGGAAAGGTAGCATGGGGGGAGGGGGAATGCATGCGGATCATCATCGTGAGACTCACCTCCACCATGGCGCTGAACTTCTCACCCTCGGGAGGGATCTCTTTCAGCAGCTGTTGGATGTAGGAATTCAGAATGGAGTGAGAATGTGCGTTGAATGAAGAATACACACATTTGAACCATATTTCACATCAGAATGCATCATGAGAGGACTCCAGAGAGAGAAAGAGTCGTTAGACTGTAAAATCCTAAATCAACCTAAATATACCCTAACCGAGGCTAATGAAAACTTCATTAACGTGTCTTCCCCATAATGACAAAAATTATTTCATGATTAATTACAACACCATTACTACCAACATTGACCTCCCTACACTCCTATGCTTTACAAGCCCTGTTGTTGCACACAAAGTCTAAACATTTAGTTCACTTTGTGGTAGATTCCACGACACACGGACACTATGGGATAAGAACAACAAGGCTGACCTGGTGGACCAGCTTAGTGGTGTCCTCGATCCACAAGGTCTGGTCATCATTGAGAACACAGTTGGAGCTGTAGAACGAGAAGATATCAGTGTCTCTGCCCATCTGCACTGTGCTCCACGGGTCTCTCCCGGGTTGTCCACCAGGCCGAGGGTGAGCGATTACCTTTTGAACTTGACCTGGCCCTTGAGGTACTGGAAGAGGATGAGGTACTGCAGGAGGATGTGGCGTCTGAAGTTGCTGTCGCTGAGTTGCAGGTCCATCAGCTAGCAGGCAAGGGAAGACTCCATGTCAAAACCACCTCATTATCACCAGTGTTCTTGCATATCACTACCATACTTTTGCATAAAATGCTTTTAAAAGCTTTTTACACAATTCAACACATGTAAATATTATCCATCAGTTATTGTGTACAGTATAGTGTTTTAGAAATTCATACTTTGGGAGGAAAAGGGAGAGTAAGCATTCCATTGTACATACCATGTCCATGTCATACAAAAACCCCCAAATAATAGCATACACTGCCACAGCTTGCTTGCATGACCTTCCAACTCTCTAAACCCACAACAACTTCTTAGAGCAGACGCTATCTCCCCATGATTGGAGTCAACCAATTCCACCTTCTCGCTGGTGAGGAATTTGGCGAAGTACACGTGATCTCCGGTCGATGTCCTCAGCTCCTCGAGTTTCCGTTTGGAGGCCTGCATGTCGTCCAGCTTGAAGCTCTTGAACACCGCCAGGGTTTCGTCCGAGTACTGCACAGGACAAAAATAACCGGCCGTCTCTTAGTAGTAGCCTTCACATTTTGTGAGGGCTACAGCACGTGAGGAGAGTGTTGATTGACCGTCTTCCCTGGGTTCTCCAAAAATGTAACCGGCTCATCTTTTTCAGCTTTTATTTTAACGAAAACAAGAACAAAAAACGAAATATAATCCTATATTATATTCACGAAATGTTAACACGTCGAAAAACCATAAAACTCCACACTTCTCCACGTAAATACACTTGTTTACCCCACTTTAGCCACATGAAAGTAGTCCAAACCGGTGCGCCAAACAAGTGAAAATGTTCTCCGCTCTTAGAAGGAACATGCACCCAATTCGGCCCACACAACACAAATGTAACCAAATTTAGAATACACATAAACATGAATACAAAATACATTTATTACGAAATAATGCTAAATATTAATCATTCTAAACACGTACCTAATTATGAGTCATTTGGCTCCTTCACATTTGAAATAGGATTTTTTAAAAGGAGAGAGACGACCGAGGTGCACAGGAGGGATAAAGGCGAGGTAGCTTTACCTTGAGGAAGGTCATCCAGGAGAATTTATCGTAACACTGCAAGGGGTTCCTGAAGTAATCCTGTAACGTCCAGAACTTTCTGTACAAGTTGTAGTCGATGGGAATGGAACTGTAGGACATAAGAGACGTAGTATTCAGTGGAACGATCGGCCCGATTTCTCCAAGTGACAAGGTGATCAGCAGGGGGGGCATTCACTTACCAGGCGGCAGGGACCTCCTCCTCGCCCATCTCCCCCTCCTCCACTTCCATGCCATCTTCCTTCTCCTCGGTGTGCTTGATAGGAAACCATAACAGACAACAGTTCATACATAAATACATGACCACTTAGGTTGTCATTACAGCTGGGAGGTTATCACCTGAATACTGGGGCTGAACAACATGGTGACAAAAAATGAATTATATTGCTATTTTGACAGATGCGATATGAGTGGGAACGCCATCACAATGTTCAGGAAAACCAACATGTGTTCTTAGATCTGGAGAAAAAGAGGTTTAAGCCAGGGCATCTCTGTAGCACTACTGTACTTCATTTAGAACGGTATTTACATGACACACTTTACCCGTACCGGATCATTTTTGGATTATTTGTTCAGCCCTACCGAATACTACACATTCACATTGATCATTTACTCACATTTAGGTTTAGATGTAAAATTCACCGTACAACAATTTGAAAGAGCCATGTGGCTATGGAATTCAAGCTGGTCACGGTTATTCAAATATACTTTAAAATTTAAAGTTGCAAACGTCTACTGGGATAAGATGGGATCAGGTCGTTCCCCTCTCCTCGTCAGTCACTAATTTGGGTGTCAGGTTTGACCTACACTTTACTTTTAATGGCCATATAAAACATCATTGTAAAACCTCCTTCCATCATCTCAAAATAATTTCCAAACTCTGCCCTTCTCTAACCCTGTCAGATGCAGAGAGGCTTGTTCATGCTTCCTAGGCGTGACTACTGCAATGCACTTTATTGGGATCCCTGGAAAGAGCATCCAGAAGATGCAGTACATTCATTATAGTGCTGCCAGGATCCTGATGGAAAATCATAAACATGAGCATATAACACTATTCTCATTGCACTGGGGTCTGGTCTCATTCAGGATTGACTACACAATCCTGTTACTTACACACAAATGAATACATGGTGAGGGCACCTCCATATCTCCAAAAACTCATTACTCCACAAACTGCCACCCTCACATCTTCCAACAGCTCACTCCTCAGGGGCCCTAGTACTAAACTCTGCCCCATGGGGGACCTTGGAATGGACTTCCTCATCATTTAAGGGACTCTTTTAAGACAGGCTTACAAACCTTTTAACTTAGGAAGGCCTTTTTATGTTATTATTAGCATTCACTATTCTTAGTAATTTGATTGTGTTATGTTTTTAACGTTGTAGTACTCTATTTTATTGCAATTGCGATATAAATAAAATGCATTATTATTATGAAAATGTAAGAATAAAAGCATTTAAGAAAACAACACTTGTATATACAGCTGTATACACACAATTACTAAACTTTCCTTTACCTTCTGTCCCAGTGTACTCTCCTGTTCATTCTTGTTGAACACTGTGATGTTCTCAAGGTTGAACTGGCTCTGGAGATTAAGACCTTCAACACAGGATTGGTGAGGGTTAGGGCTCATTACCATGGCGTAACACATTGAATCGTGTGCCATATTGAATACGTAATGACCCATGAGCCACCCTGAACCTCACCTGATTTCTCAGACAGGGGAAAAAGCCGTGCCAGGAAGAGCTGGATCCGCCCACAGAATACAGTGTTCTGGGACTTGGACAGCCGCCTCAGGAGATCTGCGCCGAGGTGGAGAGGGGGGTGTCATCCACAGCCAGCGACAGTGACACACAGGCAATCTCTCTCCACGTATTCATTTACAGCCACAGTATCAGTAACGTCGCTGTACCCTTACCGTTACACATCCGCAACAAGTAGTTCTTCCCTGCTGTGTAAAAGGCACTCTGAGGGACACACAGAGGGGAAATAAAACACGATGGCGTTCAAATAAACACAATGCATCAAAACTAAAAACAAAAGGCCCACCACGGCCCACTTTAGATGTTGTGAGGGGAAACATCTCACCGACTTCCAGGTGGAAACATTTTCCTCCACGAATGAGAATATCTTGTCACACTGGTCGAGTGGAAGGCAGTCAAGCACATCACCCAGTAAGAGGAACGGGGTTGAGGCAGAGCAAATACCTATGAGGGGAACACGTGATCCAACATATATCATTTATACAGAAAGTGTTTAAAATATACTTGCTCGAATGAGTTCGGGCTAAAATGATGTTTTAGTCGTTTCTGCGAGCTCTTGAGTACCAACCTTCTGTTACTGCATCGATGCTAATATAGATGAGTGACAGGTACTCTTCACAACTTGACTTCTGTTCAACCTGAAAATGTAATGTAAATAAACATTACGATCTACGAACAGTAAATGTAAGATACATTAGACTAATCTTAAGTAAACCATACATATGTACTCACAAGCTGATCCCCAAGCACACTCCTTAACGACTGGTCAAGTGTGGTTTTCTTTTCAGCCTCGCTGCAAAAAAACAAGGTTAGCGACAAAATGAATGATTATTAAACGAGGATTGCCACGTTTTTTTAACAATCAGCACATTGAACACACGCCTAACGTGTCTTGTTTAATACGCATGGTGTGGAAAACGCGCCCTGTGTTTTCTAGCCAGCGCATTTTACATTACAGTAATTTAGCTGAGGCTTTTATCTTAAGCAACCTACACTACCTATTGTATACTTACCTGTGTGTATATATATATATATATATATATATATATATAT
Source organism: Muraenolepis orangiensis (assembly GCA_027704905.1). Taxonomy (NCBI): domain Eukaryota; kingdom Metazoa; phylum Chordata; class Actinopteri; order Gadiformes; family Muraenolepididae; genus Muraenolepis; species Muraenolepis orangiensis. Next base: position 9,207,493 of record CM051005.1, on the reverse strand, counting down.
ACCTATTATTATGCACATATCTCATACATACTCTACAAGTAATCTTATAACTGTTTTTATACCTAGTAGACTTATCTTTTAAGCCACTAAACTGTAAATTATATTACCATGCACTTTACTGCAACATTTGCACTCTGGTTAGATGCCAAATTATTTTCGCTGTAGTGTACTTGTGCTGTGCAATGACAATACATTTGAATCTAATCTAATCTAATAGTGCGTTTTTACTTACTTTCCCGTGATTTGGTTGAAGGCATTGATCAGAGGCTTGCTGTTCCTCCCTACCAGGGCACTTTTCGCCGACGCCTGGGTTGAGGGGGAAAACGAACGAACAATTTCAAATACAAATTAAAAATGTCGTACAAAGTGGATTAGGTGAGGAGAGTCAACACAATGCTAACTGAGAGCCACAGTGTGTGTCTTTCTTCGACGAACACTATAACCGCTATACATTAGACACACGTACATCAATGAGCTTGGCAAATCTACCCCCAAATAAATACCACAGTTGAGTAATAGGTTAAGTTTAGTAGTAACGTTCTCACTGCAAATTTGTCTTTGGCGTCGATAAAATTGTACAAAGAAGTCGTCATTTTCGCACAACAACGTTTGTTGGTGTGTGTACTGTTCACGCGACAGACCGACTACTTCCGGCTACTTCCGGAACTCAAGGGTCACCGAAGTACAGAAGACATACAAAAAAATAAACCTCGCCTACCAACAGAATTAATGTATTATTTATAATACAAATTAAATATATATATATTTATATTTACATGATAATTACATCACGTATTATAAAATGAAATCTCGTGGCGAGACATAGGTCTACTGTATTAGTCAACCAATGGCTTGAGTGGAGTGCAGCAGTACTCACTCTCGGCCAGTAGATGGCAGTATTGTACAGTATATATTGGTGGCTACGTTCATTTATATTTAATATGTTATATGTGAGTTGTTAGTTAATCTGCTGATGCATTTACAATGTTGGAAAATACACAGTATTTTCTGGTAGTTCGTTTGGTAGTTCAAGTTCAATTAAAACGTATGATCCACACTTTGCCATTTTCAGTTTTATACATTACAATTAGATTCAAATGTATCGTCATTGCACAGTACAGTGTAAAGTACAGCAACAATTAGTTATCATCTAACCAGAGTGAAAATGTCACAGTAAAGTGCATGGATATATATTATTTACAGTGGTTTAATAAGATGTAAAGACTACTAGGTATAAAAACTGGTATATATATAGGCATATATAGGCAGTGTATACTTACCTGTGTGTGTATATATATATACACACACACACACACGTGTATACACACACACACGTGTATACTTACCTGTGTGTGTGTATATATATATATATATATATATATATATATATACACACACACACAGGTAAGTATACACGTATCTAATCTACACAACGTTTATTTCATTTCTTTCATGTTTATTGTATTTATAGTATAACAACTTATAGTATAACAAACTTGTTTTAATCAATGAAGCCACTAAAAAAATAGAGAATAGAAAATATTGTGTATTCTTGTTTTGTTCCTGTGGTCCTCCCCTGGTATCCAGTGGATATACTTTATCTTGTAATGTAATGACACATTTTATTTTCCAATACAATTTTCAGACGAATAACAACAACAGCAACAACAACTAGCTCTGACATCCGATATTTATTAAGGACCAGACGTTTATTGAAGATGTTTGAGAAAGTGATGAAACCCAGGAAGGGAGTGAATGTGATGAGTTACAAGGCCCAGTAACCAGTGGATTTATCTATAGGTGGCAAGAAGAATATTGAAGAAGGGAGTGGGGTTGAAGTTCACTTTAAAACACATAATTCTTCAAACTGTCACCACAGAGATCCTCTATTTCGATTGCATTGCACATGTTGTAAATTACTTCACCCTGTACCAGAAAAGTCAACATGATATAAATAAGCTGAAGGTCAATTTAAGTCAACTAAACCAACATAAATCAACATAACATTCATATAAAAAAAGCAGATTAAGATCCATACTATATCCATACTAGACGTACATGTTATATAATAACATTACCAGTTATATTACAAATCAATTGTGTACGCAGTGGTCACGGCCAGATCCATTTACAGTTCATCCTCTTACACTAATATATAGACATGTAGTCCCTTGACATGGGCTACCAAGCACGTCGTCTTGCCCAGGAACCAAAGTAATCAGATTCAGTCATCAGAAAAGAGAATTCTCACACAAATGACTGAGACAACAAGAAGGCCCATTGTCCGTGTTCCAAAAGGGACAAACCTCAACAAACAAGAAGGACAAACAATGCTTTGACCTTCCAGGTTAAGCATACAAAGGAAAGAAGATCTTTTAGATAGGCCTGTCATGTGACATTGCCCTGAGAGATTAAAAACACACATCCACCAGAGTGGCTAGATGTCACTCAAACTATTAGATTTGATTAGATTAGATTCTAATGTATTGTCAGTGCACAGCACAAGTACGTCGTACAGCGAAAATAATTTGGCATTTAACCAGAGTGCAAATGTTTCAGAAAAGTGCATGGTAATATATAATTTACAGTGGTTAAATAAGATGTTAAGACAGTCTACTAGGTATACAATAATTTATAGAGTATGTATAAGCTATGTGCAGAATTATAGGTATATATTTTGAAAGGTAAGATGGCTCACCAGCCACCAGCCACCAGCCACCAGCCACCAGCCCCACCAGCCATCTCTCTCTATGTGCCTAATTCGATTTCCGTGCTTAAATGCACAATCCGTTTTTTTCCTTTTTTCCTATAATTCCTAAAAATGCACTATATCATACACTTACAAATACTGTACACCAGGACACCTTTTTATGGAAGAATGGGAAAACCACACTGTGGTGGTGAATGCTCTGTGATAAAGAAAACATGCTTTTGATGGAAGGCCAGTGGGTCTGTCTGTGTGTGTGTATAAACAAGATGGGACACAGCTACAAACTTTATATTTCAACCCCTACATGTTCCGCAAAGTCTAAGCTATTTAACCTCATCATAAGCAATTTCCTCCATTAAATATAAATAGCTGTGCAATCCACTGTTCAATTTGCTGTTCAAAGAAAGTGAAGAAAAAATGGATTTAAGAGCAATTTCACTGTTCTTTCCATCTATTGTAAGCTAAATCTAGTTCTTGCCAATTTTGGTGTGTGGCATTATAAGAGGATTGAACTTGAGAATATCAATAGCAATTCAGTTCAACCAAAATTGCCTTCAGCCAAATTTAGTTTTGGCTGAACCCATTAGCTGTGTTTATCGCCGGGGAGCAAACCGTTCTCCAGTCCACGTTAATAAATCTTAAGCTGTGTGGGCCGGGGACATTTAATGATTACCACAGGTGCGGAGACAATTAAATAGCCATAACATTCATTCAATAGGATGTTGCAGGGGCCACGCGCATTCCCCAAGGAGTAATGGAGCCGCCTGTCACGCGGCCAAGAAGGAAGTAGCCCAAATCCCATCTTATTCTATTATTATATTCCTTATTCTGCTCCACGGCGTGTGTTTATTTTTTCACGTCCAATTAATTGGTTTACATCCTTCTGTTGGGCCTTTGTCTTTTTGCAATGTTTGGGAATGTCGCCAAAGCCCATTATTAACCGACCATGTGAAGGTCACTGGCGTTCAAACTTAGACTGAGGTTATAAACTGAGGATGTCCCTCGCATGTGAGGCCCTACAAACTAAATAATACATCGATAAGGTCTGTGAACTGAAAAGAAATACAATTATCTCATAATGAAGTTATGTGTTAAAAAAACTAAAGTAAGTAAATGTTATCTAATAACATCTACGATTTTTCATTGCATGGTGTGCCTAGTCAATAAGTTATATTAATGTACCCTGCCAAGAACATCTATAATTCATATGGAGACTGTCAAGTCTCTAGATAGATATTTTGAATGGAAAACAAAGCTTTATTTTGAATACAGTTGACTGCCAAAGCTGATCAAAAGTGGACGTCATTACAACTTGTATGTACGTATGTATGCACATGTACGATGAGCATTTGTTTTTCGGCGTCAAGCCCTCAGTGAGGTTCCATCGTCATATCGTCAAAAGATGACATCTCCCATGTGCGTTGGCCTCAGAGGTTCTCCATACACACGTCTGCAGTTTTCACAGCTTTCTTATCGTACGTTTACAGAACAAGAGGGGGAGTTTCTACCTCTTGGTGCACCTTATGAGGCTACCCACCTCCCCCCTCCCCCCCCCCCCCCCCCCCCCCCCCATCCCGTTGATTGACAGTGCTATCAGTGACTCACAGCTGCACAGCACCACAGAGAGACTAGCACTCACTACAAAAACCCAAACGTCTCCCCAACCGTCGCTGCTGCAACACAAACCCTCAAGAGGCAAAGGAGGGTCAATTGCGAAAACCTGAAAACCTGAACCTGAAAAATTGTACACAAGACACTTGAGGCGATGGGAAATGCTCAATGTGTTTTTAATTTCTGCAGTCACATTGCACTCAATGAGATGCATTGACCTGGTACCACAAATTGACATTGAGACATATTCTCAATCATAATTGCTTTTCATAACTGCATATCCCTGCTCACTGCCTGCTGTATATACATTTATATATATATTTCCGGGTTTTTATAATTGCATACCCCTGATCACTACCTGTTAAATACTTACATACCTGTATATATATAATATATATAATATATATATAATATATATATATACACCTATTATTATGCTCATTATCATTATATCCCACACATACTCTATAAGTAATCTTATAACTGTTTTTATACCTGACCTGTCTTTTAGCAACTGTAAACTGTAAATGATCAATTATATATTACCATGCACTTTACTGCAACATTTGCACTCTGGTTAGATGCTAAATTGTTTTCGCTGTACTGTACTTTGAATCTAATCTAATCTAATCTAATCCAATTTGCATACTGTCACCACATGGAGTCCAACAGGGTTCAAATGAGTTATAGTGATGTGCCTCCGCCATGTTTCAGGGTCAGACAGAGTAAAGAACATAGATATTAGGCAGAAATTGGCAATATTTAATATATACGGGAAAGGTGGTAAAAAAATGGACAAAACTATTTCTGCATGGCGGGCAGGCCTTCTACGAGTACAACAGTAGACAGAAGTTTATTTTCAATCTAAATCTGGAGGGTTTAATCCTCTTTATTGGTCACATGTACACACACATTTGTTTCTCTGCATTTAACCCATCCTAGTAATAGGAGCATTGGGCAACTATTTGCTATACAGTGCGCAGTGTAGGGGTCTGGTGCCTTGCTCAAGGGCACCTCGGCAGTGCCGGGCAGGTGTTTAGGGGACTTGAACCGGCGACCCTCCTGTTCCCAATCCAAGTCCCAACAGCGATCCTGTCGCCCCCCCAAAACATTCTCCCATTAAATGTCGTTTCCTGGACCTCATCTCGGGAGGCAGCCACCAGCACCTGATGGATCTCAGCCTCCTGGACCAACTCACCGAGGGGCTCTGGTCTGGGACACAGCAGGTGGTCATAGAGCAAGGTCACCGCAAGGTCACCGCCACCGCGACCACTGCGGTCGGTGGCGCCGGCCAGAACACCTGACACGGCGACGGCTACGACGACACACAACACGGAAAAAATAATCGGCATTCCATCGGCATTCCTCGTAGACACAGTTTGTCCAACGAATAAGCAACGCATATTACCCACTGATCATGGAGCCAGGAGCCGGATTCACACTGCATCCTGTGTAGCTGATCTGTCAACAACATGAAAAGTTGGAAGTAAAGGAAGAAACCACTACTTTCTATTCCCAACGGTACACAAGCTAAAAGAACACAAAGGTCAGATCTGACGCGAACAAGCGTGTCAATCCATCTAGTTTGGGAGGTCTTTGGATCTAGACCAAATTAGTCATTTACCTAAAGAAAAACACAGGAGGGGCAGGAAAGGGGTGGGGGTGGGTGGATGGGGGGGGCGGTTGCTTTGATTTACTCACCCCTGGCAAGGTGTCCCACCGTGACGGACGAGGCCAATGGCTAAATGGAGAGAGGCGCGAAGCCTCACGGCTGTCCTCTGTGACGGCTAGAAGCCGTCTTGGAAAACAGGAAGTCCCCGCAACTATTTCCTCTGTCAGTGATTGCTCATTGTAACCTACAGGACGTTATTATAATTCATCGAATGCGCCAACGTTTTCGGGATTCGAGGAAAATATCAGGCGTGTAAACGTGCAGCACAGCTTAAAACAGAACATCGTTAATGGGTCAAACATCCCACAGCATTTTCAGCAAATGTGATCTTCAGGTGGATTATGACAAGTTTCGTTAATACCCAGTCTGATTTAATATTCACCAAGTGAATGTGCTCCTTAGGAGAATGCACTCTAATAAATGAAAGTATGGCACATATGCCACTCACACAATTTAAAGTAGTGAAGGTCAATAACAATCTGGCATGACAAAAGAAAAGTTTCTGAGAAGACAATAATTGAAATCAATGTCCTCACAGGAAACCCGTGTGCTATACTCTCATCTTGGAATCGGCTTGGAGCTCGGAGCAGCTCCATTAGCAGTCAATGTAGGTGCACAAGAACGCACTGAACCCACAAGGGGATATCCTTTACCTTGGCGAGGCCTAGCGAAATCTGTCGTTCTTTTGGCTTGGTACCATAAGACGATGGCGTTGCCTGCCAGGGCCCCTAGCGTCTGAGCTACCGTAACGGAAGCCAGCGGGTCGTGAGTTCGAGCCCAGTGCGGGGACACTCACTAGTCACACTCGCGTGTAGAAAGCATAAGCTGCAAAAGCTTATCTGACAGCTGACCAGAGAAGAGTGGTTTCCCTGCAGGATAACGCAGCAATAGCACAGGCCTAATGCTCAGGCCACTTTCAGCACATGGTTCAGGCATGGCGTTATTTGGGTTCCCGATGGCAGCAGAAATGCCCGTAAACACAAAGAGGGCCGCTCCTAGGAACTCAGCCAGAACGGCCCGCCAACAGGCAAGACAGTTCAGAACGCAGGGCCCCAATGCTAGCCTCCTCCTCTACAGCACCACAACCGCACACACACACACACACACACGCGCACGCACGCACGCACACACACACACACACACACACACGCACGCACGCACGCACGCACACACACACACACCAATTGGCCCATGATGATGAGTGAAGTAAACACTTAAAAAACAGAACAGCGAGAGTCATGATGTCTGACGAGCACTGAGGAGCAGCAACCCACATAACTCTCTCTCTCTCTTTCATTCATTCATTCTCTCTCTCTCTCTCTCTCTCTCTCTCTCTCTCTCTCTCTCTCTCTCTCTCTCTCTCTCTCTCTCTCTCTCTCTCTCTCTCTCTCTCTCTCTCTCTCTCTCGTTGTTCTTCATAGAAGAGAACATCAAATCTTCTGACATAACCATGGCAAGTGAATCAATTAATAAATGATAAGAGAGAGAGAGAGAGAGAGAGAGAGGGGGGGGGGAAGGGAGAGAGAGAGAGAGAGAGAGAGAGAGAGAGAGAGAGAGAGAGAGAGAGAGAGAGAGAGAGAGAGAGAGAGAGAGAGAGAGAGAGAGAGAGAGAGAGAGAGAGAGAGAGAGAGAGAGAGAGTGGGGGAGAGAGAGATAGACAATCACCAGCCAATTGCAGTAAAGTAGCCAAAGCTACCAAAGCAGTGCTGGTGCTATAGAAAAGCCTGCTCCACTGTCTCAGAATGTGTATTTATTTACTCCATTGTGAGGCTCAGCCACACAGAGAGAGAGCTTCCCTTGAAGTGAGCCTCGGGGGTGTGCAGTTGTGAGGGGAAATGGGGCCCATTTCAATTCACAGACCCCCACAATGTTCTCCAAGCCCTCCCTCCTCCACCCACCCACCCACCCACTAACCCAACCACCCAACCACCCACTAACCCAACCACCCCCCCCCCTAGTGACGGGTTCACGGGGCTCGCTATCTGGTTTGTGGTGTGAGAGTCTGTGGAGTCTGTTGGGCGCGGCAGGATAGCTGATAGTCTGTTGACTGACTTGGCTTGGGAACGTGGAAGGTGGCCGGTTCAAGTCCCCGAAACACCCGGGCACTGCCGAGGTGCCCTTGAGCAAGGCCCCCCCCACCCCCCCACCCCACCCCCCCCATACACTGCTCCCTGAGGTCGCTGTTTATATACACTAGTACACTAGCTGACCGCTGCTCCATGTGACCTATAAAGAGGACTCAATCCTCCAGATTTAGAGTCTGTTCATTATGGTGTGTTTTGTAAATAAAGCCACATTTATATTATAAATAATATAAATATCTTGTATGAGGTCTAATTTGAAATGTATATGTTTTTGCTTATGTGTGCCTCCATTGGTCCATTGATGAGTAAATGTCTAGTAAACTAGTCCTTATATAAACAATATATCCAATTCAAAAAACATAAATATATCAAAAAGAACTAAAAGAACAAAAGGGTTAATAAAAAGTGCTTTATTTTTTCTTACAAAATCGATAGACAATCCAGTGTATACACATAATATATGCACATTCAAAAATAAAATGTCTTACATGTACAGGTATTTTAGCATCGGTACATACAAACACACAATAGGCTCCACAAAGAGGACCCATGGCGAAAACACGACATAGCTGCAAATATATTCTCCAAAAAAAACAATTCAATAGGTTTGTTGAGAACACAACAAGGTGTGTGGTTACAATAAAAAACAAAGTCGCTAGAGAAAAATAAAGATACGTTTGACCCATCGGCAGGAGAGAAAAATATAGTTTTTTGTACAAGAGTATAGACCGGCTTTTCGATATGGCACTTTTGGGGCCATGGCTTTGAACCGGCGGCACTCGGAATTTTCTTTTGCGGTAACGACGCTATTTCGATGACATCTCCACGGACGGGGGGCCCTCGGTGCCGTTCACGTCGTAGTCTCCCACGGGGCCGCTGACCAGGACCTTGATGCGCTCGGGGAAGTCCTCGAACTTGGGCGCCAGGAGGAAGTCGTACAGCAGCGCCGCGAGGATGCCGCCGCACATGGGCCCCACCCAGTACACCTGCAACAACGACAACAAGATGATGATGATGATGATGATGACGACGACGACGACGGCGATGATGAGGATGATGATGATGATGACGATGAGGAGGAAAATCTCTCCCCGTGCGAGGATCAACGTGTGAAGTATCGCATGCAACATCAATAATAAAGAATAAAGAGTGAGATAAGGACAACGTTTGTCTTTATCTGGCGGTCGATTGCTGCATCGGTGCCCAGAGATAAACCTTCTAGTGTGGACCTAACAGCGTGGCCGGTTTAGATATTAACTTCTCAGATATGAAGGAGAAAAAAACGCAGTTATGGAGGTATTGGATTATTTAGGCGTGACATACAATAACTACACACACACACACACACACACACACACACACACACACATACACACACACACACACACACACACACACACACACACACACACACACACACACACAGGAATGAAGAGAAAGAAGAATGCACGGTATGTGCTGGTATGTCCGCTTGGACGGGTGAGCGCCATGCGACCCTGACTTACCCAGTGGTTTGTGAAATCGTTCAGGATCAAAGCGGGTCCGAAGGAGCGCGCGGGGTTGATGCCACAGCCCGTGTAGCTGATCTGTAGGTGGGACGCGTCATAAAAGAGACGCCGCCGTTAGCCAGGGAGAGGGGGGGGGGGGGGGTAATCGATGGACGAAAAACAAAACACACATAGAAAGGAAAGAGAGGCCAGCGTCTATGTAAGTTTTGTTTTTTTCCCCTCTTTTCGAAAGGCTAACATTAGAACAAAACAAACACCACAGGGGTGCTCATGAGAGAGAGAGAGAGAGAGAGAGAGAGAGAGAGAGAGAGAGAGAGAGAGAGAGAGAGAGAGAGAGAGAGAGAGAGAGAGAGAGAGAGAGAGAGAGAGAGAGAGAGAGAGAGAGAGAGAGAGAGAGAGAGACCAACGTACAGCTGCCAGGTGTCCCAGGCACACGGAGAGGCCGATGGCCAGGGGAGCCGAGCCCGTCACGTCGCGCCGCCTCTTATCAGTGACTGCGATGACACACAGCACCAGCTGGAGGGTGGCCAGCAGCTCAATGCCTACGCCTTGGCCCGGGGTGATGCCGTTGAGCTGCGGAAAATTAAAAGAAGAAGGAGAAGAATAAGAAGAAGAAGAAGAAGAAGAAGAGAGGGGGAGGGAGGAGGGAGAGGGAGGGGGTGGGGGGGGGGGGGGGTTGGGGTTGGGGTGGAGTGGAGACATTCCACAGTTTGTCATTGTCTTCCAATGACAGGGGTCTCAGCGCTAACCCCATGACAGTGATGGTGGTTAAGAGATGCCCTTAAAAAGCCCGATTGCACCACGAGTTCATGTTTGTTGGTTTAGGGGTGACAGGATCAATGTCACCCGGATTGACTGGCGTTTCAGTGTGCCATCGATGCAATTCGCCTCCCCTTGACCGATGAGCCACTGGTCTTCTCATACTACACAGGAACACATTTATTTAATCCAGTTCCAGACGCAACCCACAAGTCCCCCCGCTTAAACGAACACCTCCTTGTGATGTTCTATTTGTGTTTTTAGCGGATCCTTTTGACGGGCGGCACGTGGCGGGATGCACCGATGCCTTCCAGTTGAGCAATATTGAAATGAGTGCAAACATGTTATCAGTACAGCACACACACACACACACACACACATACACACACACACACACACACACACACACACACACACACACACACACACACACACACACGCACACACACATACACACAGACACACTGACACAGACACAGACACACACACACACACACACACACACACACACACACACACACACACACACACACACACACACACACACATACACACACACACACACACACTGACACACACACACACACACACACACACACAGCACAGCACAGCACAGCAGAGCACAGCTCTCTGAGAAACTGCCAACTGCCCACAAGTGAACCGATTAGTACCTAAACAACCAAAACAACATATGTTGTAGACAGAGTTTGACTCACCGCGTTGACCCCCAGCGCAGTGTTATTGGCCGGCCGTACTCCGTACACGATGCCGCTGGCCAGCGCCGAGCCCAGCATCTGGGCCACGATGTACATGACCGCCTTGAACACGCTGATCTGACAGCTGACCAGCATGCCCAGGGTCACCGCCGGGTTCAGGTGGGCCCCGCTGATGTGGCCCAGGCTCTGGGCCAGCGTGGCGATGGCCAGGCCGAAGGCCAGGGCCACCTTCACCTCCTGGTCGGGGTTGGTGTTGTTGCTGTTGCCGATGGCCGTGGTGATGCTGAGGAAGATGAACAGGGTCATGCCCACCAGTTCGGCCAGCACGGCCCTCCAGAACTCTTTGCTCTTGAACTCTCGCATGTTGGCGGCTGTATGGTGGTGGTCAGTGCAGTCTGTCGGTCTGTCTGTCTGTCTGTTCCTGGCTCAGCTTGACTTGAGGCCCCACAAGTTGGTGGTGCAAGTTGTGTGTGTTCACCAACGGTAGCGACGTGCTGCATATATATAAGGCTGGGACTGATAATGGTTAGAGGAGGGGGGGAGGGGGAGGGGGGGAGGGGGAAAGGGTTTTGGAGGCGGGGCTACAAAAAGTGAAAGGGAAGGCTATGTTGAATTAATGAGAAGCCCAAAAGGCCGGTCTCCCATTCTCCCCCCTCTCTCTCTCTCTCTCTCTCTCTCTCTCTCTCTCTCTCTCTCTCTCTCTCTCTCTCTCTCTCTCTCTCTCTCTCTCTCTCTCTCTCTCTCTCTCTCTCTCTCTCTCCCCCCCCCCCCCTCTCTCTCTCTCTCTCTCTCTCTCTCTCTCTCTCTCTCTCTCTCTCTCTCTCTCTCTCTCTCTCTCTCTCTCTCTCTCTCTCTCTCGCTCTCTCTCTCTCTCTGTCTCTCTCTCTCTCTCTCTCTCGCTCTCTCTCTCTCTATTCTCTGCCCTCCTCCCTCTTCCTACTCTTCCTCCTCCCCCAGTGCCTCTCCCAGGCGTGTTGTATTGCTTTGATTGCGTTATCCATGACATTACGTTCTCTGACTTGAAACTCATTGAGCAACTTAGTCACATTTGTGGTCACTGCATAGGAATATGTCTCATCTTCTTTCCAGCATATCCTGCCTCCCACTGACAGGGCAGCAGTTTGGAGCCTTCACACGGCTGTGTGACCTGACCTCCTAATCAAAGGATATCTTCCACAGGCACTTTGAAAAACCACACACACACACACCCACACGCACGCACGCACGCACACACACACAAACACACACACAAGAGCCAGACAGAAGAGACAAACAGACAGAAGAGACAAAGAGAGAGAGAAAGAGAAACAGAGATAGAGAGAAAAGGAGGATTAAGACAAGTATATATCAGTGCTATGTGTCTGTTTAGGAATTGTTTGAATTGGAAAAAGACAGTTGGAAAAAAAATAACTGTGTTTCCTCTGGAGATGCCTTTAGCCGGCGTCGGTATGCACACCAAAGTGTGGAAGGATTTTTTTTTACAATAGAATTGCACATATTTTCACTATTGCTCATCAAATGACTAGTAAGCAGTTATATTAGAGGTTAGCAGAAGTTACAGCAGTTTTGGTGGAAAGGAACCACAGAAAATGATGCTTATCAATGATCAAGTGAAAGCTGTAGTTGGAGTAAAACATCAACTCAAAGACCTCCATTGACCTCAAACTCTGTCAAGAAGGACAAGAAACACCAACATCCAAAATAAATACACCAACCGGTC
>CM051005.1:9167213-9189713 GCA_027704905.1 Muraenolepis orangiensis | reverse complement strand
CACATGCCAAATGTACTGTGCAGCTTGGTTCTTGTTGTGTACTTGTTGTTGTGGGTATTGTTGAGGTTGTTGTTTGAGTATGTTAAGTAAAGTAAGATAGTGGTGAACCTGCTGCCAAGCATTTATGGCCTCCCGCATTCTCATACATCATACGAAGTTCATAAAATAATAAAAAAGGAAACTGAAGATGCACAACTGATGATCCAAAGACGGACTTTGCACCGCCGTACAGATCATCCCGGTCATTGTGGAAAATTCCCGTGTTACAATTACAATGTTTTCAAGATTCAAGATGTTTTTATTGTCCATGTGCAACAAGTAGCCTACAATGAAATGCTTACTCTCCATTCACTCCCACATTCTGAATTTCAACAACAATACTATATTATGCAATTCTTTACTATACTATACTATACTATACTATACTATACTATACTATACTATACTATACTATATACTATCTACTATACTAAATACTATAAACAACAACCACAATTTCTTGCTTGCATGTTGGATCATACCATTTGGTCAGTTGACTGACCAAAGTTTTTATGTAAAAGCAGGAATATAAATCAATCAAATAAAACAGTTTACACAGAGGCTACATGAAGGTTTGCGAACAAACGGATGTAGTCCAGCCAAGTATTTTTTTGCAGTTGTTTTTCAATCTTCAACCACCACAACCGACCACTTTTGCAATCCAAATTCCCCTTGTCCATGTGGATGGACACACACAGTCTCCCGCCCACTGTATCTCACGCTGAAGGTGAAGTTACGATCCTTCATAATAATCTCGGGGCAGGTAGAACCACAACAAGGCCTCCCGTGGCAGGGGACCCCTGGCACCACTTGAAGATATTTACGAGGACCTGACCCCGATCCCCAGCACGGTGAAGAGCTTCCCTCGCGAAGCAAACAGGAACAGAGCATGTTTAAAGAGCAAAGAGCTATTTTATTGTCAATTCCACAGAGACATCTCCCTGGTCTCTCTCTGTAGGAGGGCTGCTTATCGGACTGTTTTTTGGCAGGTGTCGTATTTTACGTTTCTCTACATGACTTGCTGGGATTAGAGGAATGTTATCAGTAGTCGTAGACATACTACTACTACTACTACTACTACTACTACTACTACTACTATTACTACTTTTACTAATTACCATCTACTGATGCTTGGGAGCTATTTGTCAATTTAGGTTAACTTCTATGGTTTATTAGGCAACCCATCATTCAAGTTTAAATGCAGTGGTTTATTTGACAAGGAGATTTGGTTTGACCTTTGGTTTGATTTTATGCCATTTTACGAAATTTACATCTGAATTATCCTATTCATATCTTAATTTAAACTATGTCTGTGAGGAAGGTATTATCCACTGTAACAGTAGGATATCTAAATGTATAAAGCTTTTCTGATCTAACAAGACATAATTTGCTTGTGGGTGATAATCAAAACAAGCCAAAAAATAACAGTTTTAATGTACACACCAACCCCGATTATAGAGGCTTGTAAAAGTAAATATCTGACCATCTCTATCAACGAGTCAAACCTGTTATGTTTAATGATACTGCTAAATGCAGGACTCTTATTGTGTTATGCTATTACCCGGAAACCGGAAGTGATAGATAGGAATAGATTGCTTGACGAAAGTACTACGTTGTATGTACGCTAGGCGGATGGAATAAAAAAATTCAAGATTCAAGATTCAAGATAACTTTATTTATCCCGAAGGAAATTAAGGTGCAACAGTTGAAACAGGGGGAATAAATGCACACACAAATATACTAATACCTAAATAACAACAAACTAAACTAAACTAAACTAGTATAAACAAAATATAAATAAATGAAATCTAAATTAAATCTAAATCTAAATGTGTGCGCAATTGAAGCTCCGTAAATCGTGGAATTATTGAACAGACTGCAAGTCACAACATGGCGTCAGACTGAGTACCAATCCAGCTAAAAAAGAAGGGAGAAAGAAAATAAAGAAAATGGAGGCTTATGGAGTTCCCACCCCGCGGATAGACTGGGAGTCATCCAACTTACCCCACGCCTGGCGCCGATTCCAACAACATGCCGAGCTCGTGTTTTCAGGCCCGCTAAAAGTGAAATCGTAAGAGGAGAAATGCAGTTTTCTTCTGCTTTGGATCGGGGGACAAAGGACGGGACATCAGTAATAAATGGACACTGACGGAAGACGAGGCTAAGTTGCTAAAAACGTACTATGACAGATTGACAGCATACCTCACGCCCAAAGCCTACCCCATCTTCGCTAGGTTCAAATTCCATGAAAAAACACAAGGAAGCGGTGAGTCTTTTGAGCACTTCGTAACAGAGCTAAAACTTCTAATGAAAGACTGTGCCGATGCTAATAGTGAGGAGATGATCAGAGACCGTATAGTGTTTGCTATGGCTAACGACAGTCAAGAAGTGCACGCAATACACCGCAAGGCGTGGAAACCAGGCACAACTAAACAAGCTTACAGATCAAATGAGAGCCCAAAGACATCTACGACAGCCTGCTATGCATGTGGTGGGCACCACAACAAGCAAACGGAGTGTCCAGCAAAGGGTAAACAATGCCTTAATTGTCACAAATCTAACCACTTTGCAAGAGCATGTAAATCAAAGTCTCATACTGCAAACAGAACAGGACATAAAAATGTACACACTGTTCAACAAGAGGATGAGGATTACAACTCGGACCTGTTTGTGTATGCTGTCACAGCAGAAGAGGAAGGTGAGGATCATGCATATGCAGACATAGAACTGGGGCCACAGAATGCAAAATTGTCATTCAAACTAGATACTGGAGCACAAACAAGCGTTATACCTGCCAAAGACTTTGCTAAGCTTGGGCCCAGTACACCACTGAAAAAAGTTAAGCTTCTGGGCTATGGGGGTCACCCATTGAATGTAAAAGGTTACTGCAACCTGGAAAGCACATACAAGAAAAAGACAATAACAGAAAAGTTTCCCATCGTAGACTGTGATGGCCCACCTCTTCTTGGCTACAAGGCGTGTAAAGCCCTGGGACTAATTAAGGTGCTGTATGTAGTCACTGAGGCCAACAAGAGAGAGTTTGGCTCCCAGTCATCCGACATACTGAGTGAGTCTCAGATGTTTTCAAAGGCATCTGTGAATTCCAGGGTGAGTGCAGTTTCAGAATATACCCAGACATCGTCTAAGGGCGTCGAAAGGCGGAGCTAGACAACATGGAAAGAGATCGCATAATATGCAAAGTGACTGAACCAACCCAGTGGGTCAATGCCGTAGTAACGTGTGAGAAACCAAAAACACACAAGCTACGAGTACGTCTTGACCCACGGCCTTTGAATAAGGCAATACTGAGGACATACTATCCCCTACCCACATTGGATGGATGTGACATCAAAGCTGGCTGGAGCAAAATACTTTGGATGCACGATCGGGCTACTGGGCTATTAAGCTCAGTGAAGAGTCGTCGCTGCTCACGACATTCAACACCACATTCGGCAGGTACCGTTTCCTCAGGCTCCCCTTCGGCATCGTGTCTGCACAGGACAAATTCCAGAGGCGGACAGACGAGACCTACGAGGGCCTTGAGGGAGTGGCCGGCATAGTGGACGACATCGTCATGTTCGATAAGACTAAAGAGGAACATGATCACAACCTCAGAGCCATGATCAGCCGCACCAAAGAGAGAGGGATGAAACTAAACCCAGACAAGTGCCGCATCTGCGTCTCTGAAGTGAGCTTCTTCGGACACAAGCTGACAGCTGAAGGCCTAGCACCAGACCCCCTCAAGGTGAAAGCAGTCAGAGACATGAAACCACCAGAGAACGAGGCTGAGCTGGAGACCATCCTCGGCACGTGAACTACCTCGCCAGATTCGCTCCCAACCTGGCTGAAGTGAGTGCACCACTGAGACACCTGCTACGACAAGATACAGAGTTCAAATGGGACACAACGCATGACAGAGCATTCCAGCAGATGAAAGAAAGCATCACAGCTGAACCAGGGCCAGTGCTGGCCTATTTCCACCCACAGAAAGAAGTGACTCTTCAAGTAGACGCATCAAACGATGGTTTGGGCGCAGTGATAATGCAAGAAGGCAGACCAGTTGCATATGTTTCAAAGCTTCTCAACACCCCGGAGCAGAACTACGCCCAGATAGAAAAGGAGCTCTATGCAGTCCTATACGGATGTAAAAAGGTTCCACGATTACCTCTATGGGCGAAACATCACAGTGGAATCAGACCACAAACCCTTAGAGACAATACTTCGGAAGCCACTAGCTCTAGCGCCACTACTGCTATAGTGCATGCTGCTCGCGCTGCAAAAATACAGCATAACTCTCATCCACCGACCGGGCGAGGAGATACCAGTGGCAGACACATTGTCAAGGAAATACATGCATGATGAAGACAGCTCGCTCGCTGAGGCTATGGAGACCCAGGTGCACACTGATCATCAGCACAGCACCAGTGAGTGAAGACAGGCTACAAGACATCAGGACAGCTACAGCTCAGGACACCAAGCTGTCCGCTCTCTCAAACAGGTTATTTGGTCAGGCTGGCCGGATCTGAGAAAAAAATGTTCCCCGCTCGTCAGCGAGTACTGGAACCACCGGGATGAGATCTGCGATGCAGATGGAATCCTTTTAAAAGGTGAAAAAATTATTATTCCACACAAGCTCAGAGCAGACATGCTAAAACGCATACATACATTTTGGCGTGGAAAAGAGCAAACACAGAGATGTCATGTTTTGGCCAGGACTGGGTCAACAGATAGAGGAAACAGTAATGAACTGTGACATATGCTAAACACGCCGCAACTCCAACACAAAGGAGCCCATGCTCTCACAAGCAATCCCAGAAAACCCATGGCAGACTGTAGCAACTGACCAGAGTTTTCCTGGAACTCTGCAAATTACATTGTCATATGTGACTATCTCAGCAGGTACTTTGAAATCGAACGCCTGCACAACATCACTACAGCTGCTGTTGTTAACTAAATGAAAGCAGTGTTTGCAAGGCATGGCATACCAAAGAAGGTTATCAGCGACAATGGTCCATGCTACAGCTCACGTGAATTCAAGCAGGAGTTTTCATGGAGTTTTCAGCACGTCACCTCGAGCCCCCGTTATCCACAAAGCAACGGGCTGGCCGAAAAGACTGTTCAAACAGCAAAGCGGATCCTCACAAAGGCTAAAGAGGACAACAAAGACCCATACCTCAGCCTATTAGAGTACAGGAACACACCTGTTGACGGCATAAAATCTCCAGCCCAAATTCTAATGAGCCACAGACTGCGCTCCATCTTACCTACAACAACGCAGCAACTGCGACCCCAGGTAATCCCCCCGGAAAAAGTGCGAGAAAGGAGGGAGGAATGCCAACGCCGCCAGCAACAGCATTACAACAAGTCTGCTCGACCTCTACCAGCGTTGCACACCGGAGATCCAATCCGTTTCCAGCAGGAAGATGGACGATGGGCACCTGCAACAATACTCCAACCTGCAGAGACTCCACGAAGTTACCGCATCGAAACCAGCAAGGGAGAGAACCTGCGGCGCAACCGTCGACACATACTCGACAACAAACATGCACACATCACACAGCAGCCAAAGATCAAGACGATTTGACCTCTAGGCAACCAGAGACAGAACAAAACCAACCCACCCACAGTCCAACATGTAAATCTGATAACACAGAGACCTGTCCACGCACAAGAAATGGTCGTACCATTAAGCCAAGGCAAAACCTTGATTTATAACTGATACTAACATATTGTGCCTTGTTAGTGCTATTCTGTTGTTCATAATTACTGAGTACACTATTTTCGTTACTGAAAGTTTATAAAAATGATATTATGGTGTTGATGCTCATTTATGTTATTCAGTTTACAGATCCAGACAAAGACAACAAGCCAGAAGACCTTTATTGTGTACTGTAGAATAAGGCCGTGTTATATATTGATGTTTGATTGTTTACATGCATTCTTGTTACATTGCAGGAACTGATTCTCATTTTGTTGAAGGGAGATGTAATGTTTAATGATACTGCTAAATGTAAATAAAAATCTTATTGTGTTATGCTATTACTATTATTATTAATAGCTACTGCTACACTAGGCGGATGGAATAAAAGCACGCAATTTAAGCTCCCTAAATCGTTATTGAACAGACTGCAAGTCACAACAAAACCTGCACTATGGATCTATCCATGCCCTTACTTGCCACAGGACAAACATCAAACACGTCAGAGGATCAGAATTCCCACCTCTGGCTTTTCCTTCAGAGATGAGGAGTACAGAAAGTGACGTTGGTAACCAGCCCACTACTAAGAGGATGAACCGTCTCTGCATGGCTTCCTTCGTGGAGATGTCAGAGTTCACAGGAACCCATGCAGCATGTGATGATTCAGGGGCTGGACGATCCTTCAGGGTGGATGGTTGCTTTCAGCCATGCTGCTGGTGTTAGTGTGTGTGAGTGTGTGTGTATGTGCGTGCATCCATGTGTGTTGTGTGGTATGTGTGTGCCTGCATCCGTGTGTGTGTGTGTGTGTGTCCATTAAGCTGTATGTATGTGGGTGTGTGTGTATGTGTGTGTGGGTGTGTGTGGGTGTGTGCGTGTGTCCATTCATCTGTATGTTTGTGTGTGTGTGTGTGTGTGTGTGTCCATTCATCTGTATGTATGTGTGTGCATGTGTGCTCATTCATCTGTATATATGTGTGTGTGTGTGTGTGTGTGTGTGTGTGTGTGTGTGTGTATGTGTATGTGTGTGTGTGTGTGTGTCCATTCATCTGTATGTTTGTGTGTGTGTGTGTGTGTGTGTCCATTAAGCTGTATGTATGTATGTATGTATGTATGTGTGTGTGTGTGTGTGTGTGTGTGTGTGTGTGTGTGTGTGTGTGTGTGTGTGCGTGTGTGTGTCCATTCATCTGTATGTATGTGTGTTTGTGTATGTGTGTGTATGTGTATGTGTGTGTGTGTGTGTGTGTGTGTGCATGTATGAGTGTGTGTGTGTGTGTGTCCATTCATCTGTATGTGTGTGTGTGTGTGTGTGTGTGTGTGTGTGTGTGTGTGTGTGTGTGTGTGTGTGTGTGTGTGTGTATGATGGGGAGCAGCAGGGGGTCAACATGAATGGTACTCCTCCTGCCTGTAACACCACCTACTGCCCCCAACGAGAGAGTTGGCCACCCACCAAAATGCCTTTTATGTTTTTTTTTTTTCTTCTTCTTTTTTCTTTGTAAATGTTTACATTGTTAATTTGTCACCCATGTGAAAATGTGGAGGTTGGCCGACTCTCCACCACCTGTTGCTAGGAGAAACACTCGGCTGCTCATTTAACCTGTTCATTTGAAACCAAAAAAAAAATCACAGCTTATTTATAGCGGTTTAAAATGACGCCTTTTGGAATGCCTTATCTCTTCAGGAATGGGAGGGAGTTTGTTTGTTACAATACTGGCAAGAATTCAACAACACAGTCAAAATTGTCCAGTGTCCAGAGAAGCAAAAAAACAAAACATAACAACCCTCTGAAGCGGCTTTGCATGGTGGTCTACAGTAGTTCTTAACGCTCCATTGCATACAGGTTTCACACACGACGAGTAAGTACAGTTATTTTTTATTTATTGTTGAAGACGTATTCTTCTACTGGAAAGTAGGGATTGTCAACTGTCTGTTCAGTAGGTGGCACGTGTTGCAATGACACACCGCAACACGTGCCACCTGGCAGACTTTTATTAGCAAAACCGAATATTGGTAGGTTGTAGGTGAATTGATCATTGTTTACTTGCATATACTACCCACATTGGAACGCTAAACCGACATACACATTTTGGTCATTACCGATTTAAACTTTTGAGCAAATCTATTAGAGAATGAGATCCTGGTAAAGCCGCTAAAACCATTCTGGAAAGACAAAACCCTTAGCGTTCACCATTCCTTCATCCATGAGTCACTTTATTGTTCTTTTTATTGTTATTTTCATTGTACAGTATTTTTACTGTAAACTGTTTTAGAAAATGCATACTGCTGGAGGGAATGGGGAGTAAGCATTCCATGGTACATTACACTCCATAACACTCAGGAACTTTACTTTGGTCTTGAGAAGATGCAGCCATTATTCACTGAAAAACTGCAACTGATACACGTGTGCGTGTGACTGTACATTGATTTGACCACTTCACTCGCTAACCTTTCCCCACTGCTGCCATTGCATCCACTGCCACACAATACACACTGGCCCTAGTCCTCACAACGTATATGGCTGCAACCTTTGCTTTACTCATTGTGCAACCACCTTCTTCACTGGAGGAATTAGGTGTCATTCCATCCACCTGTTTAAGTTGCACATTCTCGGAATATCACCAAAAACTTTTTTTCTTAGGGGGGGAACAAATGCACGTGTTCAAAATATTGAGGAGGTGTCTCCCCCGTGTGTCTCCCCCGCGTGTCTCCCCCGCGTGTCCCCCCCCGTGTGTCCCCCCCGCGTGTCTCCCCCGCGTGTCTCCCCCGTGTGTCTCCCCCGCGTGTCTCCCCCGCGTGTCTCCCCCGCGTGTCTCCCCTGTGTGTCCCCCCCCCCCCAAAAAAATCAACACTGATGCTGCTTTGTCTACTCTCCATCCTTTTCTCCACCCCATCTCCCTGAAGACAGAGCAGGAAGTTATTCTAGAAGGGAACTCAAAGCGTTGTCAAGCAGAAGGGCAATTTCTGATCTTCTGGGGGCCCCAAAGCCACATCCTATACCCTCTCAATTCCCCAGACCAGACCATTGTGTTTGAGGCCAAACAATGAACAGGGGGGTCTGGGAAAATCGGAATTATCAAAGTGGCACAAAATCTCCATTTTAACACATTTTGAGATAGCTTTTTTTGTATTTTGTTATTAACAGGGTCCCCCTGGCCGCTTTGGGGCCCTAAGCCTTTATTTATAAGTCTTATCTTCGCTTCAAACGACCCTGCCAAGCAGTCACAGATGTGACATGGGTTACAATGAATAACTTTGGGAGACCGTAGAAATGGTTTTCATTGTCTTGAGAAGCAATAATAACAATAATTAGTAAGTAAATCAGCCATGCTGTCTGATCTATTGCATCACATTGGGCTAGCATGTGTGTGGCATCCTTAGTATGCCTGCATGATTGCTTGGATAAAGAGGCTTTAGTGCCTGACATTTAGGAAAGATGCAATCTATGCAAATTTAAGATTGAGACATTTTATTAAGGCTACTCATTTGACTTATTTATCAAACCTCATCTGTCATCATATAATGTCACGATTGGATTAGATTAGATTGGATTAGATTTGATTAGATTCAAATGTATTGTCATTGCACAGCACAAGGACAGTACAGCGAAAATTATTTGGCATCAAACCAGAGTGCAAATGTTGCAGTAAAGTGCATGGTAATATATAATTTACAGTGGTTAAATAAGATGTAAAGTCGTCAGTTCTCTATACGTCAAGACGTCAGTTCTCTATAACGAAGTTATAGAGAACTTAAGATATGTGCAGGATACATACAGGTAATACATACAGGTAAGTATACAAGTATTCAACCGGTAGTGAGCAGGGGTATGCAATTATATCGATAGGATCAATTGATATAAATGTACATACAGCAGGTAATGAGCAGGGATATGCAGTTGTATCAACAGTTGAAGATTAATATACATACGTAAAAATGTAAAAATGTACATGGCTATCATACAGGTATGTAAACAATAAACATGTAAACACATTTTGTCACAAGTGAAGACAAAAAAAAGACTCTTTAAGGTGAGATTGGGGAAAGGCTGTCGATATATGCATTAACCAACATGTCAAGGACCCGTGTTGTTAAACGCAAGGGGCGGGTGTAGCTCAGTCTGTCGGAACTTGGCTTGGGAAACGGAGGGTCGCCAGTTCAAGTACCCCCAGAAAGTACGGAGTCAGGACTGGTACTTGGAAAAAGTGCTCCCCGGGTATATATACAAAAGCTGCCCACTGCTCCTAATACTAGGATGGGTTCAAATGCAGAGAAACAATTTTCCCTGTGTGTACATGTATTTGACAAATAAAGATTAAGCTTAGCCTAACTGTGACTTAGCTAATACTATTAATACACCTCAATAAATGTTCCCATGGAATTTGACGCTCCAGAACTGGGCGCTGGAGCTGAGCTCATCTGGGGCGCGATACTTATAATGACATTTGTTCCCCGAAATAAATCTCTTAATCGGATTTAGGTTACGGAAGGTGTAGCATTGTGTCGCGGCGCTCGCGCGGGCTATTTTTGCGACTAATCAGTGGCAATCGCATGGCGTTGTTGTTTTTTTGTTGTTTTTCACGCTGATGGCGGATGTGCAATTGTTTCTCTGTGTGGTCGAGGAAAGGGGAGTCAGTGAACATTATTGGCAGCCGATGGGTTTATTTTCATGGACTACGGCGGGGGAGCAGAGGGTTTGAAAGACAATTCAAGGAATGTACAGACGGAGGTGGACATGATTTAGGGGGGGGGGGTTGGTTGGGGCACAAAAAGAGCTTTGTTATTGGATTCTCGAAGAGTTCCGTTCACAGGGAAACACTCGCAGTACCATGCAGTGACCTATTTCACTCTTGTAAAAGCTGCTATGAATCAGTGTTCTTGAGAAGACAACAAGTGAGGAAATTTACAGAGAAAAGACACAGGCAGCGGGCCAACACCGGGTGTTGATTCGACCATGTACCAGCGTACACGTTGGTACATGGCCACTGTGTGTAGGCTGTTAGACTGATAGACAGGGTCGATGGCTTGTAACGGCTTGTATCGGCTACATTCAGTTTCACTGGTAGTGAAACAGAAGCCCTTTAAATATGATATACATAATTGCATGTAGTGTAGTATGTTTACAGTATCTTAATACAAGCATAGTGGTTGTAATCAATTAAAATAAAAAATACGATGCTTATTTCGAAAAGAAAAAAAAGGAGGCCTATCGTAGCCTCGTAAATCTCTTAAGCACATCATCAAAGGCCAAGTCCAAAAAACCCATCGACGGTTTCCTGGTGTCAACGCACACACTCGTAAATACTGACAACACAAAGAGCCCAGCGCCGGGAGGCGGAAGTGGGCGATGGCCGGGAATCAGCGGGAAGTGCGGTCCAGGAACGAAGGCCGGGGGAGAGCCAAGTTTCTTGTCACTGATGGCAGCGAGCCAGGTATCTCCTGACAAAAAATAAAAATAAGAATCCAAATCACAGGATCTTCTCACACATCAGGCTCTTCCCAGGGGTGAGGAGAGAGCTCCTGTCTCCCATTCTCCCGGCGGTCACTTGGTCCTACCAAGGGAAGGAACTCATCTGGGAGCCGCTTCCCTGCATTGTGCTCCATTGTTCCAGCTCCTGGGCGAGTAGGAGTAGGGGCTGAGACCGAGAGAGAGAGAGAGAGAGAGAGAGAGAGAGAGAGAGAGAGAGATAGAGAGAGAGAGAGAGAGAGAGAGAGAGAGAGAGAGAGAGAGAGAGAGAGAGAGAGAGGGAGAGGGAGAGAGAGAGAGAGAGAGAGAGAGAGAGAGAGAGAGAGAGAGAGAGAGAGAGAGAGAGAGAGAGAGAGAGAGAGAGATGATGATAAATGGTCAAGAGATGGTGGCTCAAGGTGAGGTTTGTTTTGGGGGCTTCCAAGAATCAAAGGAATGCTAAGACAAAAAGACGAGAGAAAGACGCACAGAATGAAAGCACGCAAAATGTAAACTGACCTTGACTGACCACTTGTGAAAATACATCATTTTAATGTAGCCACGAGGAAATGCTTCCAGAAGACGAGAACACAACTGTTCTCGTCAGTTGATCCAAATGACCAGTCCTTTCATGTAGGGTGATTTCGTATGGTGAGGATTTAAAGGTTTCTTGAGGGGAAGAAAATCTCACATTTAAATTAACAGACTTAAATAAATCTTCTTCTGTTTCTTTTTACTCTTCAACCATGGGGTCCCTTTCAGTTTCCACTTGAACAGAGGACTAGAGCAGTTGCATATCAAGAACCTCAGCCATTCACTCCTCTTGGCGGGCGGCCATGTTAACAACATGCACATTGCCAAAAAGAGAGAATGAAAAAAATGTAGGGCTTTTAATGGATTTCCATGGAGCTGCAGCGCTTGGAAACTGATTATCCTTCATGGTTTCCTCCGAGCACACAGAAGGAAACAACTGCATACCTGCTAATGGAATATATCCGTTTAATATAATGAAAAGTGTGTCGTATTCAATGTACCAGCAGCGGTGGACGCCGGCAGGGTCAGCCATGAGCCAAAGTAGCGCCGCTTATTATGACAAAAACACATGTTGATTTGGCACACTATTCACAATTCTCTACTGTATTATCTACTGTATACAGCCTGTTTATCAAGGTCCATTCATAACACAAACTGAACTGAAAGCGGATTAGGCCGGTGGCTAGTGAACTTCTACTGTAGCACTGTAGAGAGCATCCTGACCACTGCACTGTGTGGTACGGCAACACCACTGCACAGGAACAGAAAGCCTTCCAGAAGGTGGTAAGGACAGCAGAGAAGATCTGCACTTCCAGGCATTGAGGAGATCTTTAGGACCAGGTATAGGAAGAAGGCTATCTCCATCACTAAGGACCGCAACCACCCTGGGCACCATCTCTTCTCCCCCCCCTACAGTCCGGTTGCCGGTTCCGCAGCATCCGTACAAGGACTACCAGGGTTTAAGGACAGCTTTTATCCACAGGCTGTGTGCCAACTGAACTGCTAAGAGTGCTGCCACTATCATAACGTTGTCTTTAACATTACACTTTCATACTTTGCTGGACTTTCTGGACTCATCATAGTTACTGCACTGTATTCATAATGCTGGCGCACTACTGGCACTTTAAATGCTTTTAAATATGTTTGCACAATTCAACACACATCATCCATCAGTCACTTTTTTTGTGTTCTTTTTTATTGTATATAGTATTTTTTTGGTATTGTTTTGGAGATTCAAATGGGGAGTAAGCATTCCATTTTACTCCATTGCAAATGGCCAATAAATGTATTGTATCTTGTTGTACACAAATGACACGTGGGGATTCCATACAAACACTGGTTCCCAACCTGGGGTCCGGGGCCCACAAAGGGCCTGTATAATTATTATTTTTTAAATTAAAAACTCAAAAAATCGAACAAAACATTAAAGAAGATACATTATCTAATAAAATTCTTGAAGCTGTGCAGAATAAATCATTTAGACCGCTGACCTTTCCAAGAGTCCAATTCAAGTTGCCATATGCAACAACAAGTACAATGGAGTGCTTACTCCCTTTTCCCTCCCACAGTAGGACATTTCTAAAACACTATACTATAAAAATACTGTACACAATTACATGACAGCTTTGTATGACATACTAGAAGCAACGGGATCTAAACATCCCAATGATAGGAAGACGGAGAAGCAGCTTATATTCAGCATATTTGAGTCCACCAAACGATTCAATGTTCATTTTAAGTCATATCGTCAGCCTCAGAATTTAGAATATTGCATGGGAACACATGCAAAAAGGAATAAATATATTGTACATTTTATAATTATTTGAATAAAAATGCCCTATACTTATTGTTGATAATGGAACAAATACAAAATGTTTTTATGAATGTTTTTAGCAATTGATGGCGTATCTTATTTTATACCTTTTTAATAATATGTGGGATATGACAGGACACCACGGGCTATTAGGCTGATTGGGTCAGAGTAATGGCATAGGCCAATTAATCGTGTTTTTGTGAGGCATACCTTTGCACCAGCGCGTGCACACACACACACACACACACACACGCACGCACGCACGCACGCACGCACGCACGCACGCACGCACACACACACACACACACACACACACACACACACATACGTATGACAGCCTATTCTGTCATTTAGGTGGAGGACTTGTTGCACACGCACACACACACACACACACACACACACACACACACACACACACACACACACACGATGGCTTCAGATGCATGGTTTGTTGGGAGACGAGTGAGATCTGAAAACTCTGTGACAACGTCAGAAAACTGACTAAAACAGTTATAAAGAAGTGACATCCAGCTCTTTTCTTTCGCTGAAACTTAAAAAAGACTAGCTATTGAAACTTTCTTTTGTTGTTGTTTTTTAAACGGTGAAGGCACTGGGGCAACATGTGGCAGGAATCCAACACGCTTTTTCTTGTAAACTAAAAAAAAATGCTGCTACCGCGACATGCTGCATCTTAAGTGGCTCTCCTGCTGGTTCCACCGAGGGAGAAAGGCCCTATTGAAACAGCTTGGCTGGGAGCCCCCTGTAGTTAGAAAGGTGTCAAATGCGTGAGCACAGGACATTTTAGACCAGAGAGAGAGAGAGAGTGAGCGAGAGCGAGCGAGAGAGAGAGAGAGAGAGAGAGAGAGAGAGAGAGAGAGAGAGAGAGAACGCGAGAGAGAGAGAGAGAGAGAGAGAGAGAGAGAGAGAGAGAGAGCGAGAGAGAGAGAGAGAGAGAGAGAGAGAGAGAGAGAGAGAGAGAGAGAGAGAGAGAGAGAGAGAGAGAGAGAGAGAGCTCTGCCAAAAGAATCAGGATGTGAACAAGATGGTCTAAACTCTATAGATAAACACTCGCCACTGGGATCCTGGAAGACATAAACCCCATGCGTTTCCATTTCCTTCCTGAATTGTAAATCCACACCCTGTCTCTCGCTGAGCAACCATCCAGCCCAACAGCTGAAATAATGCACCCGGGAAATGTCAGTCATTTCTTACTCAGTGTAACGAATTGGGTGGTGGGGGTTGAAATGTCATGTCATTTCTCCTCCTTATAAAAAACAATAAAAAACCCTGAACTCTTGTTGACCTCTTCGGCGTCCACGTTGTCTTCAATGTGCCTCCTGGTGGCCAGCTGGTGAAAGGCCAAAGGGCTGTCCCCACCGTGACCTGGCTGTCACCATTGATGATGCTGTGGTGACACCTACTCGGACTGCAAGGAATCTGGGTGTGACCCCGGATGACCAACTGTCATTCTCTGCAAACTCTACAACATCAGGAGGATGCCATCAGACCCCTGGAGCTCGTTCAGAAGGCTGCAGTTCGTCCTCGTGTTCAATCGACCCAAGTTCTCCCACACATCTTCCCTTCTCCGGTCTCTACACGGGCTCCCTGTAGCTGCTCGCATTCCGGTTCAAGACCCTTGTGCTAGCCTACAGGGCAGTGAAAGAAACAGCTCCTTCCTACCTCCAGGCAATGGTCAAGCCCTACATCCCTGCCCGTCCACTTCGCTCTGCTACTTCGGGGCGTCAGCTTGCCCCAGGGGCCCTTGTGGCCGGGAATGAAATGCACGTTTGACTTCTGGTGACGTGTTGTTCTCTTAACTACCTTTGTTGAACGCACCATTGTAAGTTGCTTTGGACAAAAGTGTCTGCTAAACTGTTTTGTAATGTAATGTGAACCTGGTTGACGCAGAGAGATGACGGTGGCGTGAGTGACGTACATGTGTGTTTGCGGTGCGCTCGGTCGGGCGGACGTGCCTTTCCTTTACGCTAAGTTATTCTCAATGGGGGCATTCCGAACAAAAGGTTGACATCTGTGACACGCTCCGCCCGAAGTCGAGGCCCGTTGCCAACTTGCCACAGCGATGTGTTTCTCTTTTTATATTTTCCTTTAGGGAAAACTTATTACATCCTGTCATTATTGCTGATTTGAAGAGCATGTGCGCTACAGTGTTTTTTTAGGCTGATTCATTTGCGCTTATGGACGTAGAATCCCCCGTGTTAAAATGTGTCAGCATGTTTCGGCCTTTATGTGTACAAAATTTGATCATAAACATTTATGGTCAGAGATCATGGTTTGAAATGGACATGTGACTGACACTTCCTAATGCTACCTAGGCCTACTGAGACAGTTACTTTATGATGATATCTAAATCCAAAAATGAATTAGATAGAATGAACCAACACGGGATTCAACGGAATCCATGGATTCACAGATTTATTTTCTTTTCTGTGTTTGACTGAGTTCAAGGGAAACTAGACTGAGTTCAGGGAAACTAGACTGAAAAATAAAACACATTTTCATCATATTTCTTGCAAGAAGGACACTTGTATTGATGTTTTAAAAATGTTTTATTACAATTTTAAACACAACATGACAAGACCACAAGACAACAAGGCCATATCCTGCAACCAATGCCCCCAGCAACCGACACAACCAAACACACAAATACACTGTAATATGATCGCACCACCCTTACAATGTAGCTATCTGTGCTATCGACACATGCCACAAGCCGGGACCCAAAACAAAAAAGTGTAAAGTAAGTAAATCAAATACCTCCCACCCACCCATCCCAGGGACCAGGGGACAACAGTAAATAGTAATTGAAATAACAGACACTGAACTCAAAAGATTTTTAAGTAGACGTAGATTTGCATCCAATCAGAAGAGCACAGCCTCCCTTTGAGTGCAGGGAACCCAGTCAGCAGGACAGAGCAGCTCAGATCCTGGCTCATCATCCCATCTGACCCTTCCAATTGGCCCCTGTGGAATAATGAAGTATAAATAAATAAATAAATAAATAAATAAATAAATAAATAAATAAATAAATAAATAAATAAATAAATAAATAAATAAATAAATACATACATACATACATACATACATACATACATACATACATACATACATACATACATACATACATACATACATACATACATACATACATACATACATACATACATACATACATACATACAAGCATCTAGTAAGGATGCTTCCTGGTCGCCTCCCAAGGGAGGTTTTCCAGGCACATCCAACTGGGAAGAGACCACGGGGCAGACCAAGGTACAGGTGGGGTGATTACATCTCCACACTGGCCTGGGAACGCCTCGGGATCCCCCAGTCAGAGCTAGTCCATGTTGCCAGGGAGAGGGAAGTTTGGAGTCCCCTGCTGGAACTGCTACCTCCGCGACCCGATTTCGGATAAGCGGGAGAAGATGGATGGATGGATAAATAAATAAATAAATATATATATATATATATATATATATATATATATATATAGTGATGGCTGGTGGTGATATTGGGTGGGGGGGCTAACTAATTATAGGCCTACCCATCAATAGTTTACACTGCAGCAACAGCAGTATCACATCTGAATGTGTTGTCATATGCATAAATGTGAAGTTCATACTCAGTTTGGTGATGATAAAGGAGTGGCAAACAGAAACAAACGTCTTAGCTCAGCTTGTAAATCATTCTCATGTCATCACAGACGGCTGTCTCTGTCTCCCCTGGAGGCTGAGACAGGACACTGCACTCTAACAGTATTTGAAGTTACAGCAATGTAGCATGTGCTCTACAACCACATTATAGAGAAGAACCCTCAAGAATGGCCTGAAACCAAACTCTCCCCCCTCTCTCTCTCTCTCTCACTCACACACCAAAAGTATTTCACTATTTTCTTTCTAAAATAATTTGGCAACCACAGCAAAAATAATGTTGAGGCAATATGTAGACAGGAAAGCTTAAGGAAATGTGTGCGATGATCCTTCAAGAGGTCAATTATAGGCTTGGGCCTACCTTATTTTAAGAGAAGCTCACATTCTTTCCTTTGGGCTGCAAGGACAGGTAAATCACCATGTCGTTGAAGTCCCGTGATTTACAGCATAGCCAGTGCGTTCAGTCTATCCTGTCCCATCAGCCACTTAACAACAACAAATCGTGAGAATTGAATCCTCTTTATTGGTCACATACATGAAGACATACAGTGAAATGTGTTCTCTGCATTTAACCCATCCTAGTATTAGGAGCAGTGGGCAGCTATTGATACAGCGCCCGGGGAGCAGTTAGGGTTAGGGTCTTCCTCAAGGACACCTCGACAGCTTTTGCTAGGAGGAGGTTGCTGGATCAAACCAGCAACCTTCCGGTTGTGAGGCGACCGCTCTACCTCCTGAGCTAGACTGCCGCCCTACTTTGTGTCCATAAACAGCTGACATACAATCAAGCAACTCGCTTTGGCTGGTCTTCGATGTGTACTTGGCAACCTATGTGTTTGACAGGTGATCGGCAAACTGAATGTCTAAATAAGAAAACTGGTCGACGAGGTCCAGAAACACAGACTTGGCTGGAGCCAAGTCTGAGTTTCGTTGGATCGCGCATAGCTAGCTCCTGTGCCGCACAACATTGAATACAGTCCACAATCCGTGATAGTGAATGTTTGTTTTTCTTTACCAGTTGGTTGTTGGTCTCTGTATAGAGATTATCGAGTTGACAGTTTATGTTAACTTTACCCAACATTGATAGCTTTATGCTATTTCCAATATGACTTGATCTGCACTCTGTCGGATAAATGTTTCAAATCCACTATTCCTTGTTGGGTCAAAGCCGTGTCTCCTCCAAAAAGCAAGCACGGGAAACAGAAAAGTGAATTCTTAGCTACACTTGCCGTTACACGAGCCAGTCCTTTCTTTCAAACCACGTAACACAAAATTTACGATTCTGTCGTCTGTCCTTCTGCGTTATTTGAACATCGTTTGGACGATGTGTCCCAAATCTCTTCACTTCCTATTTTTCCTCCAAAGTCATGGAAGAAAATTGATGTTTTATTAAATAATCCACATCGTTCATGGTCATGCTATCGCCCGCTGCCGCCATCGCTAACTTCTCATATCACTGTACACACTGTACGTCCGCTGCAATGTCATTAGTCAAAAGTCAGAGGCCTGGGCTGAATGAAATGAGCAAAAAACAGTCAGAAAATATGATATGTGAAATATATATACATATATAAATAAACAAATAAATAAATAAATAAATATTGTTCCAAACCGTTTGGGTACATATTCCGAGGAGCCCTTTATTTATTTTTCTTCTCATGGTCCAGGGTGTTTCAATATCTTCCCCCCTGCTATCAGGGCATACCTGGTACTCACTCCAGGCCCCCCAAGAAGGGTTTCACCGTGGGTCTGGCTGGAGGGTCCGTTCCCGCGGAGGAGCGATACATCAGTTGCGCAATGTTATTCTTGATCGTCGGGTGAAGTGTCAGGCACTCAAGTTTTTTTTATCTTATCGTACCTTTCTGACGATAAGATGTTTATTCGAACGGCGTGCATATGCTTCTTGTTGCCGATGACTGAGATGCGTGATGATGTGTTTATGTAAGGAATGGGTTTTAATGGACTCTGATTGACGGCTGTAATGGAGTTGGGCTAAGAAGCCGATATGTGATATGCTACAGAGATAAAGCTATGTGTACGCCCCGCACGCTGTCCTGTTGGCCGTCAGGGGCTATTGAGGAACGTAAAGACACTATCAACAACACTATCACACCAAAATGGATATTTCAGCGCTGGAAACAAAAACACAGATGCAAGAGTGTTCACGTACACGTGCACACGTACACACACAAACACACTCACACACACACACACACACACACACTCACACACTCAAACACACACACACAAACACACTCACACACACACACACACTCACACTCACTCACACACACTCACACACTCAAACACACACACTCACACACACACACACACACACACTCACACACACACACACACACACACACTCAAACACACACACACTCAAACACACACACTCACACACACACTCACACACTCAAACATACACACACTCACACACACACACTCACACACACACTCACACACTCAAACACACACACTCAAACTGTGGTACCCCAAGCTACCCTTGGGGTCCCACCAGGGCAAAGTATAGGAGACTTACCTTTGGTTACGTTGTGGGAGGCGTATATCTCCCGAGGGAGATACTTGGAGGGCTTTAGGACCCGGGGGAAGGCGAACGAGATCCCGGAGTGAAACCCCCAGCTGACAACAATCAACACCTGAGTAAATCAGGTGCTTAAAAGCACAGGTAGAGGGTTGCTGGGAAGAGAGAAGGGGGGTGAGAGGACCGAGCCCTTGCGGCCGAGAGGTACCGCCATATGCTGCTATGCTACTATGCTGTTATGCTGTTCTGTTGTTCTGTTGTTCTGCTGGTTTCAGTTGTGATACGAAGAAATAAAAGGACATTCTTCGTTTAACCCTCAAAAACCCGCTGTTGTTTGCCTCCTTGAGCGTGGGCGCTCACATATGGTGGAGGATGCGCGCATTCTGACCCAGCTCACAACCCGAAGACATGGATCCGGCCTTAAGGGAGTTGCTGACAACAGTGTTGCAGGGGCAACAAACGTTACAGAAGGCCGTCACACAGCTCTGTGAGCGCGCAGCGCAAAGGACTCCGGGAAAGCGGCCGAGAGAGGAATGGGCCCACGTGTTGGCTCCGTACCCGCCGGAGGACGCCGCTCCGCAATCGCCGGAGGACGCCGCTCCGCAACCGCCGGAGGACGCCGCTCCGCACCCGCCGGAGGACGCCGCTCCGCAACCGCCGGAGGACGCCGCTCCGCAACCGCCGGAGGACGCCGCTCCGCACCCGCCGGAGGACGCCGCTCCGCACCCGCCGGAGGACCGCCGCTCCGCACCCGCCGGAGGCCGCCGCTCCGCACCCGCCGGAGGACGTCGCTCCGCTTTCACTGGAGGACAACACGAGGCCCCGGATCATCGACTGGGACGCCGACGGTCCAGAGGAGCGGGGTTGGCCCCCGCGCCGCTACTGTCGGGATCGGTGGTTTTCCCTCAAATGCCACCGGGAATACCCCTTCAAGCCGGGTTGGACGCCAGGAGGCGCCCGTGGAGGAGGGGGATACTACCGACAGGTGGTACCTAACTTTGCGTGGGAACGCAGATGCCCTGTCCCGAAGGTCAGAAGGCCTGTAGTCTGGGCCTGCCGAGGGTGCTCTGAAGATGAGGGGAAGGATATGTGGTACCCCAAGCTACCCTTGGGGTCCCACCAGGGCAAAGTATAGGAGACTTACCTTTGGTTACGTTGTGGGAGGCGTATATCTCCCGAGGGAGATACTTGGAGGGCTTTAGGACCCGGGGGAAGGCGAACGAGATCCCGGAGTGAAACCCCCAGCTGACAACAATCAACACCTGAGTAAATCAGGTGCTTAAAAGCACAGGTAGAGGGTTGCTGGGAAGAGAGAAGGGGGGTGAGAGGACCGAGCCCTTGCGGCCGAGAGGTACCGCCATATGCTGCTATGCTACTATGCTGTTATGCTGTTCTGTTGTTCTGTTGTTCTGCTGGTTTCAGTTGTGATACGAAGAAATAAAAGGACATTCTTCGTTTAACCCTCAAAAACCCGCTGTTGTTTGCCTCCTTGAGCGTGGGCGCTCACAAAACACACACACACTCACACACACACTCACACACTCAAACATACACACTCAAACACACACACACACACACACACACACACACAGGAATTCCTTTTTTATTACAGTTAAGATGTTCTAGCCAAGCGGTCCTCCTCCACTCCAAGCCAGACTCCGGTTGGTGGTCCTTCATCATTAAATACTTGACCGTTACCCAGGGGTGATGCGAGACGACCGGAGCTACTGTAACCAAGCATCGCAAGTAATCCCCGGGATGTCTGTTTCGTCTCGCCGGATGGCCCACATGGGGAATGCTTGTTATTGTTACCCCCGACATGCTGTACCTCCGTGGTTTCTCTGCCGGCCCTCCTTGGCCCAGAGCTCATGTCACAAAGGTCAGTAGCCGTTTGGTTTCCAGTAAATAAAGACCACCCCGCACACCACGCCATCCCCCACCACACCACCCCACCCCACCCCACACCACACCACCCCACACCACCCCACACCACACCACCCCACACGCCACGCCATCCCCCACTACACCACCCCACACCACCCCACACCACCCCACACCACACCACACCACACCACCCCACACCACACCACACCACACCACACCACACCACCCCACCCCACCCCACCCCACCCCACCCCACCCCACCCCCACCCACACCCCACACCACACCACACCACACCACACCACACCACACCACCCCACACGCCACGCCATCCCACACCACACCACCCCACACCACACCACCCCACACCACACCACACCACCCCACACCACACCACACCACCCCACACCACACCACACCACCCCACCACCCACACCACACCACACCACACCACACCACACCACACCACACCCACACCACACCACACCACCCCACACCACCCCACACCACCGAGTTGTAAAAAAAATTCAGGGAATGAGCAAGCATTCCATTCTACTTGTTGCATATGGCAAATCAAACATCTTGAATCTTGAGTCTTGGGTGGTGGTGGCGGTGGCGGTGGTGGTGAGACACGATGGTGCATTTCTAATTCGGTCAAGTGGCCTGCGCTCTGCGACGGCGGTCGCATTGACCTCCAGTCAGCCCCTCGCTGCTTCCTCTCCCCGAAGACTCTCATTGTTGGCGGGACTTTAAATAGCAGATGGCCTACGCTTCCCATGGGCATCGTTCAAGCTAATTGCTGACGGTGGCGCCCACGGCAACAACGTATTTTGTGAATGATTCGAAGTACTGCGTTATTGGCTGTTGGTTTTTTTCATGCATAACAG
>CM051005.1:9157213-9162213 GCA_027704905.1 Muraenolepis orangiensis | reverse complement strand
GCCACCGACCTAAAATAAAACGATATATATATCGATATATATCTATATCGATATATATATGTACAATTGTATTATTTGTGTACTACTTACTGCTACAATGAAGAAATAGCAGTGCAGCATATGTGTATTATCCCAACGCCACTTTCAGTCAATTCAATTCATCAAACAGCAGGTAGGGGTGGTGAGGGGAGCCACACAGTCTGCGGGCATTGGGGATCGAACCCGGAGCCTTTTGTCAGGGAGTCAATGTAATGTAATGGAGTCAGTGTAAATGCTTTCATGCTTTTCTAGTGGAAACAAATCTAACCTGTGTGCCCTTTGAAACCACAAAATCCATGGCAGTCGTTCTTTTCTCTGAAACCTCTGGAACACATGGAAATCTGTAGTTTGCTGCTTTTCAAACTGCAGGCGATAAATCTAGTTAAGCCAATTATTCCTATCAGCCCTTAACGCCCAATCAGATCTCTCAAATCTTTACAGTATTGCATTCACCAGTTTATTAGAGAACCCCCCCCACATATACACACACACACACAAACACACACACACACACACACACACACACAAACATACACACACGCAGAGCTGATAAAGACTTGATTAACATTTTCCTCGAAAGCATCCATTCCTCGGAATATTGCTGCTCAAACTATACTGATGCACGTTTCCTCGATCGCTTACGTGCATTTTCTGAAAGTACACCTCATACTCTCAGAACTCAAATTTAAAACACACACACACACACACACACACACACACACACACACACACAAGGTAAAAATGCCCAAATCTCCTGCAAAATGTAACTTTGCAATCAATGTCTTTTCAAAATGGTATTTTGTGTTGACACACACACACACACACACACACACACACACACACACACACACACACACACACACACACACACACACACACACACACACACACACACACACACACACACACACACACACACACACACACACACACACACACACACACACACACACACACACACACACCATCATATGAATATACATTTCTAAGAACCAATTGATCACTGATCAATTCGATAACCAATCGAACACTGATCAATTCGACTATACCAGTCAAACTGTGTTTGATCAGTGTTTACCATTAATATACAGTTTCACATTGAGCACATCAGCAACACACTGGGTTTGGCATGTTCAGTGTTTCTCTTACTACGTATGCACAGTAGTTTGTTGAAAAATCGGTTTATATGACGGTTTTGTATGCAAATATAAGACACACAAAAATATACTGTAATATTAAAGAAAATATGTGTTGTTTTTTCCCCCCGCCCACACACACTGTATAAATCCCAATAAACACAACATTCGCACAAAGGAAGAAAAACCATGTTGTCTTTTCTCAAGGTCAAGACGAACCTCATTGATGAAGATGCATTCATGCAACCCTGCACCTGCATCGAGCTCAAGAGCTCCCTGAAAGGAAACGGGACAATAGCAGAAATAGAGAAATAGACCTAGAGTAGTGGTGCAAAACATTGGCATTGCAACACTGTAATATTCAGTGCTGATAGCGTGCATAGCTTGTGGGACTGTCTGGGACTTACTTACTTACCCATACAGTCACAGTCACAGTGCAGGTTGTTTTACTCTTTCTGTGCTCCGTTCAAAATGGTTTCAATCTGGTCCAGGGTTGTAAAACACACTTAATATAAACACACTTTTTGGAATATGTAATTTGTTTGCTTTCGTGTTACGGTGTTGTTTTCTAGAGCCATGTGGACGATTGCGATTTTCCTGTTCAGGAGACACAAAAGATACAAATACAGTCAAATTTGGTGCATGTGTATGAATACAAAGAAGCAATACAGTTCCCAATTTCATACATACATGAAACACACGGCCTGTTTACAGTGCTATGGTCCCCTTGCAATACTGTACTACAGTTATCATTCAGTACTGTATTGATTTGCATTGCAGAACTACAATACTGTAATGAGAGTCGATATTATTTTCGGACGATGGACGCTACTGTGAATCTGCTGAAGTTTGGTTGTATTCTCTGCCCGGCCTCTCTCGTTGTTAGACGGTGGTTGACCACTATGTAGTTAACCAAAGTGGCCTCAATCTCATCTGAGATTATGGCTCTGCTTGGTATTGCTCTTCCGCTTCTTTGACCTCCTCCTCCCAGTCCTCCTCCTCTTACTCTCACTCCGCTTGCTATGCCTCATCTCAGCTCTAATTGAACATGTGTTTGCCCATGTGAGAATTGAGTGTGGATTTAGCATTTTGAATTGCAATGTGAATGAATGTGTTGTCTTTGTCTTCTCCAACTCTTTGTTTTTATCAAGGGGGGGAACTGGGCAGAGCAATGTTATCTTTGTGGTCTTCCAAACGGAACACAATAGAAGCCTGACTTGTTTTGATGTGTGTTTTGCAACTATTAGAACAACACATATTGTGTGGTTATGTAGCTAACAGATCATTATGAAGAAGGCAATTAGAATAGAAAGTAATTAACTATAACGCTTCGACAGATGGGGATGTATACACTACATAGGACATGGTTATAGCTTACTGTTACAACATAAAGTCCAGTTACAATTACAAACAGCCAGTTATAAGATTTCTAGATAGTAATATACTTTTTTTGTTGTCTTTGTGTGTGTGTGTATTCCAGCATGTGTGTGTGTGTGTGTGTGTGTGTGTGTGTGTGTGTGTGTGTGTGTGTGTGTGTGTGTGTGTGTGTGTGTGTGTGTGTGTGTGTGTGTGTGTGTGTGTGTGTGTGTGTGTGTGTGTGTGTGTGTGTGTGTGTGTGTGTGTGTGTGTGTGTGTGTGTGTGTGTGCGTGCGTGCGTGCGTGCGTGCGTGCGTGCGTGTGTGTGTGTGTGTGTGTGCTCTCTGCGCGGGTGCTTGCGTAATGGCAAGAGGAGGCATAATTTTCAAATAATTAGGTATCCTTCAGAGGGTGAAGCTTGTTTATTTTTTTTGTATAGACTACAATGCATATGGCGAGAGGAACGGACCAGCCAATCTTCATCTGCCGTCTTCTCCTGAGATCAGCGTGGGGGGCAAGATGCTCATTAGTGACGTCCGTTATGAAAGGAAAATAAAACGTTAAAAAGTTGCCGTCATTTCCTGAACATGACAGCCCTATCTGCGCTCTATCCCCTCGCAAGCCTCTGGGGTTTTTTTTTGGATCAAATACCGCGTTCATCTTTTCAGCATAGCGTGCCGATAAACGAAACAACAGATCCCTAATGAAGTGACGAATTTACCGCACTAATTACTTTCCCCCTCGTGATTCCATGCGAGTTCATTCCTTAATTGGATCATGGCGTCTGTGGAGGAGGAAGAAGTGGGATTTTATTATTTTAAAGGGCCCCTATTTTACCACCAGGTGTGTGAGTGTGATTGAGAGTTATTCGTTATTCGTCATGTGGCTGTTATGATAAGTTGTTATTGACTGACAAAGTGACATCACACAGTGGAAGTGACCACATAGATCATGATAGATATGTGTCACACTATGTCAATGGCCGCTTTGGTCTCGTGACAATTTTGAAACGACTTGAAATGGTGAAGTAGAGACCCTTTAATAGGGTTCAATGTTTGTGTTTTATGCTTCTTGTGTGTGTTTACTGGCTTTGCTCCTCATCTAACTAACATAACTAAGTAATTCTGTACTTGTTGTAGTGTACTTGTGCTGTGCAATGACAATACATTCAAATCGAATACCTATACTGTAAATGCACACCTCCGACCAGCTGGACAGTAGCAAAGTACCTTTAATTAAGTACTGTACTTAAGTACATTTTTCGAGTATCTGTACTCTACTTGAGTGTTTTTAAATTTTTACTTTTGAATACTAAATATTCCAGTACTTTAATACAAGTAAAAATGTGACTAAACTCCTTTCACTTGTATTGGCATATCAAAACTTTGAGTGTCTTTTCTTTGACTCAAGTAATGGAGTTGTGTACCTTGTCCACCACTGCCCTCCGACCCACTCATGTGTGACCGTCATTGGAAAGCAAGTCCCTCATTCTGTCGTGTTTGTTTGCTACAGTATAGCGTTGCTGCAGTGCACCAAAACGTGGCAACCACTGCAGGACGACAGCACATGATTGACCTACATTTGAATTTAATATCCGGAGGAATCTGATTTACATGTTGTTCCTCCAGGGCAGAAAAGCTGATTACAGAGTTTACCGTCGCTGCTCTGTGCCTCAATTAAGATATTTAGCATATACAAGTGTAAGTCATTAGCCTAATTCAATTACCACTCTTGGGGTAAAACTGCAATGCATATTCAATGCTCTCTCTCAAGGGCAACGCTGATGAACGAATCGATTAAGTATACCAACCATTGTATAGCCCTACCCTAGAAACTCATATCGACTGTTTGAGGCTACTTGATCCCGGCTTCCATATACCCTTGAAGGCAAACGCGTGTTTGCACGTGAAAGGCACTAAGGGGGCGAACTGAAGCAGCTCTCAGCATATTCTAAATAATCCAATTTAAATTATTGGCTGTGACTTTGGCAGTAATTAGAACTGGAATGAACCGGACCCCAGCTCCCCCCTAGTGTGATAATGGTTTGCTCTGCGTCATAGAGGATATCCGTGTTTGAAGTTAGTTCAGGTCTTAGTCAAACTTCTGTATCCTTTCAGTAACCCCCACGGGCCTTCCTCACGTCAATGGGTGTTTGTAACGAATCCCCCCGTCAACCCCGTGAACGAAAAAACACATTAATAATATATATTTGATTTAATGCAGTGTTTCTCAGAGGCCGGACTCTGTCATTTCACTTGTTTCAAGAAAAGTATAGAACTCAAAGTGGAGAGGGTTTTTTCCCTGTGCAACTCTGTAATCTCCCTCATTCCGCATTCACAGACGTGTGCTGCTCATTCAAGGACAATTTTGTGCAGATATTTACTTACAAACTCCACGCTCCCCATTTTGAGTCATGAATGTATTTGTAAAATTACAGATCCACCCCAGCCAGGCGTGCAGAAGAAAACA
>CM051005.1:9114713-9152213 GCA_027704905.1 Muraenolepis orangiensis | reverse complement strand
TTGACATTTGTGTTGAAAGGGAGAGCCACATGTGAAATGGTTTCAGTGCTTGATTGGGGTAAGGGTTGTCCTCCCAAAAAAAGGACATGAGGGCAATTCGTAGTCTTGGCCATCACAATCAAGCTTTTACACCGAAAGCACTTTACAATTTACAATTGCCTCACATTCACCGACGATGGTGTCAGACATACAAGGAGACAGCCGGCTTGTTAGCCACCTCTTTCCCCCTTCAGGTGACAATGCACTGAAGAAGAAAGGAGCCATTTTGTTACGCCCCTACGAGACCGACGAGCCAAATGTGCCAAAGAACCCAGAAGTAGAGAGACACGGACACTCAAAACAACGGAAAAAATGTCTTTACTGAAATATCTCCAACATCAAAAACACCAACTAGGCAGGGTTAGACTGGTTACATGGCGCGACGCGGTCGGAGCTGGAAAACGCAGTCTCTCGTGACAGTGGTTCTCAATAACCAAGCGCCCGACGTCGGTCCTCGGCAGCCTAAAGAAGGGTAGATCCCAGGTGTTCATTAGCCTCAGTAGGCCTGATTATGATGGGCAACACCTGGGATCCATTAGAGCGTGGGGGGGGGGGGCACAACACATTTAGTTCTATACATGTGTCACCTGCGCGGAGTGTCCCGCATGGGTCTTGAAACTCACGCTTCCCGGCATGAGTGGCGACGATCTAACGGGAGAAGCTAAGAACCACGGGCTCAAGTTTCATGGCTAGAGCGTCTTTTAGGCGTCGGGGAGTGAGGTTAACTTGGCATGGCACGCATGGGAATTCGGAGATACACGCCTAAAGGAGGACACCCATCTCTTCTATAGCAATGACATCGCCGGGCGAAAAGCAAGGGAATATTGCTACCTCCTCTTAACGCACACGAGGGCCTCGTGTATCACCGATGTGTCACCTTTATTGTCCATGAGGAGCTGGGAGTGACCGCGGGGCCATAGGAATAAGATGCGTGATTTTAATGGATAGAGGCTTAGGTGTAGGGGTCTGGACCCCGCCTCCCCCTTTAGACAGAGATGGAGAGCCTAACCCTTAATAGTGGCAGAAGCTGAGATTAAAATTGTCCCAATAATTGTGTTTTTTGATTGATTGATTCCCCACCTTTTGTGTGTGTGGATAACATGCCAATGAGTGCGCACTGTGTTGTTTTTTTTTTTACGTTGTTAAAGGAGGGCAACCGCCATTCGAGTGATGTTTGCCATTTTAGATGAGGAACAACTTGTCAAGTCAAGTTTATTGTCACTTCACAGTTTTACACTGTGAGTATAAGCAATGAGTGAAAATCTTATGTGCAATACCCGACGACAGACAGCAGTTATAAAAAACAGAATAGGATAAAAAGAAGTAAAAAAGTACAAAACTGTACAAGTTAAATATATAAAAATGCAATATATTAAATGCAATATTGTCAGAAAAAGAGCAATATATACCGTATATATAAATCAATGTAATAAAATGTACATTGTTATATGCACACGTGTGTGCACGTGTGTAGGCACACATAGACACACACCACACAACACACAACACACACCACACACCACACACAGACACACACCACACACCACACACCACACACACACAACACACACCACACACACACAACACAC
Source organism: Muraenolepis orangiensis (assembly GCA_027704905.1). NCBI lineage: Eukaryota > Metazoa > Chordata > Actinopteri > Gadiformes > Muraenolepididae > Muraenolepis > Muraenolepis orangiensis. Next base: position 9,150,585 of record CM051005.1, on the reverse strand, counting down.
ACCACACACCACACACAGACACACACCACACACAACACACAACACACACCACACACACACAACACACACCACACACCACACACAGACACACACCACACACACCACACACACACAACACACACACACACACAACACACACCACACACAAACACAACACATACCACACACACACACACACACACACACACACACACACACACGCACGCACACGCACGCACACGCACGCACACGCACAGACCGAGCTCTGCCTGGAACCTGGTGACAAGTTTACTGTGAATGTCTAAAATGAGAGGAGCCATCTGCAGACTGGCTCCACCCCAGAGAGAGAGAGTCGAGGTGAGAAAACAGCAGATGGTCTGCCCTCCGCTGAGACCATGTCAGGCCTGGTGTTTGCCCTAATCTTCTCATTTCATGGCCCAAATGGCACAGGGGGGTCTCTTTATTGATTAACTTCGGAATCGAAGGGCGTGTGCTCGCGCAGTGGCAGCGTTTTCGAGTCTGCCTGTACACATCGCCGCGGAAACTGTCACGTATACACACACACGGTTCCATCAAGGCTGTCTCCGATCGCTGTATCCGGTCTGTCGATCCCCTCCAGGAAGGGAAGACAACCACAACAGCTTTGTGTGTGTGTGTGTGTGTGTGTGTGTGTGTGTGTGTGTGTGTGTGTGTGTGTGGTGTGTGTGTGTGTGTGTGTGTGTGTGTGTGTGTGTGTGTGTGACGCTCTGTTTGGCTACAGTCTTAATTGCGTTGTCACCCACGGCCGGGTTTGGATGAAGCATTTGCGTAAAGCGTGGAATATGATAGTGAAGATGGATTGTACTTTCCTTTAAACATGGCACTACAGGGCCCCGTTCCCCCGCCTTGTCGGCAGACTGCCTATCTGCTAGCATGCTACAGGCTCTGAATATTGATTCATAAGACTAACTGCACTGAGGACTCCTTGAAAAGAGTTTTTGCAGGGTGTAATTCATCGTTATAATGAGTAGCGAGAACAACGCCAATAAAGAGGCAGATGCTCTCTGGACGAAGTCAAAACAAAGACACACATTTTCAAAACTCACAACTTGCATTGATATTATAGTTCCCATAAAAAAAGGGAAAACGAAAAAGAAAGAAAAAATGTATAAATAAACATGCAGAATATTAACATTAGTTTGCCCTGAGGATTTAAGAACTTGTCTAAGAAGAAGAAGAAGAAGAAGAAGAAGAAGAAGAAGAAGAAGAAGAAGAAGAAGAAGAAGAAGAAGAAGAAGAAGAGAGTTGGGGAAAGAAAGCCTGTCTGTTCTCTGTGCTCTGCTCCCTTGAACTGTATGCTGTTCTTAGCTGACACCAGGAGCACTGTGACTTCTTTTTAATGTGTTTCATCTCAAACGTGCTTTTGGCGACTTCAACAGAAATGCAGCATTCAAAGAGTAGCTAAACACCCGTGTGAATAGGCAATTGAGCATTAGCAGTTTAGGACATGAAGAAGCAGCCGTCCATGTCCCCGTTTCTTTGCGTTTCATCTCAAACGTGGCGACTTCCACAGAAATGCAGGATTCAAAGAGTAGCTAAATCCCTTTTCGTGAATACACAATTGAGCATTAGCTTAAACATCTCATCACTGATAAGCAGGGTTCAGTGTGTTGACGGTTATGCAGCTGTGCAAAATTCCACCGTTGCAATGAACCCCCCTTGATAATCAATATGCAGTGATACATGCTCATAAAAAACCACAGAGCTGTCTGTGAATTAAATTTTTTTATTTTTTTACATCAGACTTCCTTTAAATCAAAACGTCTCATTGTGAGGTGCATTTCAAGTTCTAGTTTTGAACCCAGTCCATGGAAAATGAAATACTGATACACAATCACTTAACAAACTGAAGTGTTCTGTCAGTTGCACCACTATAACACTCCATAACACAGGGTTCGACTAGACTAGGGCTAATAACAGATACTAAAGGTCATCTCAGATCATCTCAGATTAGTCACTTGAGAACAAGGAAGCCTTTGGATTAAGCAGCTCTCTGAGGTACATATATGAGAATGAATGCACACAAACATTTAGTTATACACACACAACAGCAGCTTCAGGCACGCACACACACACACACACGCACACACACACACACACACGCACACACACACACACACACACACACACACACACACACCACACATGCACACATGCACACATGCAGTAGACACACGCACACATAAACAAACACACATCCTTTGAATGTGCACCCACACACACACACACACACACACACACACACACACACACACACACACACACACACACACACAGTTACATAATGATGTGAACTTGACGGGAGAGCAGATGTCACCTTCACCAGCACACTCTCACACACTGGCTTCATTATGAAGACTCGATTGTTCTCAAATTACACTCACACAAAGCTGAACACAGCTACCGATTTGTAGCTCCCTATTCACGGCTAGTGGTGTGTGGCCGGGAACTATTTTTTTAATAACAGCAAACTGGGAATTGTTGGTTACAACTGATACTGTGACATGTTGATTGATTCAAAGCAATGTATTCGTCATTTCACGGCAGATTTTCATGGGCCAAATCACCTTGGGCACCCACAATTTTTTTGTAAGATTCAAGACAATCCAATCCAATCCACTTTATTTATATAGCACAATTTTACAAACAGAGGGTTTGCCAAAGTGCTTCACAACGAACATAAACATTATCACAAAATATAGCATTACAAAAATAGATAAAAGCCACACATAAGAATAGGTGCAAGGCACAGACAATAATCAAACATAGAAATAGCTCAGCATAGACTGACTGACTGGAAAGAGAGGGGAAAGAGGTGGGTCTTTAGACAGGACTAAAAAGATTGAAGAGTGAGGGACGATTTGACATGAGGGGGGGGGGGGGGGGGGGGCAGGTCGTTATGGGGGGGCAGATCGTTATGGGGGGGGGGCAGGTCGTTCCAGAGCCGGGGGGCTACCGCTGAGAAGGCTCGGTCTCCCCTGGTCTTTTTCCTCTTTTTAGGGACTACCAGCCGCAGCCGATCCGCCGACCTCAAAGCCCTCGAGGGGGTGTACACCTGTAGGAGGTCGGAGATGTACTGAGGGGCCAGCCCATTAAGCGATTTAAAAACAAACAATAGAATCTTAAAATGAACTCTAAAATGGACAGGAAGCCAGTGGAGGGAAGCCAGAATTGGTGTAAAGTGACACACCACACAAGGGAACACCCCTTCAAGCCGGGTTGGACGCCAGGAGGCGCCCGTTGAGGGGGGGGTACTGTCACGGTTACGGTGGTTGGCAGGGGGCGTGGCCTAGCCACGTGCGCTGGTGGCGCACACACCCCTGTCAACAATCACGTTGGTTGGCAGGGGGCGTGGCCTAGCCACGTGCGCTGGCCACACACACACACACACACACACCTGGACTCAATATTCCCTTGTCTAATTGCTAATCACCTCACCTGGGGTATATATACTTTGTCTATCCTTTACCCCAGCGTGAGGTCGTTACGTATACTGCACGTTCTCCCGTCTGTTCTGATCGCCCGGCTGCTGACTATCGGAGAGATAGTTCGCACCCCGGTCGCCTGCCTACTCTACTTCCACGTAGTTCTCCCCGTTTACCCTTGTGACTTTGTGTGTTGTGTGCTTTAAGAATAAAGCCGTTCGTATCGCTCCACTCTGTCGTTGTCTGCGTTCGGGGTCCAACCCACTCCCTCTCTGCGTGACAGTCTTGAGTCTAAACCCTCAATTATCACATAGACCATTTGAATACACACACACACACACACACACACACACACACACACACACACACACACACACACACACACACACACACGTGCACACACACACTGTTCATTGTTCCAAGAAAGTTGTTCCTCCCATAGGAGCCACAAAGAAAGCCAGCTGAACCAATCAGAACACACTTTATATTGGCGTGACAGGTGTATCAGTCAGTGTCCCGCACTCGGCTCTAACTTTCACGGCAGCCTTCAAGGTTTTTGTGCGTAACCTCTGAGCAGAACAGCCGCTGCTTGCTCCTATTCCCAACACTCTGTAATGAGCCTAATTTCCCTAGTGGCCACTAGGTGAATAAGGCATATGGATAAGGCATATGCGCCGCCCGTCGAGTATAAATTATACAAGAAATTGCCATTCCCAGAATTGCCTGATATCCTTCAAATCGGGCAGCACCCACTTACACTCAGACACTGGCTATAAGTCCAATGCCGTCAACACAAAACCAACGTGACTCGGGCGGATATTCCTGGCACTGACTGAACAGGACAGGTTGCTGAAGTGCTGCGTCCACTATGATTAATTCCCACAACTGCCATTGTGGGACATATTTTATTCAGCTGTCTTCACGATAGCATTGTTCATGTTAACTGAGGACAGCCGTCTACACGATAACATTGTTCACTCAAACGTCCATCGTGGCTTGCATCACAGCCCTCTTTCTTTATTATTTATAAGTCTAAATCTAAAGGATTGAATGCATTATATGGGTCACACACACGTGTGAGCACGTGAGTGTGGTGTGTGTGTGTGTCTCTGCATTTGATTCATCCTAGTATTAGGAGCAGTGGGCAGCTATTTTTATATACAGCACCCGGGGAGTAGTGTCGGGGTTGCTCAAGGGCACCTCGGCCATGCCCAGGTGTTTCGGGATGTTCGGGGACTTGAACCGGCGACCTTCCGGTTCTCAAGGCAAGTCCCAACAGACTGAGCTACTGCGGCCCCTATTTGGACATGGAGCCAAGTCAGACCCGCATCCCATTAAAACACTGTATCTACGGAGTGTATTATCTCACCTCTCTATTTATATCGCCGTGACAGACCCAAGGCCACGCGTCATAAATCCAGCACAGGACAAGTTGATGACTGACTGTTGGCCAGTGAAGCAGTACACCTTTGCCACACACCGCCAAAGTGGCTTCCACACAGCACTTAAGTGGCGTGTGGCAAAGGTGTACTGCTTCACTGGCCCCCAACGCGGGCACCTCTGACCCAGAAAAGGGACACAGAGGGCTGCCTGAAGACAACAGACAGTCACCTCCAAGCACCAGGCCTCACCATCGCGAACATCGTGAAGTCCAACGGGGGGGTGGGGGGTCAGGGGTCAGGGGCAATCGTAAACATTGTGTGTTTGGCTTTTTTTCAGCTGCAAATGATACTTGAGTCGTGAATCTGTCGGAATGAGAATTCCTTTATTTGTCACCCTTACATATTAAACAGACTTTCAAAATAAAAATATCTATGCACACGTTATTATTAACAATAATAATAATAATAATACAAATTACAATAAAACATTTATATTTTATTTTTATTTAAAAATAATAATAATAAAAACACCTCATGGGTCGGTCACATCAAGAGGATTCTGAAATTATCTGGCGACCCCCACATTGGGAACCCCTGATTTAGCAGACGCTTTTGTCCAAAGTGACTTACAATAGTGCGCTCAACAAAGGTAGGTAAGAGTAGGGTAGGTAGGGTATCCTGAAGTCATTGTGGGGTTCACACTACATGAGTCATCTGGGACACACATTCCACATTCCAAGATGTTTTCACAAGGAGGAATCTCCCACGAGTCGGTTCTCCAAACTACGTTGAGTCGTGAAAACACAGGTGTGAAGCGACGCTTCCAGAAATGGATGTGTGCAAAGCAGCGAGCGGTCCAAGTGGTTTGTGCGCTGATTTGCAGCAACAACAAACAAACAAAAATGATGAAAAATAATAAGATATGAAAGCTCTACTGCTGCAGGTTAATAACCTTCATCTCTTCTGATGGTATTGTTCTGACCCACACTATGATGATCCTCAAAAGAGTCAGGCCGTTCAGTCATCCTGCTCTCAGGCCTGCTGCTTCATCATCATTGTCGAGGGCCAGAGATGAAATTGTGTTTTTGTTGCTTCTTTTTTCGTTTCGTTTTTCCAGAATCTGAAAAGCAAAGGTGTTTCAAGAAGCGATGAGAAATAATTTGCTTGTGACTCAAAGTGAAGGCAGACTCCTGTCTTCAACAGCTTCCGACAAGGGCTTCCGACTCCCCTGATTGGTTCCATCTTACTTGTCAACCACAGGTGCGTTAATGGAACACTTCTCAATGGCATAGAAACGTAAGACCCGAATGGACATGGTTCAATCCCCGCCTCCTCCTAGCAAAAGCTGTCGAGGTGTCCTTGATCAAGACACCCTAACCCTAACTGCTCCTGACGTGCCGGCTGTCTCCTTGGATGGCTGACTCCGCCGTCGGTGGTTGAATGTGCGTATGAATGGGTGAATGTGAGACTTGATGCGCTTTGAGTAACCATTGGTTAGAAAAGCGCTATATAAATGTCTATTTATTATTATTCCGACAAGGCCACAACCCACTCCGTTGGAATAAGCACACACACACACAAAGAAAAAAACCTGATATCTTTTCTAGAATCTATTGAGAATACATCTGCGGTACGCTGCAGCCTTAATGGAAAACCCCATAGCTTTGTGTTGAGTGATCACTTCAGGCACCAGCTAAAGGCACTTCTTTGCCTGCATGTCACAGTTATGGGAAACTGCGGCTGCTGAAAAGGGGCACCGGGAGAGAGCGAGACCCAGAAGCCAAAGGACGTGATCGGTGGAAGATGATCCCAGTCCCCTCACACCCTGCTGAGCAGTGGCCAGACCGTGATCCGTGGTAGTGGTAAATATAATGCTTTTATCAAAAGGGCTCTACAAATCCTGCCTCACATTCGCCCACACATTCAACTGCCGACCATGGAGTCAGCCATGCAAGGCAACAGCCAGGAGGTCTTGCTCAAGGACACCTCGACAGGTTTTTTGCTAGGAGGAGCCAGGGGATCAAACCAGCGACCTTCCGGTTGTGAGACGACCGCTCTACCACCGCTACTGCCGCCCAAATTGTCCATTCGGGTCTTACGTTTCTATGCCATTGAGAAGTGTTCCATTAACGCACCTGTGGTTGACAGGTAAGATGGAACCAATCAGGGGAGTCTAAAATCTAAATTGCCTCAAATATAGGCACAAATAATTGGAAACTGAGTATAAGTCACGATTGGTATTAGTCACTCACTAATAGCCGACGGATGACTATGGTATTTAAATGAAAAGGATAGCTCTTGAATCTCGCCTACAGCACGGTAAATACATACATGTGTATCTATTGTGAGTCGCTTTGGATAAAAGTGTCTGCTGAATGACTGTAATGTCATTTGTTTGCAGAGGTTCCAGTGCTTTGTATCTGTATGTGTTATGCAACACACACAGATACAAAATTAGCATTAGCCTGGAGATTGAGACACATACTCGCCTTGACAGTCTCTAGTGCTCACTAACTGTACATTACAATACTATTTGTTGAAAGTGTGCGTGCGTTACTGTAAGTGCACACATGTATTAGTGGTGGGAACACCATGGCAGCATTAGACGAAAGTGAGGAGAACCAAACTTTGATTGGCGCCAATTACAAAACCCCAGACTGTACGGGCAAACTGTTCAATGTAAGTGGACGGGTCAACATTCATTTGTGTGACGAAGCGTATAGGTTTAATAAACATTAAACCAAATATATATATATATATATATATATATATATATATATATATATATATATAATAATAAAAGTGATACAAATATTTTGTAGTCTAGTTAATTTAATACTGGGTGGATTGCGGATTTAACAGGCCCCAGGCAGCAGTGGCAGGCAGCCTTCCTTGGTTGTTTACGGTAATGCCTGTACTGTCACAGTATCAAACCCGGCCCATATTAGATCAAGTTGTGGTTGTGATTGTCCCGACCCGGGCCAGGACGGCCGGACCCGGGCCAGGTCGGCTGGATAGCTGTTTTCAAGGGAGTAAGGGCCAGACGCATATGCCAGAGCAAATAAAACATAATCTGGTTCCCAATGATGATACGGTATTTTGTAACAATTCGTCACAACATTATGGAAACTGCTTATGAATAAAAAATGTAATTAATATAGTATAAAGGATGGAGACTTTTCCATATTGATTTCAAGTCCCAGATACAGTACACACTTTTTATAAATGTTCTATAAATGATTCCACCCCTAGGGCCGATGATGCATCTTACGACATAATAAATCAGTAATTATTTGTTTTTCAATCAGCATTAATTGACCATGGCATGGAGTGATGGATCTCATTATCGTTCTAGTGATGGCTAGGAGAGTATGGCTAGATATTCTGTTCCCATCACACAACAGCCACTACACACATGTGCCAAGGGCTCCTAATTAACTTTTACATTTGATACTTACATATCAAATGTCACATGTGTAATCATGACCTCATAATACATTTAAGATCAGGGGGGATGAGAATATAGAATATAGTTACTAGTATCATATCAGTGCCACAATCACAATAATGAATTCAATATCTCCTTCTTGTAATTAAGATACATGCATTAGTTTGTAAAGGATTCTGTGGACATGGCATGGCAATTGTTATAGTTTATCCTCAGGCATAGACATCTCAGAAGACATTTAAATGACCAATGAATCACGTCAACACTACCACTATAAAGTATGAGACAGTGAAAGTTGAATTATAATCTATTTTTAAAATTCCAGTTACATACGACCTCATACGCTTATTACAAGCCTAACACATCTACCATGGCGTCATCTGAAGAGAGCTTGGTGCTGCCAGAAAACATTATACTTGCTTATATAAATCCATAGCAGGGTTTTTTCTTGTGTGTGTTGCCCCCCCCCCCCCCCAACACACACAATGGGGTGTGGGTGTGTGTGGTGTGGGTGTGTGGGTGTGTGTCTCACAAAAAGTCCTAACACGTGACGTGACTTCTTATTGACCAAAGGGTATAGTCTCGGTTTAAAGACAGACGATCAGACTACAAGATCACTCACACTGCCGTGAGGTTTCTAAATTGGAAAATTCACACAGACACACACACAGACATACAGACACACACACAGACACACAGACACACACACACACACACACACACACACACACACACACACACACACACACACACACACACACACACACACACACGCTTTGACATCTTGTGATGTATCTAAAGACGACGACAGTGCCAGCAGCCTCCCCGCCAGGCATGCTGTTGTGCGCGTTCATTTTTTTTGGGAGAAATAAGTTAGAACTGAACTGAATAGATACCCTTTATGGCTCCTGGCGCCTACAGGCTGCGCGTTCACCGTGAGCGCGTGCATCAGAGGCATCGCGGCGCTGATTGGACGAAGTCTTTGTCAAAGTGTAGTGTGTGGGTTCGAAACCGGCGCGCTCTTCTCCGCTGTCACTGTCACTGTCAGTCGGGACGCACCTACTAGTCGCGCGGAGTGAGTCCCCCCACCTGAGCACGCGCTGCACGCGCCACTGTGAGCATCCTCCTCTCAACTGAACTGGACTTACATTTACTTTTTTTTTTGGTTAATATTACTTTTTACTACTACGACCCCGTGTGTGGACTCATTATCGCCGCTATGGACGCTACGATGTATCAAATCATCCTGGGGGAGTTCGGCGACCTGAACTGCACTTTGATGGACGCCTTCCAGGACACTTTTTACGAGAACATCTCGTTTTCCTTGTTGAATATCGATGGTAAGCGGTGGTCACTGTGTGTGTGTGTGTGTGTGTGTGTGTGTGTGTGTGTGTGTGTGTGTGTGTGTGTGTGTGTGTGTGTGTGTGTGTGTGTGTGTGTGTGTGTGTGTGTGTGTGTGTGTGTGTGTGTGTGTGTGTGTGTGTGCGTGCGTGTGTGTGTGTGCGTGTGCGTGTGTGTGTGTGCGTGTGTTTTCACCGTGTATACGTGTATACGCTGTTAATTGTGTTAAGACATTGACGTATGTTGTCTTGCCCTTGCCTATAAGCCGTCGTTTTGTTTTTATTTTATTTTAATGTTTTTGATTTTGTTTGTTTGTTTTTTTACTGTGTGAAAGGTTCGTATTGTAATGCCACCACTGACGAGATTGGTACCTGCTGGCCACGGACCAGCACCGGGCGGATTGTAGAGAGACCATGCCCCGAATACATCAACGGGGTGAAGTACAACACTACAAGTATGCTTTGTTTTGTGTCTACTGTGAGAATAGCCTCCACTTCGGTGATTCAAATCAGTCTATTTGTTATCTTCGTGAGCACTACGCATTAAATGGGCTAAACAATTATGTTACATCTGGGGCTACTGCAAACTGGAGCCTATTTAAGGACAGGTTGGACCTGAATTAGTTATGAATAGCTTGTACTACGTTGACCCACGATAGCTACTGCCACACTACTGGAATACAAATAAATACACAAGGAAATGTGTATTGATTGGACAGAGATGCAATGAAATATACTGGTTATATGTGTGTTAATGAGAAATTGTGATAATATTAGTAAGCATTAATGCAACACTCACACGAGGATTTCAGATCAGTGAGTAGATCACTAGTTCCTAGTCCTACTAATGCAATTTAGCATGCTAAAATTGAATCATCATACCCTGAACCCAACCACTAACAGTATGTTCATGGTAGTGGTTGGGTTACTAATCCCAGTAATAACTAATAACTCCCTCCAGCCCCCACATGTTGGCCGTCAGGCTTTGGTCCCTCAGGTGGTGAGGGACCAAAGCCTGACAGCCCCTCAGACGTCTATTGTTCACATTAAGTATCTCTGCAGGTGATGACGTGTATCGAGAAATATCAAGTTAGTCATCGAGTTATAGGCACATAATACAAAAATGATTTGCTGTTACTTTCTATCTCAGATGGGATGTTGGATGTGTTGTGTGCATAGAGCATGAACGGATGGGATAATTAGGATCTTCCTGTAGTTGCGACAGGAGATTCAATGATTAGCACTTCAGCCGAGTGCATTCATCATATCAACAGCATTACTATAGGTCAATGTTTCTTAACGGGAACCGGTCACTGTTCTTTTTTCACATGAATTTCTCTCTAACAATTTGCTCGGCACTTAACTTATGTAACTCAAACTAATGGCTGGTATCTGTAATCTATTAATAGATGATTCATTATCACGAGGAGAGTAGAGGGAGAGTAGAGCTTCTTGAGAATGTATTATCATTTCTTATTGATTTGTTTTCTAGGTTTTCTTTGTTGCTTCTAAACCAATTCCGAGTGACCATTTTCACCTTGACCTGTCTCTGGTCTCAGGGGAGTTGAGACTTTGGGGCGATGTGGGATCCCACAGGAAGTGCCGTGGGCTTCTGCTGCACAGCATGTCTAAACAGCCTCAGTCCCTCTGGGGGTCCACACTGACTGGGGCTAATTGCATTCTAATCTCCAGCTCGCTGTTAACATGCTGGGGGAACATTTAAAATAATACTAAGCACAGGATGGTTTAAGCACTTACAACAATATTATTGCTGTAATGTATTGCTGTATTGCTCATGTGAATACAGGAATGTTTTAATGTGGTGTGATGTGGGGCCTCCCACCACAACCTCACCACCACCTTCACCTCCTCCACCGCCTTAACCTCCACCACCACCACCACCAGCAACACTACCACCTCCACGACCACCTCCTCCACCACCTCCACCGCCTTCACTTCCTCCACCTCCACCCCCTCCACCACCACCTAAACCCCACCACAACGACCTCCACCTCCTCCACCTCCAGCACCACCTCCTCCACCCCCACTACCACCACCTCAAACCCCACCACCACTCCCTCCTCCATTCCCACTGCCTCCACCTCCACCGCCTCCACCACCACCTCAAACCCCACCACCACCACCTTCACCTCCCGCTCCACCACTACCCCCAGCTCCTCCTCCTCCTCCTCCACCTCCTCCACTACCACCACCTCCACCACCACCTCAAACCCCACCACCACCACCCCCCCTCCATCCCCACCACCTCCACCACCACCTCAAACCCCACCACCACCACCCCCCCTCCATCCCCACTACCTCCACCACCGCCTCCTCCACCACCACCCGTCAACCTCGACCACTTCAATACTCACATTGAACATTAACTTTTATCTTAATAATAAAATCAATAAATCAATCAATCAATAAATAAACGCTACAGCCAATGGCGCATGTCTCTGAACCTCCATCTCCGCCACCATCTCCACCCCCCCCTGCCACCTCCACCTTAATCGCATGTCTCTGAAAGGCTCTGAAGTGGCCGTAGATCGTAGATCAAGTAGACCCACTCAAGAGACGTCTTCCGTCAGCAATGGGCACGGATTGGGAGCCCTTGAGATTCCAAGTGATATCCGTTTATACATACATTGTATTCCAATGATATTATGATTAAATCAAATAAAAGAAAATAAGCCATCTTTTGTTTCCAGTCACAGGTCTGATTGCATGAAAATCGAAATATATACCGCATATGCCCAAATCCCCACACCTGGGCTCTTTTGAAAGGATTATCATGTCATCGTGTCAATAATAAATGATTTGAGATGCTGCGATTCAATCCACAATAGGGTATAAATGCTTTGAATCACACAGCATGGGCGCATATTAATAGCGATGGTAGAAATAGGCACGAGCTCACGTGTTAATTAAACACGTCACCGCAGAAACAGCCTCAGAGGAAACCGTTGGAAAACACAGAGTGCGAAGGCGAACGTAGCTTACCGTGTCTGCATTTTTTTTTTGGTGTGCTTTGTAACCCACTTTGCCCAAACGTCTGCCGTTAACAGAACTAATAATAGGCTCGTTTCCATTCGAGATGCCGCCCCTCGGCGAGTTCCCCCAGCAGTGAGAGGTGAACGTTTAGCAATGCTAAAGAGCAGTGTATTAGGACGAGAAGTGATGCTCGGAGGCAAGAGACCCGAGATGGGCACGCTTCAATACTCTCTGACCCAGTTGTGGTAACTGAACAACTAAAAATATCCCATTTGACCTTGTTATGTCATTGGATGGATATTTAAAAAAGGAAAAAGGTTAAAAAAGGTTGATTGGAGGCTGAAGGAAAAGGTCAATGTCACAAAAAAACATTACAATAACAAATTCGGAGGGTTTCAGTTTTGACCTTCCAGGTCAGCGAATATAGGGAAATGCCTTTCAACTTCATTCAACATATATCAACGTGATACAATATTAATGTCATCCGAGAGGCTTAAGAGGTTTATGCATTTTTAAAAACCAAGCAGTGTCCTTTTTTTGTCTAATGTTCATCCAGTTGCTCGGGGTTTATATAAAATGCATATTCCTGGAATTAAGAGTTGTTGAATACTGTATACCACCCTATGTCACAGAGTTCTCAGCCAGGCAAGAAAGCGTGGGACTGGGCATCCACTCACCCTCGGGATACGGCAAAAATAAGTTGTGTTTGTGTCTCCCAGAAGTTAGTCAATCATGTTTGTTTTCAAGACATGTTATTAGTTTACACAATGCTGTCTATGGCTACAGTTTGAAAGACAAGATCTCTCCACCCTACAATGGTGTGTTATTGGTTCTCTTATCTGTATTAATAAAGTCTCAGCCGTAGAAACGTACAGAGAGCAAAGCACAAGCTTCTCCCTCGTTGCATGCTGGAAACAGAACTTGTCGGTTCATTTTTGAATCACACGCATGAATCGGTGCACTTCCACATGGTCTTTATGAGGTAAACCTGGCACTTGAGCTGCGCTTAAGTTTAAATATTGGCTGGTCCACATAGGGGAGACTAGAATCTTAATCTAAATCTAAGTCTGGAGGATTGAATCTTCTTTATTGGTCACATACACACAGTGAAATGTGTTTCTCTGCATTTAACCCATCCGAATATTAGGAGCAGTGGGCAGCTAGCTTAAATACAGCTGCCCGGGGAGCAGTGTAGGGGTCTTGCTCAAGGGCACCTCGACAGTGCCCAGGTGTTTCGGGGACTTGAACCGCCGACCTTCCGGTTCCCAAGCCAAGTCCCAACAGACGGAGCTATCCTGCTGCAAGAATGAACGAATGTTGACACAAAAAAAGATAGTTATACTGTTATATTGCATTTTCATTGGAGGTATTTCTTCATTGGCAGCTTTGTAAATACACTTGGTCTAGGTCAACTACCGAGAAATCTATATTTTTCATCATTTCATATTGAGGTCATATTGATGCTACTCCTTCCTATGCCTGGAGCAAATTAAATCACCAAGATTAGGTGTACTCATATATGAGGTCGGATGTATACTGATTATAAGGGTTTATGTGAAAAATTAATGTGAACTGCCTGAGACTGAAACGTGAATCAATGTTTGCAAGAGCAGATACATTGCAGGAATATAAAACTTGCCTTGCTCAAAGGCACCTCGACAGTGCTCAGGTGTTTCTTGGACTTGAACTGGCGCAACCTTCCGATTCCCAAGCCAAGTCCTCACAGACTGAGCTACTGCGCTACATGCTAACAGACTGAGCTACATGCTAACACCACCCCCCCCCCCACACACACACACACACACACACATACATATTGGCTGTAGAAACATTCTAAACGTTCTTCAGTAAAAATTGACTACCTCTAGTCTTCACAAGCAAGGATTTGATGGATTATTTGGCTTTTTTCAAATCCAATTACTTGGATTTGTAAAACATTTGGCATTCAGGATTAGATGAACATTTTGTCGAGGGACCTCCTGAACTTAGAGCCACTGGCTGTTTATAATTCCTCCTCTCTCTCCTTTACATATATCTCCTTTTGGCAATTTCATAAATATGCTGCTCACAAAATATTTAAAATATACGTATTTCGCTATTAGATAATTGATAGCTTGATTTATTGAATAACTGACTGGCGCAGACTTGGTTGCTTCCCTTCTGAGGCTACTGGAAGACATACTGATATACAATGTGTATAAAGGCAGCTTTTTTGCGAACACCATGCATTAGGTTGAATTTAGAAAATTCACACCACCCGTGGGAGGGAATGGGGAGTAAGCATTCCATTGCACTTGTTTCATATGGCAAATATAAATCTTGAACATCGAATCTTGAATCATCCCACAGTATGGGACAATGGGTAAAGGGTGTTCTGCAGGCACACACGAACGATCTCCTCATCCACCACCACATGATCAGGAGGAGCCTTGGGTGGTGGGAACAAAGCGTCAGTCACTGACACCTCTCTCTCTCTCTCTCTCTCCCCTCCTGACCGTTCGGGGCTCTCTTCACACAGTGGCACCTTACAGTTAACAGCTAACTGAAGCCAACTTTAAAAGTGTACGTGCAAGTGGGTTTGCACAGTGAGAACAATGTCCTTGACTCAAAAAAGGCAGAGTATTCTGCAGGCTTTGCAGTACGGTCCAACCCGTGTGACAACCCGACTGCCTTTCTCAACCTCCCCCCCCCCCCCCGTGGGCTGTGGGAGTGATCCCACAGCCCCCGACCGTTTTACAACGTTCTACTGGATCCGTCCCTAATGGCGTCAGTTTCTCTGATGGATGCAGTTTTTAACTGCTTGCACACGCTCCTTACATGCCTCATGGAGCTCATTTGTACAGCTCTTTCACTGAATGAAATCTCGCTCATCTTCGGCGAACACTTGATGATTAAGGAGCTTGACGTTCCCAGCGGTGCGTTCCAGAAGTACCTAACGACGTGCATAAAGTGCCGGAAAGGAATATCTCCATGGCCACCAGGGCTGAACGATATGGTAAAACATAAAATCACACTGAGATTACTTTTTTGACTGTGATTCACAGTTGGTGAGAATGATGATTGTTGCATCACAATTTTCATTTTCACTTATGATGTGACATTTGTTGGGGTCTGTACCAAACAAACATGTTTTATTACATCTGGAGATTACATCTTTATCTTTATTATCTAGAGAAAACACATGTGTATCCCAGGGCATCCAGGGCTCTGCAGCATGACAGTACTTCCTTTATAATGGTGTTCTTCATTTAAGAACACCATTATGAAGGAAGTACTGTCATGCTGCAGAGCCCTGGATGCCCTGGGGTACCCTTTGATACGGGTCAAATGTGTTCATGTATATTTAAGAATCTTACATATACGTTTACACATTTGACCCGTATCCCAAATAGTTGCTGATGCTGCAGTTTGGACATTCCACTTGACTGCCATATTTGGATTTCAATAATATTTTTGATTCATTGTTCAGCCCTAATGGCCACTCGAAGCACCATCGTTTCTTATTATTGGTTATGCTGTAGCTATATGTAACTAATTATCGAAAATAGTTTGACAGTCCTTAGTAACACATCTCTAGCCGATACATTCTCCAAAAGGATAGAACACCTTTAGCCATTTCCCCTGAATAGGAAGCATTATGGATCCAGCCTATTTTGCTCTGTAGTGCCACTCTGTGTTTGTGTGTGTGTATGTATGTGTGTGTGTGTGTGTGTGTGTGTGTGTGTGTGTGTGTGTGTGTGTGTGTGTGTGTGTGTGTGTGTGTGTGTGTGTGTGTGTGTGTGTGTGTGTGTGTGTGTGTGTGTGTGTGTGTGTGTGTGGGTGTATATGTGTTTGGGTGAACTGCCTGGTCCACCTCCTCAAGGTGTATATATATATATATATATATATATATATATATATATATATGTATAGCTCAAAGCCAGAAGTCTTTCTCTTCTGCACTCTGGCTGTTTAAAGACCTGTCTGCATTAGCTATGATCAGCCTCCACGCCTCCCAAAGGGGGTTTAGCTGTCAAAATATGAATATAATATTTATTTTCTATCGTGTATTGGTCAGTCCTATAGTTTTACAGTTCAATTATTATTATTGTTTATATTATGATGATGATGATGATGATGATTACATTGATGAAGACGATGACGAAGATGATGATGAGGACTCAAACACAATATAATGATTATAAACCTGATAAAACGAATATTATAATATTATTACTATCGATTAATTGATCGGTTATTATTCCTCAATTTTGTATAAAAGTATACAAATCAAATGTAATATTTTAATGAATTTAATTCCTTACTTTATTATCATTACTACATTACATAAATCCAGTTGATGTGCTGTTTCCCACATAACGAAGCACACACTCTTACAAGAAGGGGTTATTTCCCACAGAACACTGCCCACAGAATAAAAATAAATCCTCCATTATGCTGATCTAGCCGATCAGCAGTTTTCAATCAGAATCCAAACACGGCTGCCAATTAACTTCAATCTTAACAGCGGTAATCTGTGCTAATTCATTAAGCCGCCGTCTTCAGTGCAGTAACAGCGCTTGAGGTGTACATTCAGGGTTTAACTCTGTAGTGGAGTTGGCAGGTTAGCGAGTCAGCCATTCGTCAGAGTGTTCTCAACACTTCATTGACCGCGGCAACACAATCTCCCCCCTGGGCATGTCTTGTTAGCACCCGCCTCAGGGTGTACTGAGCCTTGCCACTGCACGCATAGGCCTAGCACTAATAATGACTGATAGACTGGTCGCTATCACCATTCTGGTATAGGCAGAACTGATATATGTATAGTAGTCATCTTCTCTCTGTCGGTGTCTCTCTCTCTCTCTCTCTCTCCCTCCCTGCCCCCTCTCTCTTTCTCTCTCTCTCACACTGTCTCTCTCGCCCTCTCTCCTTCCTTCACTCTCTCTCTCTCTCTCTCTCTCTCTCTCTCTCTCTCTCTCTCTCTCTCTCTCTCTCTCTCTCTCTCTCTCTCTCTCTCTCTCTCTCTCTCTCTCTCTCTCTCTCTCTCTCTCTCTCTCGCTAAGGCCCCTTTTCTCTCTTTATCTCTCTCTTTCTCTCACACATGCACATATGCACACACACCCACCCACCCACACCCACACACCCACAGACACACACACACACACACACACACACACACACACACACACACACACACACACACACACACACACACACACACACACACACACACACACACACACACACACACACACACACACACACACACAAGCAGACGCACACACAAACACGCTGACCATTTCTCCAATGCGTTGGTGTGAACTTGTGTTGAGCCGTTGGGTATTCAAACAGTAAACACATTATGAATGCAAATCGATCTGCATAATGTTTTGTATGTAGGGGAATCTTTAATATTTTTTATCATCTCTGAGTTGGCTAAGGCTATTTTATGAAACTGAAAACGTCGTCACAGTCCATCATCACAGACATCCGAATGACGTCTAGCATAATGCCCTACTAACCCTTCCTATATTTCTAATGATACGCTCATAACCAATCGTAACCCATTGACAACGCAGAGCATTCTTTTTTCATGTAGCCAGTTGCATTGGCTATGCACACATACAGTGTGCATGTCACTCCCATTGGTGCTAATGCAGTGCGGGGAAAGCTTGACAACACAGCCATGTGTGACCTGTAGGGCTTCTCTCTGGGGCTCGGATATGCCTGGCCGCTTGTTCACTCGCCCTCAAAACCCACTTCAGCTCTGTGGGTGTGAGATTTTGATAGCACAAAGGGAAGCATTTTAACTAGTGCTATAAAACAAGGCCTCTGGAAATCCCCCAAGTCATGAGGCCAGCATTAATGAGGAAAGTCAGTATATGGCATCATAATTTGTAAAATGACATTGCATTCCCTTATGGCCCCTTAAACCACCACCTGTCTTACATTTTGTTGCTTGATACAATCCGCTTACATTCTTACATATACGTTTTCTAGACCGCATATTTGTTATGTTTGAATTTATGATTATTTTTATGTTCATATTATTATTTTTATCTGTTTTATCTCTGGTACTGTTTCTGCCGCTGCTGCAAACCTCAAATTGACTTCCCCAGGGACCTTATACAGCGTTATCTTATTGGTGAGGAAAGCCCCAGCTGTGGAATCATCCTTGCTGTCACAAGAAGCCTTGGGCGTTGTTTGTGATCCCGTGTGGATGTTGCTGGCGTCAGGGGCTCTCTCTTTACAAGGCAGTGTTTTAAACCACTATGAACCTGGTCTAGCTGGTCTAGACTAGCATGTATAGTTCCTCTAAGGATCTTTAGGCGGTTCCCAGCAGGTGGTGGCAGAATGGCCCAGCAGCAACTTTCCCCTTTGGGTCATGAACTTTTCTTGCTAGGTTATATTGAATTAAAAGGTTATTAACGATTGTTTCATGGAACATCATTTTCTGACGTATCTGTATAGTATAAAATAAAGTAAAGTAAAGTATTTTTCCACTGGAAAGTAGAGCATGACCAAAGAACAACAGTTGGAACAACAGCCCTAAGGTTTAGCGTCATCCGGCGGACTTGCGGGCAAAACTGAATGCTGGAAAATGGAGGGGAATGTATATTAGCTCATTTGCATATACTACCCACATTGTAACGATATGGAGCTGGTTGAACACCGGCAAATGAGTCCTTTAATGCACACCCTGATGGCCCTTAATAACATCATTAGAAGTAAATTACATATTTATGTTGTCCATCACGTTAATGAGTTTTGGCTACCATTCAAGTCCCGCCCTAAATGTGCCAAATATGAATGCTTTGCGTTGCTGGTGGCAAAGAATGGCGCCACTCACACACACACACACACAAATCTACACCCTCATAACGGACCTCATGTTTGTTGACCTCATGTTCTCGTAGTCTATGAATGTTTTATTGTTCTCGGCCTTCACTCAGAAGTCGGATAAGAAGCGTCTGCTGAGTGTACTGATGGCTTCGTAGGGACACGGTCTGAATACCGGCGTAAGAGATGAGCGAAAAGTTCAGACGCCAGGTAAATGATTGCCGTCGGAGCCCCCCAGCGTTAGCCTGGTCCTTACCACTAAAGAGTCATCCACATAGCCCAACACCGCCTTCATTGAGGCGATAAAATGAGACGTCAGACGGCATCCATTTGTCTGACCTACCCCTCTTTCGAGGAGCTTGTGTCTAAAACAAGTCTCAAGTGTCACAGCTCTCTGGGGAGAACCCGCAGCTGAAGTGGTACAAATGATCCTCGCTCGCCCAATCTCGGCTGTTATTGATTTTAATAGCGGTCCTTCCCACCCCCCCCCCCTCCCTTCCTCCCCCCTGTCGGAGAACATCCATTTATGCTCCAAATCACTGATGTAACATAAGATGGCGCCCCCGGGGACCACCGCTCAGAGAAGCCAAACCCACTGCGGGGTTCCTCCCCTTCCGATGAGTACGTTCAGAGGAGAACACCCTCTCTGACATTTATCTCTGTCAAAGTTTTTTGTACGGAAGAAAAATACAAATTGGTTTATGTCCTCACTGAGCTGTCAGTTTATGTTCATTTATATATATATATATATAAATATACAGCATAAGTACAGTACAGCGAATATATATATAATATATATAAATAAATTAACATAAACGAACAGCTATATATATATATGTTTAGATATTTTGTTAAGATATTTTCTAATCACTTTATTTCTTATATATATATATTTTTTGATTGATTTACATTCTAATAAGATGGTAATATGTCATACAAGTGTGTTTCAGTATAGAGCCTGTCGATGCATGTAATGTGTTGCTTGTAATGAGTGTGTCAATTATTAACACTACTACGGTTGGTTGATTCGCTGTTATTCTGTATTCAACTGGATTTGTGAAGATTGTGGGGCGACCTAATTGACCCATTATTGTCTATGGTTGGTGTCCAGGGGGATTGGTGTTGTTCACACAAGCGTACACACAAACGAAAGAAAGGATATTGTTTAGGGTTGTTCCCGATGAGTCGACTAGTCGTTGCTTCACTTGCTAGTCTTTTATCCAAAGCACATGCCTCGCATTCACCCATTCATACACACCATTTTATTTTGTATTCAAATACCTTGTTTTAATTAGATTGGCCTATATAGACTAATTACCATGGATGAATAAACAATCTCTATCCCGCTAAAGGATTTGAAGACTCGCGGTGCTCAGCTCACACTGGTCTAGTCGCTCCGGATGCGGCAAATGCCAAATGCTTTCAGTCCGTTTCCCAATAAAGAAACCATGATCCGCCTGATTCTAGGTATTAAAGTATCAACGTTATTTTCTGAGTTTGAGAGAACAGCGGCTCACACAGTAGTAGTAACGCTTTAAAGTCATGACAGACGAGGATTTATTTCTGATGATTATTTACATTTTAACTCCCAAAGCTAGACAACTCATAATGGTTTTATCCCCCCCCACCCAAACAACAATTTACAGCACTGTGGTGGGTCGGTCAGCCCTATATTAAGCAACACATGCACAGCCCTGCTTGTAGTTGCTGCTGCTACGTCTGCATCCAGCTGCTAAGTTGTTTTGTGCACTACAGGAGAACAGCAGGCTAGCAGACAGCCCGGGCACACTTGGTAGCATACAGTCCCTTGAGACCAGAAGGTGACGGAGTTACTAATCGCTTTTGCCTTTTGTTTCCAGTTGGTTTACAAAATCTGAGCCTGGTTTTCTTTGTTGCTATGCGGCATAACGTTTTGATCGTTCTTTAGCTCACACTAATTTAGCTCACACTAGTTGTTTCATGAAAAATCTGTAATGAGAAGATAGGCATTTAAGACGTTTGACTTATAAGTGAGGACCTCTCTTACAGCCAATTATAATAGTCACTCACACATATTACTCACACAGTCTAAGCTTACCGTTGGCAAATTAATCGATTTGTATACCTACTCTTCTCAATCTTAGTTAAGATCTAAGATTTGCGACGGGACAAAACAGCTTTAGAACATTTTTTAAGAGGAAGTGGAAGCGGTGTGAAGTGGTTCGTTGCAGAGGGTCTGAAGCCTCTGCATAGCGCCTCAAGAGATTTTCCCTCATCAAATCGCACAGTGGGGTTCTACAATCTACCTCTGTAGATAATGGACCACAGCAGTGAGCCAAAGTAAGCGACGGTACTTATTTTAAAAGGGGGAATTATAACGCCGTAACAACTGGAAGTATTCCAGCGTTGATATTTAGTTTCTCACCTGTTGCCAAGAAGCTCGTTATCATTCATTAGTCTCTCTCGATGGTGGAATAGTCCCCGAAGTTTGTGTTTTGTTTTTGGATGAGCCGGTGCATCGCCAGCTTTCCAGCTCTTGGCATATTGTGAACGTAAGCACTCTCTCTCTGTCTCTCTGCACTGTGCAAAGGGCCAGTTTCACAATGTTCTTTTTAGAATATTATCTTGTAAATCTTTTGGTCACCTGTTTGGCAGCAGTTTTTCTGCACAAATCTTTCATCTGAATTGGATTCTGTATGATATACCCGAAATATATGCCTCACAATTTATCCCTACAAAACGAGATCCCGGCTACTAACCAGTGAGATACCTCCGCTGACAACTTGATTCCCCTATAGAACATGTTTAACTATAGAAGCCATTAGTCACTATCATAAACGGCACAGAGGCCGACAATGTCAACATATAAACACGCTATGCACGCAGTGTAACTCATAGCTCAATATAATTGTATCTGACTCCCCTCCCTTCAGGCTTAATTCAATGAATAAACCTTTTCGACGTGGCCAAGATAAGTCTAGTTTAGTATTACTTCCTCTTAACATCCCATGTCATTGTACCGTTCTTTATTTGTTGTGCCACGAGTAGCTTTGAGCTGCTGGCGTGGTAATGGAGTGACTTTGACAGCAGCGGCGAGTAGCAGGATGAATAATGTGTTGTGATTGAGTTGGACGACAAACCGGCAAGAGCTCTGTGTATTATATGTTATAAAAAAAATACTCCTCTTTGCTGTTGATATATCAACAGACAATAGTAATCCAGATGATTTAATTAGCAGGATTGGATGAAAACATACACACACACACACACACGCACACACACGCACACACACACACACACACACACACACACACACACACACACACACACACACACACACACACACACACACACACACACACACACACATGCACGTGCAACATCTGAAACCAGAGAGAGAAGCAGCATCCTTCTACTGTCTGAAAAACAATAACAAGCTTGAGTGATCAGACTTGTACCTCTAAGCGAATATCTTACCCGAAGCCTCAAAATGTAATGGTACAGGCGTGTGACTTGTGTCCTTAAAAGCAACAAACAAAAATGAATAACACGAAACAAGCCAGCGTGAACTCTGCCAAATTCTTTGACAGCAATTTCCTCTGATCCAACCCTGGTCCGTGTCCACTAGACGAGCTGAAGCACCTCTAAGCAAGCATGGATGGAGGCGGTTGCTGATGAAATACAATTTCAGAAGACAGGAAGTCTCTATATTACATCTTCATCAAGTCAAGTTGGCAGATAAGGAGGTTACGTCTCTGGCAGAATATACTTTGTACCTCTGCCAGAGGTATCTTTATAGCGTCGCCCTGGAAGCTATAAAGATACTGAAGTGGGGGATGGCTATTGGATATTGGATATTGACATTTCTGTACCCAATACTGTTGAACTGTTGTGTCTCATAATTGTATTCATAGTATGCATAGTAATGCATAATTCCTCATCAAAAAAGTTTGGTCTTATGTAAAGTAGTAATTATTTTAAAAGATTCAAGATCAAGATTTTGATTTGCCATTTGCAACAAGTACAATGGAATGCTTACTCCCCATTGACTCCCGCAGTATGAATTTCTAAAACACAATACTATAAAAAATACTATACACAGTAAAAAGGAACATACAAAGAACAATATAGTGACTGATATGTACATGTGTTGAATTGTGCAAAAAGCTTTTAAAAGCATTTTAAAGTGCCAGTACTGCAGCAGCATCATGAATACAGTGCAGAACAGTGCAATAACTGTACTGTACAAAATGATCTTATAAAATGCAGCAGCTGTTCTGCTTCACCCTTCTTTACCTGGGGATTGGTATTCCTCACCATCAAGGGTTTGATTTGTTTAGAATCATTTTCCACCAGGAGTTCCAAAGTTCCAAATTGTTTCTAATTCCCAGGTATTCCCATGAGATGATGTTAACTTGTTCTCACCTACTCCCAGCCCTGCCTTTATACAAAACATCCCAGGGATTATTTCTAACCTTTTTATTTTTAATCCCAGCCCAGGGCTTCCCTTTTTCAAGATGCTTCATGCACATCCCGAAGCTTCATCCCACACCCCCTGCTGGTGTATCTCTGTAGAGTGAAAGGAGCTTTACCGTTGCCAAACAAAACATTTACTAAACGTCAAGCGTCTTCCCGCTGACTTCTGCCGGTCACATTCGGTCACAGCTTGTCCCGTCCTCTCTTGCCCCCATGTTGCGTTTTATGAATGCACCGGCGCCGTCGCCATGAACCGTGTGCCCTGACGGCTGTTGCTGTCATGCATGGCAACGACAGACGCCTTCGGCGAGTGAGTAGAGAGACGGCGCCATGCCATGCCCTCGGCTCGCTCTGTGCCTTCCAGGTCATGACATTTCATTTCATTTCCGATGGGTGCCAGAGCAGAGGCATGCCAGTGCCAAGTGGAGGCTCAGGTGCCCACACATTCATTTATTAAATACATTTCTCCACTTTTAGACGTGTTTAATTAATTATTTATCACAATATGAAACAACCCAAGGCTGTTGTGCACGATTTTGTCTTAAATATTCTAAAAGATGACCAAAGTCAAAAAGATAAATACATTTATTTATTCATTTATTTTACCTGGTTTTGTTCTTTTACGCCACTGCAAAAAACAAAATCATATTCATTCCTTTATTCCTATAACAATAATTTCAAGGGGGAAAAAAAGGGGAATATCATGGGCACATCTGGCTACTTTAGCTGCTACAGTGTGGACCAAAACCTGACCCCTGAAAGTCTGGCTGCTGTCTTGTCTGTAGGACATCAGCCAGTAGTGCCTCATGGCAGACCTCCAGAGCAACAGTGTGAAGAGGACAGGGCACATAGAGAAATATCATGTCCCTGAACAGCCACAGGTCACGGATAACCCCGGCCAACACTCTGGTCACCACCGCTATGGGGCGGGGAGTTGTGAGGGGTGAGCTGGTTTGGTTGGTTTGTTGGGAAAAAGCAGGCAACACAAAGCAATGTCTCTCGAACGTTGCCACACGTTGCCACTGCACTCAGCCAATAGTGAATACTTTCTGGGGACAATTTTTTTACCGATTGAGATGACAGGGAATGAGTTTTTCGTCGCACCGCAGGAATACAAGACAAAATGGATCCACCCGCTGAGTTGCATTGGAGAAAAAAAAGAAAAGCTTAGTCCAGGAACGCTTTTAGGATCCACATTGGCTCCCCCGTGTCTCCTTCTGCACGGGAATCAGCTGCATCGGCACCACATGAGCCAAGACAGTAATCAGGCGGCAGTAACTCAGTCTGTTGGGACTTGGGGGCCAGAAGGTCACCGGTTCAAGTCCCCGAAGTACCTGGGCACTGCCGAGGTGCCCTTGAGCAAGGCACCAGACCCCTACACTGCTCCCTGGGCAGCTGATGGGTTAAATGCAGAGAAACAAATTTCACTGTGTGTGTGTGTGTGTGTGTGTGTGTGTGTGTGTGTGTGTGTGTGTGTGTGTGTGTGTGTGTGTGTGTGTGTGTGTGTGTGTGTGTGTGTGTGTGTGTGTGGTGTGTGTGTGTGTGTGTGTGTGTGTGTGTGTGTGTGTGTGTGTGTGTGTGTGTGTGTGTGTGTGTGTGTGTGTGTGTGTGTGTGTGTGTGTGTGTGTGTGTGTGTGTGTGTGTGTGTGTGTGTGTGTGTGTGTGTGTGTGTGTACATGTATGTTACGAATAAAGAGGATTCAATCCTCCAGATTTAGTTTAGATTGAGAAACAGCGAAGGGTTTCTAAGATACTCTACTGCTTGTGGCTCTGCTGAGGATTACAGTATTGTGCAAATAAATGAGCCACAAATGGTGCAAACAAATGATCCCTCTCACACAGAGAGAGAGAGAGAGAGAGAGAGAGAGAGAGAGAGAGAGAGAGAGAGAGAGAGAGAGAGAGAGAGAGAGATCATCAAGTCTGGATGAAGGATGTCTTTTGCTAATCTTGTGTGAAGGCCGAGCTGCCAATCAATCATGGTGATTCATATTATCTCAATGCACAGCTAATGTTTCTTCAGAGCATTCAACACAAATCAAATAATTCTGCCCAGAACACCGGTGCGTTGCAACGGAATAGATGAAATGATGGACTTACGCTTCGGCAGAAGTCAAGCGACTGTGTGGTCCGTCAAAGCGCTATTAAAGACATGTCATGGGCCTGTCGCAGCAGGGAGGGAAACGGCGAATAGGTGATGCACACAATGAGCTGTGCTGTGCGTAATGCACAGATGGGCCTCTAAGTGTGTGTGATGTGCCTCTGGCTGCTCTCAATGAGCCCTGCGTCAGTGGAGAGAGAACATCAGAGGCATCAAACCCAACGCAGCCAGCTGTCTTTCCCCTTCCAACACAGCGACTCACTTGTGCACACACTTTGACTGAATATTCTGCTATTTTATTTTGGGATCAATAGCACTGGGGTTTATATTGAATTTAAGCATACAGCCATGTCCAAGTACAGTACAGCGAAATTAATTTAGCATCTAACCAGAGTGCAAATGTTGCAGTAAAGTACATGGTAATATAATATAATTATATATATATATATATAATAAGTTTAAATTTACAGGTTAGAAGACAGTCTAGGTATAAATGTGATATGAGCATAATAATAGGTATATCTATATACAGGTAAGTGAGAATTTAACAGGTAGTGATCTATGCTAGTATGCTATTATTGAAAGCAGGATACACATACAGTATGTAGATGTAAATGTATATACAAGTGAGCATATATAAATGTATGGCAAATATAAATGTATATGTATATACAGGAGTACGAGCAGTTCTATCAACTGATTTAAATATATATTGCAGGTACAGTAAACAATATGTATTATATGTATTTTGTTAAGATTCAAGATTCAAGATTCAAGATAACTTTATTTATCCCGAGGGAAATTAAGGTGCAACAGTTGAAACAGGGGGAATAAATGCACACAAAATATACTAATACCTAAAAACTAAAAACTAAACTAAACTAAACTAGTATAAACAAAATATAACAAAATTAACTCTAAATGAAATCTAAATGTATTGATAGATGAATTGTACAAATTACAGTATTATTACAGTAATATGTAGGTATATACAATACACAACAATACGTATAGTGCAAATTGGCAGTAATAAAATACTATTAAATAGATGATTCAGATGAATACTGAAAAGGTGACATGTGAAAAGTGAAAAGTGAAATTGAATTTACAGTGCAAAAATTACAGTGAAAGGATTTACAGTGTGTTGACCAAAAAAATAAATAAAAGTGCGTTGGCCTCAGGTCACTGAGTCTCCACTGTCCCTCTCACGACCCGAGGTAGATGAATTATAGAGACTGATGGCCACAGGAAGAAAGGACTTCCTGTGGCGTTCTGTGGTACACCTGGGTGGAATGAGTCGGTTGCTGAAGGTGCTTCTGTATGAGGTCAGCACCTGATGGAGAGGGTGAGAGTTGTTGTCAAGGATACTACGCAGCTTGCGCAGCATCCTACTCTCAGACACCACCAACAAGGAGTCCAGCTGGACTCCCAGGACAGCGCCAGCCTTCCTGACAATCCTGCTGATCTTGTTGGTGTCTGCTGACCTCAACCTGCTTCCCCAGCACACGACACCGGAGACGATGGCACTGGCTACCACAGACTGGTAGAACATCTTCAGCATCTTGTTACAAACGTTGAAGGACCGGAGCCTCCGCAGGAAGTAGAGACGGCTCTGGACCTTCTTGTACACAGCCTCAGAGTTCTGGCCCAGACCAGTTTGTTGTCCAGGTGAACTCCCAGGTATTTATATTCCTGAACAACTTCTGCGACACACCCTTGATGGAAATGGGTGTGGGGGTAGATTTCCTCCTGCGGAAGTCCACCACCATCTCCTTCGTCTTGTCAGTGTTGAGCTGCATGTGGTTCAGCTCACACCACTCAACGAAGGAGTCCAGTTAACACCACAGTTGTACTGTAGTGATGGCATGCTCGTTCAGGTTCAGCCAATGCTATACGTCAAGTATCGATGACTTGATTTTCAAAAGACTAATATTCAATACGACCATTCCAAGAATAGTTGCCTTCATACCGCCAAATTGCGTCTGTTTCTCTGGGAGAGAAAACAGTGACTTGAGTGTTTGAAATGACAATTGATTTATTCATCACCTCTCCCGGGAAGCTAATGCTCCCAGAGCACCTGGCAGTCTGCTGCACTGCACAGCACCGCCCTCCCAAGCTGTGGAAATGTGTGAGTTCAAACCACCGGGAGACCATCCCTAATTTCGTGCCACATCGACCACTTATTGTGATAAACACACACAGGCTGTTCTCTCTTCTCGTCGCAATGTTTGATGTTGTCATTTTCGTACTTTGTTCGTTGTTTTCCTTGTTGTCTCCCTGGGGTCGTATTCACAAAGCATTTTGTCTTGCCACTAAGCGTTCTCCTAAGAAGTCTCCTAAAGTTCCTGGCTAAGAGTTTCCTCTTAAAACCTGTTCACGAAAGCTGCTGAGAACCAGGGAACCAAGGAACAGGGAGAAAATTTAAGCTGAAGAAATCTTAAGCTCGGATAAAAAGGCCGGGGTTAACACTCTTGCTATGGATGACTTTCATGAACAAGCTTACTTTCTACGACCACAGTGACGGGTGGCTGATGGGGGATGGGTCTCTCTTAGTGATTTAGTTGTATAAATACTGTAGACGGAAGCATCATGTTGCCATATTCAAATAAAGATCAAGTAAATAAAAAAATCAATAATTCAAATAAAATATATATAGGTTGTAGGTAAGTTTCATGACACCAGGAATAATTTTGACAACTCACTAGGCAAGTATATGTTCCGCTAATTGGCAGCCTCTTACATGTCTGCCTCTTACATGATTAATTTTACAAACAAATCGTAATCTGTTGTTGCTTATTACTGTTAACTTAGAAATAGTGTATTGCTTGTAGAACGGTTGTATAAAAGCAATGTTACATGAGAGGCAGTGCTGTTATCCCTGTTATGGTAGGCGCGATGCCTCAGGCCAACTGTCCAAGATGATCACATCCATGCCCAGATTTAGTATAACAGCACTGCATCTCATGGGATATTGCTTAATTATATTTAATTAATTCAAAGTAAACAGTGTGTGTGTGTGTGTGTGTGTGTGTGTGTGTGTGTGGATGACTGCATAAAAGTGTTTGTGCGTGAATGTATGAATAATACTTGGTCTACAGTCCTAAAGCTCAAGTGTGTTTCTTTTGTCGTATATATATCTCTCAATATGCTTCAATAAATACACTTGACTTTTTTCAAGTCAAGTTTATTGTCACTTCACAGTTTAAGTATAAAGCAGTGAGTGAAAATCGTATGTGCAATACCCGACGACAGACAGCAGTTATAAAAATAAGTAATAAATAAAAACAGAATAGAATAAAATAAGTAAAAAAAGTACAAAACTGTATAAAGTAATAAATAAATATCTAAAAGTAAAAATGCAATTTATAAAATGCAATATATCAGCACAGAAAAAGAGCAATATGTATATATAAATCAATGTAATAAAATATACATTGTTATATGCTATACGCCCTTGTTCAGCAGCCTGATGGCCTGACTGTGGAAGCTATCTCGGAGTTTATTTGTACGGCACTTGATACTGTGGTATCGCCTGCCTGACGGTAACAGTGAGTACAGTTCGAGGCTGGGGTGGACATTGTCTTTTATGATGCGTTTGGCCTTGGCCCTGCACCGCTGGTTGTATACTTGTACTTGACTGACTGTCAATGCAAACTTGGTTTTAACCTTTCTCAAGTGTTGGTTGTTGTGTGTGTGTGGGGGGGGGGGGGTTGTGGATGAGTGTGTATGGGGATGTTTTCCCCCCCATCTGCTGGATGGTAGTCTTACCATTCATTTCCTTTGCTATGGTTCCTACCTCAAAATGTAATGAAAGTGGTGATCCGCAAATTTTGGTTCAAAGGTTCAAAATGCCAAAGTGTGATTTGACCCGAACACTAAAGGCAGAAGGAATATATATTTGAAAGTATATGATAACGAATGCTACAGGACTGCTTTGTTAGTCTCAAACCAGGACGACAATTGACAGGGCACTCAAATTAATTGAAAAAAAGACACCTCAGAAGTCGCTCAAACATAATTATGGAGCGCTCTATCAAAGAATATGCAAATCATTTGAGGGGCTGAGCCGCTTAGCATACACCGCATTTCCAATTGTAATCCTTACTTTGTATTCTTTTGAAGTAGTGTTGACCAATTTTCGCACAAAACTTTGAACTAAACAAGAAAGGGAAATGTTTGCTTGTGTGAATTTGAACCACCCAGCTATTAACCACAACATTAATATTTATCCGAATGAATTAAACAATTAACTTTGTCGTTTGTTTTTTTCATGCATAATAAACTCATACATACTGTACTGTATCGTATTCAGTGAGCGGTACCTCATCCTTCTCCCAGAAATGTTCTTCAGTGGGCAGGAATGTTCAAGGAATCCTTGAGCAAGACACATAACCCCTCAACGAATGACATGTGTCTGGAACTTCGCCATTAGTCGCTTTAGATAAAGAGCATCCGCTAAATAATCAAGTAGTCAGTAAGTCGTGTGTTATTGTAACAGACGCCGCCGCCACAAGTCATTAAAATGGCCATGAAACCGGTTTATTGTTTGTAGGTGATAGATAAACAGAGCTGATGGTACATGCTAGCGCTTCTCCTCTGGTGTTTGCGGTGGTGGCTGGTTTAACCTGTGGGTCCTTGGTTACCAAGGACCCACAGGTGTGCAGCCTCCCAGACTCTGACTTGGGCCAGGTGAAGCTGCTTAAACCAGGCACCAACCACACATGCCACAATAATACACTTTAATCTATATTGGTTTTGTTCTTCCTTTTACAGGAAGTGCATACAGAGAATGCATGGACAACGGCACATGGGCACTGAGGAGCAACTACTCCAGCTGTGAGCCCATCCTGGAGGAAAAGGTTGGTGTAAAAAAAAGCCAGGCCGTGTCCGGTCACCTGCTGCCTCCACCGTGTCAGCAGGTGAAAGACTTCACAGTGAGACACAGATACACCTTTGGTCCCTCCTCGGAGAGGGAGAGCTCTATATGTACAAAGTGGCCAAAATGTATGGGGGAGGTTTTTGATGGTATGAGCGCATAGTGGTACATCCTAATCATTTGTGTTGTTGTGGTAATGAAACACAGAGTGTTATGCAATACATGCAGTTGACTTATACTGCAGCGTATACACAGTATATGCAAAGCCAGATCCATATTACAGTTGAAATAGATTCCTTTCATAGATAGCCTCCTTATATAATGGGGTGACATTTTAGCTCATTCTAACCAGTTTAAAGATTTGATGATTGAATCATAGATAGATTGATTGATAGATATTTGACCTGCTTGTGTGGTGTGTCACTTCAAAATAACCGCATTTTTCGTTCGCAGAGAAAGTATCCCGTCCACTATAAAGTTGCGCTGATCATCAACTACCTTGGCCACTGCATATCCGTGGGAGCTCTGGTCGTTGCTTTCGTGCTCTTCTTGTGCTTAAGGCAAGGACAGAAATAGAGTCTCCTTAACGCATGTGACCGCTTGCCAAACATTCACTTCATCTCCGCCGACAGAAGAGTCCTCCGCGTCGTTAACTCCTTCACGTCAGGGGGGAAACCGCTGCCGCCATTCAGCGCGGGGGGTGGAAGATGCGTTAGCATGCCTGTGAAAGGCATGCTGTGTATTGAAAAACGCACACGCACACATATACAGTACAAACACGCACACGCACACACACACAGGCACATACATACAAACAATACACACACACACACACACACACACACACACACACACACACACACACAAAATGTCTGCCCAGGCAGCTCTGACAGAAGAATAGTCAAATCGGCCTTAACTATCTCTTGCACCATGCCGAAAATAACCGTTGGTTTGACTCATTTCAATACAATTCACATTAACAAGCACATGAATCCTTTGATATCTATTCCTCTGATGTCTTCCATAGGAGCATAAGATGCCTTCGAAACATCATCCACTGGAATCTGATCACCACCTTCATATTAAGAAACGTCATGTGGTTTCTGCTGCAGTTGATCGACCACAATATTCACGAGAGCAATGAGGTGAAATCTAAAGCCTTGCATGCTCCAATTCAAATATAGCCAATATATTATTCATATTTTCTGTGAAGCGAAGTATGTATAATAGTAATAGCATGCAAATTCGCTCAACTCGTGAGCACAAAATGAAAGGACGTGTGCTTGTCTCACGAGCGTTGTCACCGACTACCGATCCTTCTCTTGCAGCCTTGGTGTCGCCTCATCACGACCATCTACAATTACTTTGTGGTGACCAACTTCTTCTGGATGTTTGTTGAGGGTTGCTACCTCCACACAGCCATTGTCATGACCTACTCCACGGACAAGCTTAGAAAGTGGGCCTTCCTTTTCATCGGATGGTGTGAGTACATACAGAAACACATCTGCATGCAGCAGGTAAAGGGAAATACACATACATATACATATACATTTACATATACATATACATATACATATACATGTACATGTACATGTACATATACATATACATATACATATACATTAACATATACATGTATATATACATGTACATGTACATTTACATATACATGTACATGTACATATACATATACATATACATATACATATACATATACATGTACACATACATATACATATACATGTACATATACATGTATGCACACACATTTACACGATAATATATGGTTTAGGTGAGTCGTTTGAAGGGCTGTGCAAGTGATCTTGAAAATCAAATATCCCAATATTTATTCACCAAGTACCTCGACAATATTGTAGTTTGACTATTGGCGCTTTCGCAAGTATTCGCACAGTGAATGTTGATTGTTGATAAATACTCATCATAATGTGGATACAATGACTAAGTGGGTAAAGCAGCTAGAACAGTCTGGTGAGTTTAGAAAATGACCTTTAAAAACCAGAAAAACACAACACGCTGTATCACAATATTACGATATCTAGTCTCATATCACGATATCAATATTTTTTCCATATATCGCCAAGCCCTAGTAGATACAGACAATATTCCTAGGTGTATCTAACATTATACATTGAAACATGCAGCTTACTGGGAAATTAAAGTGTTTTCTTAAGGAAAGGTCATTCCCCAGAGTAATCCAGAGTCACACCTCATTCAATGACACGTGTCACATTCAATTCGAAAACCTCTGAGTCGTTGGCAGAATCGCCCGAAGGTTGAAAGGCACTTGAATGGCTGCAACTTCCAGAGATAGAAGCTGTGTGTGTGTGTGTGTGTGTGTGTGTGTGTGTGTGTGTGTGTGTGTGTGTGTGTGTGTGTGTGTGTGTGTGTGTGTGTGTGTGTGTGTGTGTGTGTGTGTGTGTGTGTGTGTGTGTGTGTGTGTGCGTGTGTGCGTGCGTGTGTGTGTGCGTGTGCGTGTGTGTGTGTGTGTGTGTGCTTAGTGGGAAGTAGCTGTAGACTGCAGTTCAACACCACATCAATTATCCATCATGCCCCCTGTCTCCTGGTCCGGTATTTGGGAAGACGCAGAGTGGCGGCCGGGGGCCGTGACTGAAAACTTTTCTCCCTCTGGCCTGCACACGTTTGACTGTACGGATGTCACTTAGCTGCCGCTCAGGTTTAGTTTCATTTTGCACGTAACGCTGATTGTAACGACGGCACACAGCAAGGACAGGAACAGCGTAGACTCCTATGGACTAACGATTGTGGTTCACGCTAATGATACTCGACAAGATTCTGTCACCTAACAAATGCCTACAAATGCCTGCCTATGGCCTACCACCTACATGTTGAACGCACTATTCTAAGTCGCTTTGGACAAAAGCGTCTTTCTCAATGACTGTAATGTAAAGTAATGTAAAATGCAAGTAATTGATGCATAGGATGCTCTACTCTAAACCTGTCAAATTAGGCCAGTATAATAATAATAATAATAATTGTACTACTATTAATAATAATAATAATAATAATAATAATAATAATTGTAATTACTGTAATTACTGTAATTATTGTAATTATTGTTCTAATTATAATAATTCGAACACTTCTAATTTAAACCATTATAATAATATGAATTATTATTATAATCACTATAATCATTATGATAATAATAATAATGCATACAATATATACTATATACTGTATATAATAGGCATATAGACATCTTACAGTACCAAGAGTGGCTTTGAGTTAGTTAGGTCAACGTTGTCAATATGTAGAAAATAGAGCATTTAATAAGCCTCTCATAATATCTTAATAAGCAGAGCATGTTTGTCAGCTACAGCAGGTAGTTCAAGGAATAACTCGTTGGGAGGCAATTATAGGTTCACAGGTCAAATGATTTGTCTGTATCGAGTACTACTCCCGTTTTCCGGGAAGTCAGGATAGCTTAGTCTGTTTGGACCTGGCTCGCCGGTTCAAGTCCCCAAAACTCCTGGGCACTGCCGAGGTGCCCTTTAGCAAGGCACCAGACCCCTACACTGCTCCCCGTGCTCGCTCTACATAAAAATGATACTATACTACTATACTTACACTAGGATAGGTTAAATGCAAAGACGCTAATTGGACTGTGTGTGTACATGTATGTGACTAATAAAGAGGATTCAATCCTCCAGCTGTAGAACTTTCAGCTGTACAGATTTGTCAAAATGTAATGTTGCTTTGGCTGATGGTGAGGTACAGTTTCATCCTCCATTTTGAAACTGAACAATTGACTGATAATTGTATTTTTATATACGCTGGCTAACAGAGGATATGAATAGGGAGCGACACAGAGAGTCCTGAAGAGTTCAAGATTCAAAAACTTTATTTATCGCATACACAGGATATTATGCAGTGAAATGAAAGCGGCAGTGTCAATAGAAAATAAATAGAAAAACTGGCAATAAACTACGTATGTACAAATATATCAAATATATAAAGGTCTATGCAACAGTATTTACAATGGGACAATGCATTCTACAACTCAATGAGTTCTTTAACAGAGCGACTTCATCCTCTCCAAAAAGTAACGACTCTCTCTCGTGGGTCTTCTCCAGACATCTGCTAATTAGCGTCCGTCACACGATCACAGGAAGGAAGTGGAACAGTTTAAATCCGTCTTGACACTGGGGAGCCCAATGAGGAAGGATACAGTGGTCTCACGTTGTCAAAGCACGGCACAAACACACACCAGAACCTCTACCAACGTGCACATAGGGACCGGCCTCACTGAGCCTATTTCTAACCACTCTTGATCAGAATCACAATGCCTTTATTGTCATTGCAGAAGTACAACAAAATTGTGAAATTAGAAAAATAGAAATAATTGAAAAACTAAAACTTAACAAAATAATCAGATTTCAAAGTGCCAAATATGAGTACAATGATTTATATATATATATATATATATATATATACATATTGCAGTGCCCCTATGTAAATCTGTGCAAATTCATCATCGCAATGGCCGGGCCACAGTTTGCGTTCGATTTCAGAGTGTAAAAACTGAAAAGCAAAAGTGTCATTGAGAGGCTTGAATACAATAATGGCCATGCTGTGAAGTATAACCCGATAACTGTGTATAATATAGCAGGTGTGTGATGACCTTATTCAGGGTAGAAGTGCCAGTGCTTATCCACTA
Organism: Muraenolepis orangiensis; assembly: GCA_027704905.1. Taxonomy (NCBI): domain Eukaryota; kingdom Metazoa; phylum Chordata; class Actinopteri; order Gadiformes; family Muraenolepididae; genus Muraenolepis; species Muraenolepis orangiensis. The sequence goes on along the minus strand of CM051005.1, from coordinate 9,115,031 downwards.
CTTCTGGTTGTACACAAAGCGCACAGCTCCCAGCCATGCAAAAAATGACATTTCCCTTTTCCGCTGGATAACCTTGGATGACCTTTCATACTCTCATTCATTATTGCATAATTTTTGTTGTGCAAGCGCGTTCTTGTCAAATAAGCTTTTCATTTTCATGTGATTAGGTATTCCATGTCCCATAATTGTGGCCTGGGCCATTGGAAAGCTCTACTATGAAAATGAACAGTAAGTGTCCTCTTAAACTTTGCTAATGCCCTATGAATGCAGTGGTTCCACCTTGGTTTTTTTAACACAGTGTTCATTCATGTGTTCAGG
>CM051005.1:9047213-9109713 GCA_027704905.1 Muraenolepis orangiensis | reverse complement strand
TATTGGAGGTGGGCCAACTGCTTGTGAAAATAGACCAATTTAGCCATTGATGATGAATTTGTTGTGCCAAGCGGGGTACAATAAATGTATGTCAAATCCAATGGAAATGAACACTAAACATTGAGCTACATTTGAAAAGTCATGTGTACAATTAAAAGTTGTGGTCTAAAGACGCTTTCCATCACCTAGTGACATTTTGCTACAACACATGTATTCCCTTATCATTTCACACACAATGGAACAGTCTTCTCAAAGCCTCAATATGTATTTAATGTGAGATGCAGAGCATATGCTAGTCATGCGTCTGTGCTTGATATATAATATGTTCAGTGTGTTGTGTTGTATTGTGTGTGTATATAGGCCTATACGTGCTGCAACAGATGTTTGGGACGTTTGTCAGATGGCTTGTCTTCGTTCTGTTGGACCAACTCCATAGAGTAGTAGTTTGGGAAATGACATTTGCGCATTTACAGTATATATATATATATATATATATATTACATATATATATATATATATAATATATATATAATATATATATATACATACGGATGCCAGCAGGTGGTGCTGTGCAGTGGTAAACCTCACTCCTCCCGACACATAAAAGACGTTCTAGCGATGAAGCTACACCTTTAAGCTTCTCACGTTAGAGCATCGCCTCCCATGCCAGAGGTCGTGAGTTCGAGCCCAGTGCGGGACGCTCACTGTTACATATACATTCATATTATATTGAAAATACATTGAAATGTTTGAAATCACCAAAGAGACTATCCTGTATTTACCTATCGACAACGTTTTCTTTTTGTTTACTGTTGCAGCTGTACACTGTACATAGTTCATACAAGCTATAGGCAGGATTTATACACCTTTCATTGTCAAATGTATTATATATTAAGGTATTATATATTCTCAAATATCTCAAGTATTATATATGTATATGTTATATATACATACTGTATATGTATGTCAGTGACCTGTGTTTCCATAAGTTATTGCCTTTGTGTTTATCCACCCATGTTGCCTTACAAACCAAATGGAAATGTACATAAGTATGAGAAACATGTAGACCTGTCTGTCAAAGAGGTACTGTTCTGTGATCAATAGAGTTGTGTACATTCACATGCAAAAAAAGTATAATAATAATCATTTAAAATCTTATACTTGGTGGTTGGATCCTGTAGGTTTCATATGAGCCGGCAGGTTTCATATGAGCCTGGAGATCTGTGTTTTGGCTTAATGAACCGAGTATATTGGGCCAGAGCGATTCAACTTGTCTTACTTTCTTGTCACAAATTGCACAAATGGAATATGCTCGCTTGATGTGTTTTTGTTATTTATTTCCCCTCTGCCCTTAACCCTTCCTTTTACACTCCCCTAATATATCAAATATATATAAGTATTTAGCTGTAAAATACATGGTAACTACAGTATATTATGGGTTATTACCACGGGTAACGTCATTTCTCTGTATTTACCTGCTTGTTACCCGTGGTAATAACCCATAATATACTGTAGTTACCATGTATTTACCAGGTTAATACTTGGTTATTAGGGGACTGTGAAAGGAAGGGTTACCAAAAGTGTGTTTCCAAAGCGCAGATTAGATTCCATAGTGATTCATCTTGACGATGCCGGACATCCGGACAGGGACATCTGCAGGATTTCACTTACCGACGCTGTGGCATGCAAATCCCCCTCTGCTTGTAAATGTCATTTGAGTTGTATCAGAGGATGAGAGTGTATTATTATTTTTTCTTTGTACATTGGTTTGGAGAAAAGTGCTGGCCAGCTTATGTAATATGCATTCCGTTTTGTAAAAAAAACAAACCAGGGCTGGGAAGGGTGAAGTGGAGCATGAAATGTAGCTGAGGAGGAGGCCACACTCCGCCCCTTAGGACACAGTGAGCTCCTCAGTCCCTCACAATCATCCCAGACCCTCATTTAGTTCGGCCGACAATTAAGGGTTTTTAATAATGTGCCACAATGGCCTCATTTTGCAGACATCTGCAGTCTGCACTCCCTCTTCGGTCTGTGCCCCAAGCGCTCTCTCGCTCTCTCTCTCTCTCTCTCTCTCTCTCTCTCTCTCTCTCTCTCTCTCTCTCTCTCTCTCTCTCTCTCTCTCTCTCTCTCTCTCTCTCTCTCTCTCTCTCTCTCTCTCTCTATATTATGTTAAACTGGACCAGCTCTTGACAAAGGAGGGGACTGCCACACTGCGGGTCATCTATTCTACTGTGCAGTCTAATTTGTTAGAGTAGGCCTATCATATATTCATGTTCAGACATTGTGTAATATAACCCATTCAACACGTCAGTGTAGGTGACATGCAGGCTCCAGCTCAGTTGAAGGAGTCGTGTTCACACGTTTGCAGCCGAAAGTGCACTGGGTTGGTGTATTGGTGTGTTGTCGTTGTTGATGTGTTACTTATTTGTTGACTAACTAGTGTACTGCAACCGGCACGATGTGTGTCTCTACTAGCGTTGATGTGCTAGCAGCTGTCAGTGGTAATGATAATGTATGCGTCCAAAGCGCTTATTTGTCAACTAGAAGCCAAGCTCGTTTTGTTGCATTCAACTCCTCCATTTCAATCAGCGTGGGAATAATTAAAGACTAAACAATATTTGTCATTCAAATGATCATATAATTCAGGAAGAGGACGACGACGGCAGAACGGTGTAACGGTGTAGTATGGCATTTTCGATTATAAAAATAGCACATTGAATAAAACCAAATAGCAATTCCTAATTGGTTTGGGGTTCTGAGACAAATCCTCCATTTCTGACAGTAGGCCTACAAAAGAAAAAGTTAAATGTAAAATTACCCATTTAAGTGGCTTTAAGTGTGTTCAGTCCAACATGTTGCAAGGTGGCGAATGATTCATGACCGGTGAGAGCTAGTGTAACCCACCTTTGGTTACTAAAGGTAAATATATTAGTTGTTATTATTATTATTATTATTATTATTATAGAACGAGGAGGAAACACATTTAGTAAATTCCTTTTATTTTTCCTCGTTCCGTGAATGCACTTGTGAGAAACGCAGCTCTGATTTATAAAGATTCACAAAGTGTAAAGTTATTTATTTAAATCATACTGTAGCAAGATTTTTGTTATCAAAACCTACAAAATTACTGACACTATTCCGAAGTTTATTATTTTTGATGTCTGAGAACTCCGGTGAGTACATATATACATATTTGCTAGCAATGCTAGGTGATTAGCATGCTAATATGTACAGTATGTTACTTGTTATTGTAAAAATGATTTTTGTTTGTTAGTGAAAGTGAATTCAAAACCAATTGGAGTTTTGTTCGTGATGTGAATGTTTCGTTATGGTCATTTTATGTACGCTAATCTACGTTGTATTTAGTATATTATGTGTTTATCTATGTGGTACTATTTCTAATCACATTAGATGGGTTACCACACATGGAATGTGAGAATGGGGAAAATGTCGAGCGTTCTCAAAATGGGAGCCGTGTGAAAGTTGTGTGTGTAAGAATGTGTGTATCAATGTTTCAGTTGGGTTCATTTTATATCAGACATATAATGGATGAGATCTAATGCTATTGATACCGATTTGTACTGCTGTGTACTGCAGATTGATTTTTTTTCATTACATGAATGAGTTCTGATGGCGAATCAGTCCCACTGGATCCCCAGCGAACTCTGAACCCTGTACTAAAGAACTACATTGAAGAACTCCTGGGAAACTTGGATTTGGAAGATCAATGTATTTTACAACCCAGGATACAGATAAGCAGGAATCTCACTCTCCGACTTGAACACAAACACTCAGTAACTACGCGGATAGAGAACCTTTTTTCTATTTCATTTGGTATTTTGGAAAGAGCTCTCTTTTATTTGTCTATTATTTTGGATACTCTGAACAGAGAAAACTTATATTGTTTAAATCTGAACCTTGTAAATAAATGTGTTCATATTTGTTCATATATACGTATCTTATCTTGTCAATTTACTCCCCCTCAACCGACTATGTTAGCTGACTACTCATTACATTACAGTCTATTACTGTCTAAATAGATTTAGTGTGCTCCACTAGCATAAGGATAAACCGTGTTATCCACGTTATCCTGGCTTGTAGTTCCTAGTTTGCCTTCCGCTCTGTCAGGACGATATGGCACTAGTTGAAAGTATCATCCTGACCCATCATTGACCAAACCTTACGAGAGACGATAAATTATAGATGACCGTCAGTCGTCTTCGTTCAGCCATTCAAGCGTAAATCAGTGTAAATGTCAGTTTTAGAACGTTTCCGAAAGTGGAAGGCGGCGGGGGTGCAGAGGTATTGTAGGAAAAATGGACGGAAGGAATAATCTAATGTTTTTTAGTGAAGGGCCTCACAGCACACTGTATAAATGCAAAAATGTGTTGAGACTGGGCATTTGAGACTGGGCAAATGGCTTTCAATAATAACCATAATATAACCAGAATAACACTCTCTAGTGTACTACATACGCAGCTGTACTTATATACGTCAGTGTTTCTATCAACATGCACATATATACCAAACTGCTGCAGGATTATTGGCTCTGTACGTTAGGCATTCGCTTTGGCCGTCTAAACGTAGCCAGTAGTGTTAACATGGGTAGTTTATACTTTTTTTCCCAATAGATTTCCATCATTTGACGTGTGTCCCACACCTGTCACAAATGTTGAAGTTCCCCAAGAAGAGCAACGCAAAAAAAGGTGCGTTCTGCGGATCAAAATTCTGCAGTTTTCATTCCCCGCTTTCCCCCTGGGACTTCAAGGATTAAAAAAAGGACAAGCTACAACCCGCCCTTCTGACTAAAAGGCTCCATGAGATTCAGTCGCATGGTTGTTAGCCTGAAGAGCTTCATGAGATTTTTCAATGGCTGCTAGCAATCGAATACCAATCTACGGATCAAATGAGGAGTCAGATTTCATCCGAATCTTAATTAGTGGAGGGAATGACATTCATAGATATACATTTGAGTCAGAATACCCTGAAGAGGAGATCTTAACGTCTCATTCAATGAATAAAGTAGCAGTGCTATAGGCCTTCAATGACGATGTTTATTAATCCAGTATTTCCAAGATTCGAGATTCTTTATTTTGTATAAATTCCGTTACCAAACTACCATTTCAAACTACTATCTTCAGAGTGCACTCATGTAGTATTAGTGAAACCAAACCACAGCAGGCTCATGAAGATAACGGTCTAGCATTTATACCGTGAAGACAAGTGATACACTGTCACAGGGCTACAGAAGACAGTACAGACCAGTCCATGATACGATACAAACCCACCGGCTGATGTGAACGCGTGTTTTAAAGCACAAGAGTTTCAACACTGTGCTGGCCTTTCTCTTCTCTGGAGGTCATATACAGTACGTTGCAGGGAACTAACCACAGCAAATAAAGTTGTGTATTGAAGTTACTGTCAGTGTCCCGCACTGGGCTTGAACTGACGACCTCCGGCATGAGAGGCGACGTTTAAACGTAAGAAGCTAAAACCCATAGGCCCTAGCTTCATCGCTAGAAGGTCTTTAGGCGTCGGGAAGTGAGGTTTACCACTGCACAGCTTCGTATCAATGTAACGGACGCCAGCAGGGGGCTGGCGTCCGTTACATTGATACGAAGCTTGTGGTCTTTCATTCATTACTTTGTTTGAAATTGCAGATACAGACATGCATGTCATATGTTGGGCTCCCCTTGCAGCTAGCCTGTGTTATACCATGCTCAATAGTTACTTGTGAAATAGGATGGCAGCCGCTTAAGTCACTCGATATCCTGTACAACCAAGCACAGAACAATGAGATGGCGTGATGCAGTGGCGAAGCGTGTCTATCCCAACTGGACCTTCTGTAGACCAGGGGTTCCCAAACTTTTTAGTACGCGACCCCCAAAATAACAGTGCTGGAGACTGGCGACCCCCCACTATAACCGTCCGACGGGGGGGGGGGGGGGGGGGGGGGTGGGTATGTCGGGATCGTGAACATCGTGAAGGAAGTCCAAGGGGGGGGGATCGCGATCACGATCATTGTGTGTGGCTTTTTTTTTTTCAATGATGATACTGTCGTGAATCTGTGGGAATCAGAATTCCTTTATTTGTCCCTCACATTATTATTAACAATAATAATAATAATAATACAAATGATAAAAAATAAATAAACCTCATGGGTCACATCAAGAGGATTCGGAAATCAATGTGCCCCTCGGGGTCCCGCGACCCCCACTTTGGGAACCCCTGCTGTAGACTGCAGTCACTTTATGCCTTATCTCATTTAGGCAGATAAGATTGTCGCAGCCAATTTCCAAGTGTACCATAGTTGGTAACGCAGTGTCCATGTAGTGAAGTAACAGCCCATCATCTTCGCCTTCGCCATTTTGACGTAAAATCCTATGTAGAAACAACGTAGCACTACGCTAGATCCACTCTCGCTCCAGCCAGTAGACCTTCTAGCTCCATATTGAGCTGTGGGGAAATCTGAAAGAATACGCCCATTGGCTACAAATCACTATATGATTGGTTGATCAAATTGTCAATCCAAATGTACGCTCTCATTCAGTCTAAGGGCCAAAGTCATCGGGAATACTTTGGTTGAAGGATATTCTTCCCAGCAACCTAGAAAAATATCTGATTGGTTGCAACACAAAACCACTCAAATGCGTAGTGCATGCACAGATACTCATTTATTCATTTTATTAAAATTAGATTAAATTGTATTACATTTTATTAATACAATTAATTCGATTTTTTTTGTTTCATCTGAGAGTTCCAGGGTCTTCTCTGAATACCTTGAAGGCCCTGACGCTTCACCACTGGCGTGATGTTATCCACGTAGTCCACAGGTCGACAAAAATGTATGAAGTATGAAACGCTATATAAGGTAGCTAAGATTGTATCTGCCTCGATTCCACCATGGACGTATAAATTCACAATACCCTGTCTGTAGTATATTTTTTATGTGTTTTTGTTTGGCTATAATGCCACTATGAGTTAATAAAAAGGTGGCTGTGCCCCGGGAAAGTCAATTTAACAATCTGTACATCACAGTCGCTATAAAGTTTATTGCAATGCTACACTTCAGAGCTTTGCTCTCCTACACGTTGATGAAGCAACAATGATAGCAACAAGGACTGTCTTTTAATTGTTAAAAAGGGAATTATTTGCATGAGGATTTGCTGTTCTGTAAATATCAATTGAATGAATATAAATCTGAATATATAAAAATATGAATTCAATTCACCACTTTGGTGAACTTCAGGGTTCATTTATTTAATTTCCAGACATCACCGCTCACGGAATTTCCCTCAGGAAGGCTCAACGGGGGAATGTGGACATGGTCGACGGCAAGGAAACCTCTAAAACCCTCTCAGTCACGTCCCTTCGTCCCCAAACTGCTGGATCTTAGTGGACTTTTGGTTTGGAAATGAACAGGAAACATTATCCTCTGAGACGAAGTATGAGGCAGAAACCCGAGGACATAGGACTACATAACTGAAACAAAAGCAACAAATGAAGACTGAAATGTTTCAACTAGGCTTGTGCATGTTTGTGGGTGTGTGCAAGTGCCTGCATATTACTGCTGAAAGATATGAGACTGAGTATGGACCAGCACACTTCTTGTCCTATGTGTTATCCAGCTGAGTTCCTTACTCATATCTGAGATTGTTATAAGCGGGCCTTTTGCGACACAAATAAATATTGCATAATAATAAATAAAAAATGTAATTAAATGAAGAAGGCAAAATAAAGGAAAAAGTGATATGCAAGTCCCTACAATATTTATTTTACATGACTAACATTAGCCTGTAGTTACCAACTATAATGGCCACTGATATATAGCGTGCAGAATTGAATCACAGATTCCAAACCTAATGAAATGGCGACCTCTATTGGTAAAATAAAGTAAATGCTTATAAGGTAGCCTTTAACTGATTAGGGAGTGGTTTAACACTATCCCCCATCCAATCTGTTGTCAGGGTGAGAGACTGAGATCTTGACAGTATAGGGATACATCTGTAAAGATGTGTTGCTCAAAAAATGCAGGAAGACAACCTATACCCAATACACAAAACCCTTTCACCATCAATGCCTTCAACGGTCTTGCGCTTTTCATAACTCCCTACTATAGTTGATGTATTTATAGTTGACATATTCATAGTTGACATATTTATTGTTTACATACCTGTATGATAGTCATGTACATTTTTACTGTACTTATATATTAATTGTCAACTGCTGATATAACTACACACCCCTGCACTAGCTGCTTTATATACATTTATATATATTTATCTTTTGATACAACTGCAAACCCCTCACTACCTGTTTATACCTGTATACTTACCTTGTATATATATATACCTATAATTCTGCACATATCTCATACCTACTCAATCACAAAAATCAATAGACAAGCTACAGCTAATTCAGAACTCTGCTGCTAGACTTTTAACGAAAACAAGGAAGAGAGAGCATATTACTCCAGTTTTAGCTGCATTGCATTGGCTCCCTGTATCTTTTAGAATTTATTTTAAAGTCCTTCTTCTTGTTTTTAAAGCTCTTAACAATTTAGCACCCTCGTACATTTCTGATCTCCTGTCTTTTTATGTCCCCTCACGAGCCCTAAGGTCCTCCACAGCTGCTCTTTTAAAGGTTCCTGGGGTGCCCAAAGGGAAAATTGGGGCATCTGCTTTTAATTTCTATGCACCACAGCTGTGGAACACAATCCCAAAAAATATTAGAGAGGCTGGCTCAGTGGACATCTTTAAACGACAGTTGAAAACATACCTTTTTAATATTGCTTTTAATTAGCAACTCTTTTTTATTTATTTATTTTTTTTATTTATTTTTAATCATTGATTTTATCCATTTTCTTTGCTTGTGATTTTAGACTATGTGTTTACTTTATGTTCTTTTCCTTAATCTGTTATTATTCATTGCTTTATCTTTATTTTATCATGTAATGTGAAGCACTTTGGGCTGCATCTTGTATGAAAAGTGCTATATAAATAAAGTTATTATTATTATTATTATTACTCTAGGTTAAGTTATTTTGTACCTGTAGTTTTGTGATACGTAGACCACCAATATGCACAATATGTCTTGTTACTGTTCATATTCATAGGATTATGTCTTGTTACTGTTGTTACTGTTCATAGTCATAGGACTATGTATTGTTACTCTTTTATAAGTATATGATACATAAAAATAAAAATATACAAAGTATATAAGTGGTATTAACATGATTCAAATTGAAATGTGTTTCTGTTTATTACTATCTAAACGGGTCTGAAGAGTTTATGTTGAACATTTGTTTACTATAAGTAGTTCCAATGGCATCTAAGAGTACAAATGGTAGTAAGCGTATGTTTAATCTGTGTTACGATTTTGAGGGGGTCTTTGGAATTTTAGTTTTCCCTGTAAGAGGTCCCTGGCCCCACAAAGATTGAAACCCCTGCTCTAATGTGCTGAGAATATAATACAAAAAGATGATACCACCCTCTGCTGGATGAATTGAGAACTGTTTTGAACTGCTGCATACTGCAATAAAGCATGGCAAAGAATGCATTGTTGGAAAACGTATCCTTTAATAATTTTTTTTAAGGTTGCAATATGAACAAGGTTTATGTATACGGCCTCCAACTCGGGGAAATGAATCAAAACAACAATCATTGAAATGTCCTTTGGTCCCCTGAGAGAGATATGGCAAGGAGACTCATCCAATATACGGGATTGGATGTATACAAACATTTCCGGTCTTCTGAGGTCAACATTTTCTGATGGAAGATAAAAGGGGACAAGGGGACAGGGGGGAGTTATACACTTTGTGTGATTTAAAAAAACTCCACGCCCAATCTCATCAGATGGAGTTGAGTTATGGTTGAGATGAATATTCCCCTACTCACCTTAAGAGGCCATCATGTGCTGTACAAAGGCCTCGTAGTTGATGCACCCGTTTGCGTCCTCCTGGTTCAGCATCAGCTGCTCCACCTCGTCCTCCTTCAACTTCTCACCTTTGACCCCCGGGGAAGAAACAGGTAAACAATGTTCACTTAAGAATAACATAGATGTACTTTATTCATCAACGATTGGAAATTATAAAAATGGCAGTTATAGCTATTAAAAAGTTGTAAATAAAAAAAGGGAAATATTATATAGTATATATATAAATAATATATAGGGTATTATTGTTTATAATTCTCGTTCTTGGTCACTTTTGGACACTGGGGGGCGCTAAAGAGTCCCAACTATGTACAGTATATTGCTTTTGCACGTGTCAATTGTAACGCACCTGTGAGGAACACAGTTCTTACAAGTCGCTTCACAAATCATTGAACAAAACGGTTGACGAAACACTGCTGGTAAACTTTTCAACTTTTCAACCCACTATTAGCTTACTATTAGTAGTGACTTTTTTAATGATGTATTATGTGACACTTTGATTTGGACAAATAGCCACAACAATAAATGTCAACATTATTGAAAGTTGCGGTTGTCCATATGTAGTCCAGGTCATGTTCAAGTGTGGTCATCGGAGTGTCCGGCCCAGTGTTCACTTTCACAATCATACATTGATTCTCATCGGTCTCTATGTATCATCACCATCAGCACCTCTTCGCTAGTGACGCGTACTCACCCAGCGTGGCGAGAACGTGCCTGAGCTCGGCCCCCATGACGGTGCCGTTGCCCTCCTTGTCGAACACCCTCAGACCCTCCACAAAGTCCTCAAACGTGCCGCACTCCTTTTCCTTGCAGATGTGCTGGTGGATGGGCAGGAACTGGTCAAAGTCCAGCATCTTGGTTTGCATTTCTGAGAGAAAGAGAAAACATCGAGATTCAAGATTCAAGATTTGTATTGGCCATATGCAACAAGTACAATGGAATGCTTACTCCCCACTCCCTCCCGCAGTGTTAAATTCTAGAACACAATAATATTTTATGATAATGAAATATAAATACTATACACAATAAAACAATTACATAAAAATAACAAGAAAGTTATTGATGGATGACATGTACATGTGTTATATTGTGCAAAAAGCAGTAGTGCAGCAGCATCATGAATACAGTACAGAACCGTGCAGTAACTGTAATGAGTCCTGTAAGTCCAGCTAAGTATGATAGTGTAATGTTAATGACAATGTGGGAATGTTGCCCTACAGATACACACTGTTGGGTTTATGTTGACGTATGATGAGTATTATGATTATTATTATTTTTAATTTTTAATTTTATTATTATTATTATTATTATTTTATTATATTATATATTATTTTTTAATAGTTGTATTAGTTTTACTGTTATTATTGTTGATATTTTTGACTTGGAGAACTAAACAAGAATCAGCTAGAAGTTGTAACTGATCTTGTTCTTGGATTTCCAACGGGGTTATTCATTCATGAGTGTGAGAGTGATGGACAGAGTAAGGGCGCCGAATAATTGAATCAGGAGAAATATTGGGCTAAATCCCTCTACCTTCTGCCTTGGGCGTTCCAAGGACGTGTACGATCTGTTTGTTGGTGGGGTTCTGACCCAGAGCTCTGATGAGGTCGCCGCACTGGGCGTAAGTTATCTTCATCTCATTGGCGGGCGTTCTGTCGAACAACTGGAAGGCATCCTTGAAGTCTTGACAGGGGAAAAAAAATTGATTTGAATAATGTATCCTGTGGAGTGCTTGGTGCCTGCTTCTAATGTTTGTGTAGGTGTTATTTATGCTGATTAAAGGGGGTGATACAGCAAAAAAATACAATTAGACTCAGAAATTATACTTTCTGTTTCAAATCCCTCCAAAAAAAAAATATATATATATATTGCACATTTTTGTGTTTATCTATAATCAGTTGTTTTTGGACATTCTCTGACGCCAATGGATTTGGCGCTGGTGGTGGCTGATAATAACAAGCTGTTCTCCCTTTATCTATAAATAGCTAACGAGCAACTAACAGGGCAACAAGCCCAAACATACCTTCAATTTGCTCAGGGGTGAACTCCAGCTGAGGGGAAGCAAAGCACATGAAACAATTAGCGTTGTTTCTAAAGCTCTGGCCTCAGAAAACACAGAAGAAACTGGAAATAAAACAGTGACCAATACATCAAATATTAAAAAAGAAGAAAAGGGAGAGGGGGAGGGGGGGGGGGGGGTCATTAGCAACCGGGGGACTTAAATTAAAAACACAGAGCCTTCTAGACGGCCTCCCATTACATCAATGGATGCCGGCGCGCACTCAGATTCCTGTGGCTCTAGTTTCTCGGCGCTCATTTGAGGAATCTGCATTCCTCTCCTCTGCTTTGTTCTCCGGCAACCTTGAGTCCAAGTACAACAGGCCTTGGCCCCCACACACGCCACCAGACATACCCCCTGTCGTCTGACTCTCGCCTTCATTATCGCAAACAAGGGGTACTGAAAGAGGCTTGCAGGAGGGTGTGATGAGGTCAACAGAGACTGGGATGAGAATGTAATTATATTTGATATGGAGTGGCCACAACTACTACTACTACTACTAGGCCTACTACTATTATTATATAATAATAATAATAATAATGATAATAATAATAATAATATTAATACATATGATTATACCAAGGTTTTGAACTGCGAAGATACAGCCATTGCATGTTTCTTTAATCGTCCACATAGGCTCCAATAAACAGTGCGGTACAATTTTTGTTTTGTTTCCATTATTATCAATTCTCAAAATATATATCACCATTTGGACTTGGATATACTGTACACCAGGTTGATTATAACTGAATATGTTTATGTTGGATTCCTGACAATTTTCAAAAATAACCCTCTTGTCTCTGGACGGCAACACACCCAAGTCTGCTATACAACTGTAACAATATTATCACAACCACTTATCTACACATGTTTAAAAATGGACCGTGTTGGTTTTAATTATACATGTCCGCCCCCCCTTCCCTTTCCCTTTTCCTAAGCAGTTCTCCCAAAGCAGATAGTGGGTGGTCTGCCATCCTCAGACATAATGAAAATCATATTTTGTGGTTTTAACTTTGCTTAACTAAGGTCTGCTCCTCTCAACCAAGCCAACGTCTAGACAAACAACGTCAAGTCAGCAGAAAACCACTTTTCCATGATGTTCTTGCGTCTTGGGTAGCTATAAGGCTATAGTTAGTAGGCCATAGCGTTATGCACGAAACAAGACCAAGCCACAAACCAGAGCACATTTAGCATCTTTTGCAAGATTGCAGGGTTCCGTTTACATACAATTCTTAGTTAGAGAAAGAAAAAGTCTCTAGTATCCTTTACATATAGTAGTCGCCTATCCAGCAAAGTATGCAGCAAAGCATGTTATGCATAACATGTTTTACATCCGAGTCTCTTACTTTATCACCCGCTGAACACTGTTGTCATGACGTCACCTCGTAGTTCACCAGTAGTTTTGATTTGCATGCACTGTTCTGTTTGTGTCACACGTGTCCCTGGTGCTCTTTCAAGAGGCATACGTCAAAGTCTGTGCGTTCACACCCTTGATTCATCTCTAAATGTTACACTGTAAATGTATGTACGTTGCACGTAAACAGTTTGAGATTAAACGTTTTTACCAACGTCAATGACTAGATTCAACCAATCAAGATCACACACACTTAACTCTTGATCCACGGATCACATTTTGTTTGTTAATCCGTTATTTACCGTCACTGATGCGGGGTCAAACACCGGTGTTTTGGGGCGCTCGGGCTCCGGGGGCTTGGGCGCAGCCGCCGGCTTGGCCGCCGCCGCCGCCGCCGCCGGCTTGGGCTCTTCCTTCTTCTTTGGCGCCATTGTGAGGGAAAAAAAAACGTTCACAGGTTTTTCCTGCACACTCTGGATTAAAGTAGCCCCACTTGGGGCTGGCGGGGCCCATTTATCTACTGTGCCGCAGGTGTCATCTCCCACCCCCGGCCAGGGCGTGTGACCTCTGTGCAGCCGCCAACAATAGGAGGCGTGGGCGCGGACTATAAAAGGCTTTGTTCCTTTGTGATTCTATTTAAGACAATCGGGCACGAATGTAGGCCCACATCGCTGGGAGAGGCTGCGACAGACGCAAACCGCAAAACTAAATGCAGGCCCCTGGAGTCTGGAACCTTCTTAGAATCAGAGGAGCGACCTTGAATGACCTTGAACGCATCAAACCCAATGCCCCCCCCCCTTCTAGTTAGTAATGAAGGGAAGTTGGGGGTGTGGGGGGAGGGGGGGCAATGAAAGAGAAAACCACTGAGGATTCAGCTGTTCCAATGACCCTGTCACACAAAGACACAAATCAGCTCTCCTCTTGCCACATTGTTCATGTGAAGATACACACATTATCTTTATAATGACTCCCTATGGATAGATGATTTGATTTGAATACGTTGATAATAAAATACTGCAATTACTCCCAAGGGTGGTTTTACCCCCTGCGATGTTGTACTTTATAATTGCGTCATTATTTGACGGCGAAGCTGTGGTCCAATGTTTCAAGCAATATAATGACTGCATGCACATTACTGTTACACTTTCATATTCACAATTAGGATGCCAACCTGTGGATTTTGAAAATAATTATTTTGTGTGGGAAAAAAAATGTAATATCCTTTGGCAGAAGTGTGTGTTATCTCAAAAGTTTAGATTAACCAAATTAACAATATCAAATTATAAATATAAAATCTAGCAAAGACAAATAGGCTGGTTTAAAACATATTTTTCCTGAAATATTCCAATATATTCACACGCTTTGTTACAGCCATTCAAAGTGTGTAACAACCCACTAATGACTATATCAATTGATTTGAATCCGAGCAGCAGAAACCTTGGCTATACTCCTCCGCCCTACTCCTTAAAGTCATCATTTGTGACAATTCCTGTCCACAACTTTGACACATGACACTTTCCATTTGTATATGAATGCAGTGAAGGCATCCACTCACCGCCTGCTTTGATTAGAACAGCAATGCAGCAGGATATGAGTGATTCTGAGCGAGTGATATTAGTTGGAACACCACTGTCGCTTTATTGATAAGGTGGCTACTGAGCTGTTGGATAAGGTGTTGGAATTTTATGTCTTTGTGATGCGTGTTTTGGAGGCAGGATGGTGTAGCGTTGAGGGTGTTTGACTTCCAGTTGAAAGGTGCAAGGTTCAATCTCCACAGACTACCGGTGGGCATCCTTGAGCTGAAGATGCCTACCCGCGCTGACCTCTGACCTCTGACCTCAGTTGCCTTTTCCATTTGGATTAATGTAGATAACAAGCCTGGTCTGTGAGGCATTATCCTGACTATGAACGAGGAGCTTTTAAACCATGCGGAGAATGTGACTGTGAAAGCTTTCAGTTTCCATCCATGTTCAATAGGACACAAGAACAAATCAACGTCACCACGGCCACCATGGGAACAGGCATTTATATTGAGAGATATAGAGATATAAAGGCGGGGATAGGATTTAACCTTGTATTGTGGGTTTCCTGGCTGTCACCGATAGATGAGACTCAGTTTAAATGAATGGTCAACTTCAGCCGTCGCAATGTCAGCTAGAGAAAATAGTAAAGATGTTTGAAATCATTTCACCAAACTCGACCAAATGATGGCGAGGAAATTTAATCGTGGAAAATTGACCACAGCAACAACAACACAAAAAGAATACAAACCATAAAAGCCTGAAGCCACTGCGTAGAACAATGGTCTTGAACCAAGCCTATCAGATGGCGATTGAGCCAGCGCTGTGTAATTACAAGAAGTGGCTGCCTTTTTGTTTTTGTTCCTCATTATGCCAAACCCACACATGGCTGGATATGTCAGGGTCCTGGCACACGCTCGCCTACTTAGAGCAAACAACATGCATTAGAGGGGGGGGGGGGGGGGGGGGGAATGGACAAAACAGTAGGAAGGAGAACCCCTCTTCGAGGATTTGTCGGGTAATTGCCTTTGACAGTTTAGAACAACAATCCCCCCGTCATGACGATGATCCACAGTGGGCCGGCGTCACAGGCGTCATCCGAAAAAATCGGCACAGCTTGCTATTTCTGTACCAGCCTGTTATTTGTGGGCTGGCATGTACCTTGGCAACACTTCAACATTGGACAATGCCAATTGTAAGATGGACCCACCAGGTGACCTTCAGCTGCAGCTGTGCTGTGCTGGCCACTTTTATTTTAAAAGTATAGGCCTAGCCTAGTGCTTCCTGCCTGCTGCGGGTTGAGACCACTGGTTATGACCACTGTGTGAGACCACTGGTTGAGAACACTGGTTGAGACCACAGGTTTGAGACCACAGCTTTGAGACCGCTGGTTGAGACCACTGGTTGAGACCGCTGGTTGAGACCGCTGGTTAGGCCCACTGGTTGAGACCACTGGTTTGAGACCACTGGTTGAGACCACTGGTTTGAGACCACTGGGTGAGACCATTGGTTGAGACCATTGGTTGAGACCACTGGTTTGAGACCACTGGGTGAGACCATTGGTTGAGACCATTGGTTGAGACCACTGGTTAAGACCACTGGTTGAGACCAAGTGGTTAAGACCACTGGTTGAGACCACTGGTTCAGACCACTGGTTGAGACCACTGGTTCAGACCACTGGTTCATACCAGTTGGTTCAATGAAATACTGCCGTGGGACAAGCTCATTATCCCAACATCTCGTTTGATGGACTTACACGTGTATTTAGCCTGTACTTGTGTTATGTGTCCTTACAAGAATGTGAAACTTTTTAAATATCACAAAGGTTAAATGTCAGGTACTGGTGAGTTTGAGTTCTGGCCATCTGGAAATTACGGAAGATTCCCGAAAGGATGCTTCATTCCAGGCCGAACCGGCTGGTGGACAATATTATTTATTCATACTTTCCTTTTTAATATATAATATATAACATAACCTTGTAAATAACAGCTTAGAAACGTGCAGAGGGCACTGGGTTTCGGTACGGCCGTACACAGACAGAGCAGAGTGCACTGAGCCTGTTAGCACCGTAGTAGCGACAGCGTGCTATAGCACTGAGTTTCACATGCCTCCTTGTATTCCTATCAGCCCGCAGCAATTTTGGAAGTGAGCTAAATAATGCCACGTCCATCTTCATAAAATATGGCTGCAGTTGACAGTGGCGTAAGTAGGTCCTTAAGGGCCCCGGTCCAATCATTGGCATGGGCCCCTCTACTGCCACCCAGTACTATTACATGAAATAAGGTATAAATTAATCAAATTCCAATTTGAACCGATAGGCCTAAATAAAAGGAATGTGGGTGTGAATAGAACTGCAATAATATTAACAATAACTAATAACTTATATAACTAATATAATTGCAGTCAAAATTGTTAGACTTTGAGTCCACAAGTAAGACATGAAGTATAATTTCTAATCATACAGATGAATCAGATATAATCATTATTATAATATAAAAATAATTTAAAAGTAGCTTGAATTGATTGTGGAAAATTATATATAAAAAAGAGTACCGTTCTGGCAAATACAATGTTATTAAAATAGAGTTTGTGAAACCCTCGGCTGCTCTTGACTACCTCTCTGTGGCGTTGTGGTGTCACTGCAACAGTAATACATGGCTGGTAACTTACTGTAGTCATTTATATGTCCATGAGTTGACTTCTTAATGTGCAATATATACATATAACGTGCATATGTGTGTGCGTGTGTGCGTGTGTGTATAAGGTTATCAACGGTATGTTCCACTCTAATTTTAATTAGAGTTTAATTTAACTAATTAGTCACATTTCACATTTTACTTCCATGATCATTTCAATAACTGAAACATGTATTGAACATTATACTGTAAATGTGCTTTAAATTGGCCATGGTGAAGCTTCCCAAATAACAAGTGAATACAGTTATTTCCTGAAAGCGTCTTAACAATACTAACAAAAGTTGAATACTAAATTATACTGGCGACTTACAGTTCTACATTAGGTGAATTATTGTGATTTAAGTACCTATTTTTCCTTTGCAATTCATGCCCTGTATCCATTTTCGATTGTGGAAAATACATGGAACAACAGGTGTTCATTTGAACAACAACAGTATATCAGGCTGCGGCTAAAAACCAACAATAGGCCTATATCACGGCACAGTTGAAAGCCAGAAGTACCCGTTCCGCAAGTTCCGCGGCCAGCAGGAAGTGTGACATAGGCCTATTGTTGACTGCGGTGTTTCTAAGCAGCACAAACCAGCGGTCTACAGTGCCATACACACATTGCACAAAAACAAAAAAACATCAACATTGCAAAAAATGTGGTCTCGAAATCCTAAACAGCTTACAGGCATACTAGCATCTCTCCGACGCTAGCATCTTCATCCATCCATCTGTGTTGGGTTTTATTTGGGTCATTTCATAGCACAGCTACCCCCTCTCACTGACCCTATAGCCTCTATAGAGGCCGATCAGGCGATACCGCAGTATCAAGTGCCGTACAAATAGACTCAGAGATAGCTTCCACAGTCAGGCCATCAGGCTGCTGAACAAGGGCGTATAGCATATAACAATGTATATTTGATTACATTGATTTATATATACATATTGCTCTTTTTCTGTGCCGATATATTGCATTTTATAAATTGCAATTTTCTTATTTATCTTTATACAGTTTTGTCACTGTCTGCAGTGAAGGAGATTCAATTAGATATACAATGTTATTGTCCTCCAGAGAGGAAATGCATTGGCCTGGTTTATGTCACAGCAGTGTGCCTGTGCGTCTCTCTCCTCCCTGTAAAGGTTGCATCCCTTGGCTCCCGGCCGCCAGTCTGCTCTGCTCTTACGTTTTCTTCTTTATTTTAGAAAGACCCTGCCTTTGCACACCAGACCTTGAACAGCAAAAAGCTGGCGTTGTCATTAGGGCCTGCCTTGTACCTTACGCCAATCAACTCCCACTAGGGTCCTCCGTACAATGGATATATATTTTTTTTCCTTAGAAAAGAAAATGATGATAGAAGGTAGACGGTTTGCTTGTAGTTTTGCCCAACAATCACACCTCAGCCATACCTTGATATTTCAAAAGTGTGACCAGTAGAAGAGGCTGCAGAAGATTGGAGTCAATCAGGTATAATGTAATCATCCATCGATAATCAGTTGCTCCAACCTGCCAATCACAAGCTCTCTCTTAAGCATCCACATACAAATCAGAAAAAGGCCTCCAAGCATGTGTTGAGAAACACACACGAAACACGAAAATCGTTGACAAAAGCTCAACAATATAATTCAAAAAAGTTTTAAAAAAAATGTATAGCTCACATTGATGGACAAGGTGCCCATGGTAACTATGGCTACTATAGGTTCCACCCAGTATCTGGAAATCCTATGAATGCTCTGTTGATTTTCAAGTAGCTTCCAGACATGCAGCGCTGCAAAGGTCGAGGGGTCAAACAATGCAGTTCTGCCGTCTGGGTGCTGTGAGATTGATTTGACCTCTATTCCAACAATAGTACCTCTCGGATGTTTTGACAGTGTCCTCCAATCACATGGGAAATTGGACACCATCTAAAATGTATGAGGTTGTTCTTGTGTTGGAAATGGAGGTGACCCGTATATCGTACTGATGATACTGGAGCTGGAGTTGGACCGTGTTCCACTATCTCTGTATATAAAACATTCTAGGGAACCACGTCAACCTGGAGGTGTTTTCTCTCTCTCTCTCCGTGTTTTCTTCAATCTGCATTATTGGAGAATGAGCCTGCTGGGGATAGCCTTTAGATTCCAAGAAACAATTGCTTTCTTAACGGGAAGTGGTCTAGTGTCTGATTGCCATAACACTATTGACACTATTGACAAAAAAAACACCTGGCTGACTAGACCACACACACACACACACACACACACACACACACACACACACACACACACAACACACACACACACGCACACAACACACACACACACACACACACACACACACACACACACACACACACACACACACACACACACACACACACAACACACACACACACACACACACACACACACACACACACACACACACACTGCATGAAATCGTACCAATGATATCATGTGCGTGTGGAGGTATGGATGGAGGTTTTTTTTATGTTGATGGTGTTTACATTTATGACTTTACTGTCACTACTAGGGCCCCGTTATGAACAGCATGTATACATTACATTACATTACATTACATTACATTACAGTCATTTAGCAGGCGCTTTTATCCAAAGCAACTTACAATAGTGTGTTTCAACAAAGGAAGGTGAGAGAACAACTCGTCACCAGAAGTCAAAAGTGCATTTAATTTCTAACAAGTCTCCAATAACTGAACCAGTGCTCAGTTACAATAATTCAGGCAAAAGGCAATAAGTTGGCAAACAATATGCAACAATATCTACAATATATGTAACCTACTATATTATACCGCTAGCGACACTTAAATCTGCTACACATCCAGTAACAGTTGACATTTGGCAAGTGCATGCAGAGAGACTCAATGGAGGTGGATACTGATTGGATACTAACTGCAGATGGAAGTCAAAGGTGAGGAGCTCAGCGGATCCATGACAAGTAGGATGGTATAGCCTTCTTTACTGGGTCATGAGGCACAATAATAGGGCAAAATGAATACCATAGCAGCAGTGACGCAAATATACATTCAAGTGATCATTACTTTATTATTTTTTTATTATTAATATTGTGTTGCTGTGACTTCATTGACAATGACTTCATCTTTGGGAGAAAGATATAAGGACCGATGGACAGACATACATTGATATAGACAGACAGACAGACAGACAGACAGACAGACAGACAGACAGACAGACAGACAGACAGACAGACAGACCATAAGAAAGCTGCACAAGCAAACAGACAAACATGCAGACATACATACAGACAGATAGACAGCGGACGGCCAGTATGATTCAAATACTTAAACACGTTCACCCCCCTTCGCCGTACTCTGGCAGCCTGCTGAGACTCCGAGCCTCGGTGCGTTCTCCTGCATATGAATAATATTGTCATCAACACACATCATGCATGCACACAATTTCATACACGCGGATACATGTGGCCCAATTTACTCCCCGGGGACGTTCTGAGATTAGACATGAAGACGTGACAAGTTAAAAGGTTGCTCTTTTAATGATGTTGGCTGTGAAAGGCAGACCTAATAGTAAAGTGAGGAGATATCCGATTGAGTAAATGTAATTGGTAAATGTGTTTCCTTTGATTGCAGTTCAAAGGGGTTTTGGGTATTGTATGAAAGCATGTATCATGCCCGCTAAGATACCTGTTGTCTAGCCACCTATTGTATAGCTTTCCTCAGATTGTCTATGAATCTCAAAAAGCTTACTGAGCCAAATTTGACCATACAGGGGCTCCAGTCCTCATTGTTTTAACTGATGTTATTTTTAAACATTTTCTACATGCTAACCTTCTGGCTGGTCACATTTGGTTTGAGAACACGGCGAGGAAGTGCAAAGGGGACACATTACAATGTGATCTGAAGTGACATCAGCTGTGCTGTGCTTTGACGTTGGACGTTATAGGCATGTCCTGGCCTCGTTTTTCTCTAAAAGATTTGCCAAGCATTCTCACTCCATGATTCAGAAACATATGGTGGAGGATGCTTACATCTCTGCAATGTAAGCATCCCAGATTCATATGTATTATAGATATGTTGGCTCAACGCTAATTGGCACACCATCAGTTAAACAAAGTAAGTAAGCAAGAAAGTAAGCAAGTAAGTAAGACATTGATTAGACGTCAGTTAAGTTATCAATGTCTTGTTTACCTAATGCAGTGTGAAATTGCCCAATTTATATGAAAGCAACACAGACCTCTGTTTGATCTCTGTTTAGTTTGCTATTAAAACTACACCAATCAATATTTTCTACACAGAATTTTCCAAACCATATCACCTTTATAAAATACTGTTATGAACACCCTAGCCAACAGTACAACAAGCCCACTCAGTTATGGCTACGTGGACATGGTTAAAGTGTCCTGGCTTTTTTAAACTCCAAACCTCTACCGCCAACCACAGAGCAAAGAAAACAGACGATTTCAAACCTAATACAGACCTAATACTCTTGTGTGTGTGCATGGAAACATTTTGTTCAGCAAAGCCAATGTCTGCTAAAGTCTCAGCATGGCTCTACAGCTGACTTAACTGGGTTCACAGATTCAAACATGCCTCAAGAAGATGACAGCCTTGGAACAGAGATGAGCAGCATACGATCAGCCATGGCTTAGTGTTGTAGCTGCACGGCTCGAAGGATGAACACAAAACGACATCCAAACAAATGGATAAAAATGACCACATCTTACTCATACATGTGTAATACTATCCGTGGTATCGGTTCTTTTGGATAATCAACTACAAGCTGTTTTGTTTCTCTCAGTTCTCTAAGAGTGTACTCACCATCGGTGAATGTGCAACTGGATAGAGTCTTTTTACCTGTTTAAACCCTGTGTTTAGTTCAAAGTGTATTGATTATATGCTTGTAGTAGACAGGTATCTACTAATCAGCCAGATCAATGCAGGCCAAGCTAATGACTTAGGATGGATTGGTAAGACTCACCTCTTCAGGAAACACTACCCGGATCCTTCCTCCTAGCGCACCCTTTTATCACTTTTTACTAGCGTCTTTATAAGTCGATTGTTTGCGTGTTAGTTAGATATTGTTCAATTATTTGCCAACATATTGTACTTTAACCTGAACTTATTGTACTTTTATCTGAGCACTGGTTCAGTTCTTGGAGACTTGTTAGGAATTAAATGCACTTTTGATTTTTGGTGACGAGTTCTTCCCTTAACTACCTTTTGTTGAACGCACTATTGTATTTCTCTTTGGATAAAAACGTCTGCTAAATGACTGTAGTGTTATGTAATGTAATTGTTGTTGGCATGATACATGTGAAATGCTATACTAGGCCTAACTACAGTATATACATACCAGTCTGATTGTACTTGACTGAAACTGAAATCAACAAAAACAGATTTTAGCTTTGTTCATTGAACATAATAAGTTGAAATGTGTAAACTATTGAGAATGAGAATATAAAAAAACTGAAACTAAATAGAATGGGATGTCAAACTATGTTAAACTAAAACTGAAATATAAATTATAAGGAACCCCTGAAGATAAAACTGAAACTAAACTGAAACTGTACATATGTATGCATGTATTTATATGTATGAATCATGTATGTATGTATGTAGTATGTATTTATGTATACAGCATACTTATGTATGCATGTTTGTATCTATCTATCTATCTATTCATCATGTATATATGTATGTATGTATGTATGTATGTATGTATGTATGTATGTATGTATGTATGTATGTATGTATGTATGTATGTATGTATGTATGTATGTATGTATGTATGTATGTATGCATGTATGCATGTATGCATGTATGCATGTTAGATGTATCTATCTATCTATCTATCTATCTATCTATCTATCTATCTATCTATCTATCTATCTATCTATCTATCTATCTATCTATCTATCTATCTATCTATCTATCTATCTATCTATCTATCTATCTATCTATCTATCTATGTATGTACTGTATGTAGTATCCCTGTAAACAATGATGGTTGTTTATCATTGTATTAATATTATTGGACTGTTGACCCATTGCTCTGAATGACGTTCAGATGGCTTTTTTCAGCATTCTGTAAAGGGCAGACATCCTGAGGGGGGTCCGTTAAATGGATGCTTGTTAGGTGAAAATCATCCGTCTCAACGCAGCACTGCTATAGGATATGTGCGCCATCGCATATGCTATAGCTATGAGCAAACACCTTTAATACGTTTCCATGGTTGTATGGCTTTTAGCAGTCCTTTGGATAAAAGCATCCATTACCATGACATATATTCATTCATTGCTGAAACTACGTTCCATCCATCACACAGACCACTCAAACCAGCATATTGGTCGATTTACTGTCGGCCTATGGCCAATGCCCATTCGTTTTGTTCATTAGTGTTTATCAGTCTATTTCATATATTGCTTGTTGGAATGTTCCAGTATCAGTGCAACTGGTTGTGTCATGTTCTTACATTTAACAGCCGAGGGGCAAACACAGATAAACGTATAACAGATAAATGATCTGTTTTGGAAAAAAACAAACTTAAATATGTTCTTAGTGATATTTTACAGCATGCACCCGTGTAAACAAGTCTACAACCAAATAGAGGATGACTGTGTTTGAGAAACGTTTGTGCGTTTGTGCCAGCCAGATGTGCAAATGTTGAAATGTCGTAGGTTTGAATAAAAAAATAAAAAAATGGTTTTGGCAAAGCCCCATGCGAAATGTTGAATGTAAAGTTTGTTTTTGATGGGGGGGGGGTGAGAAAAAAAATGTCATTTATAAGACTCGTGGTTTTAATCCGACGTCAGAGGGGGTGTGGACCAATGGGAGCCGCTCTACGCTCCACCCTACCTGTCTCCTCCCGCCCCTTTTCCACCCGCACGGTCACTCAGAAGTGAGCACGAGCCCTCGCTGTCGACATCTGGAGCCGCTTTCTCTCTCTCTCTCGTCTTTAACTTTTTTGGGTGAAGTTCCACTTTGAATAAGCGCAAGGCGTACGAGTCGTTTGTGAGATAGCTTTTAGGTTTTTATTAGTCATGGTATACATTGGGTTACCCCCCCCCCTACCAAATAGTAAGTAGTGATTCTTTAAATGCAATTTGGCCGCGTTGTGGACTCTCTCTCTCTCGTGTGTTTGCTTACTACACACTGAATGGAACTCCATACATCCTGTAAGCGACACAACTGGACACTCTGTTGTCTGTCTTACTAAGTTAACTTCACCATTTAAACTGCTTTCGTTTTGTTCTAAGGCAACAAAACGCCCTAAGTCCAAGTCTGGAGTTTCAGAGTGCAATATTGCAAAACGTGTCTTAATTCATTCAGATTTCCAGAACAACGTGTTATCTGTTCTCCAGCATTTCTCCAGTCCTATTTGTTAGTTATATTTGTAGCATACAAATACTCTTCTTGTTGAACAACTAACGTGTGCAACATAAGTCGGATTCCCCGTTCGCCTGTCTGTGACATGAACCATATGCACTCATGTCATAATTTCGTGATGGAGTGATGGCGTTAGGTTTTCCCAGCATTGACACGTTTGGTGCAAAAGAAAAAAGTCATTTTGGAGCTAAAGGCTGGACTATGGCACACAACGCCGCCCCATACTGAAGTGTTTAAGGTCCACCGAGGGGGGAAATTTAAAAGCCCTAAAAATACAGCGTTGGTTTTTTCTCTCTCTCTCCCCTCCCTACAAAGAATCATTTGAACTTCCCACCGCAGACCGAGAGCGACATAAATAGTTCTGACATGTGGATGTAATTTCAGAAGAAGAAGAAGAAAGGGGACAGATGCTGAGGAATAAAGTGAGCCCAATCTAAGGGGTGGGTTAAGATTAGAGGGAGGGAGGGAGGGAGAGGGGGAGAGGGGGGGGGGGACAATTGAGGGCAAAGACTACAGATTATAGAGTTATGATTTCACAAGCCACTATGGGCATCAAGAGGCCAGATGCAGTACAGCATGCCTGGTTCCACTCTGAGAATAGTGAAGTAGATTTTTGCTTTTGAGCCTTGAATCGACTGTTGGAGTTTCCCAGTAGTAGTCTCAAGTCAGGCATGGGATCCACTCTCCTGCTCCACAATTGGGACTTTCTGCTCATCTCACTGCTCGGCAGTATATGTCTGGTAAGTCATTTTATATATATATATATATATATATATATATATATATATATATATATATATATATATTGATTTTTTATTTTTTGTTGTTGTTGAAAGGATAGAAAAGCTTTGTGTTGGGGGCATGATGGACGACATGCTGTACTTGTTATTTTATTGTTTACATGGGGGGCATGGGGCTTATTTTGTACATATCAGTCCATGTGTGTATTTCTGCCGATGTACAGTAGACTAAGAAGAGCTGTTATGTTGACAAATATTGATATCTCCATGGGGGAGATATCAATACAGTAGCTCTGTCGGGACTTGGTTTGGGAACCGGAGAGTCACCGGTTCAAGTCCCCGAAACGGAGTGAGAACTGGTACTTTGAAAAAGGTGCTTCCTGGGCACTGCCGAGGTGCCCTTGAGCAAGGCACCAGACCCCTACACTGGGGGGTGCTGTATATACAATAGCTTCCCCATGATGCTCCTAATACTAGGATGGGTTAAATGCAGAGAAACGTGTGTGTGTGTGTGTGTGTGTGTGTGTGTGTGTGTGTGTGTGTGTGTGTGTGTGTGTGTGTGTGTGTGTGTGTGTGTGTGTGTGTGTGTGTGTGTGTGGTGTGTGTGTGTGTGTGTGTGTGTGTGTGTGTGTGTGTGTGTGTGTGTGTGTGTGTGTGTGTGACCATTAAAGAGGATTCAAAATCCTC
Organism: Muraenolepis orangiensis; assembly: GCA_027704905.1. Lineage (NCBI taxonomy): Eukaryota > Metazoa > Chordata > Actinopteri > Gadiformes > Muraenolepididae > Muraenolepis > Muraenolepis orangiensis. Next base: position 9,083,378 of record CM051005.1, on the reverse strand, counting down.
CAGATTTAGATTTAGATCAGGCTCTCCACAGACAGTCTATGGACGGTTTTATGCTTGCTCTCTGACCCTGAAGTACTTGACACAGCGACCTATGGGCATGCTGTTGTAGCCTACTATCACTGTCCCTATTGTTGTGTGTAAACTCTATATGACTCCACACACACACACACACACACACACACTGCAATGCAGCATCCTCCTCCTTCAAATTGAACAAAACGTGATAATTTAGGCCATGCCAAGCCACACCTACTTCTCACCTGTGTTAATATGCCAGGCACACCGTGTGTGTGACGCTAGTGGCAGCATCCAGGAGGACAGCTTTGCACACAGTGGTTCCAGCAGGCAGCAATAGTGAGAGGACCCCTAAGCAGTGTGGGTTCTGTGTGTTTTGGCTCAGGCTCTCGGGCACTGCATTCAACAGGCAGTTCGCCCAGGCTCTGAGGCACAGTGCAGTTTCCCCATGATGTGGTCCATCACTGCCGCAATGGACCTCTAGGCTCATTGGTTTAGACGGCACAAGGAAAACAATTATGGCCCTAGGCGTGTATTTATAGCTGATTCAACATTTGTATGTTGAAGGCTGTGTTTGTCCAATATGGTCTATCTGTTTTTAGTAGTTCGATGTTTGGTTGGTTCAGTTTAGAAGTCCCCCACCACACACACACACACACACACACACACACACACACACACACACACACACACACACACACACACACACACAATGAGGGACAAAGGACATCACTGTACATGACACGGTCTGAAAGGAAAGGAAAAGATTTGCGTCGCTACTTATAGAATTCAAATGACAAATTCAAACCTACAATACAAACACTTGCACAGTACACTTGCATACATTTGTCCTGGGCCATTTGTCGGGGGTAAAGTAGACTGACATGCACAGGGATTATGCACAGATGTCTTTCACTATTGTTTCACAAATCAGCACGCTTTCCTCACAGATTAGTTCCCCGGAGAGCGGTGTTTGATATGCTTGAGTAAACGCTGTCCCACTCTTGGTTATTATCGCATATATAGTCAAGTCAAGTTTATGTATGTGTGTATATATATATATATATATATATATATATATATATATATATATATATATATATATATATATATATATATATATATATATATATATAACAGAATATGGCTGCTCAGGAAATTTGGTGAGCATAGCCTATCATTTGTTCCCTTGTGATGTGTGTGTGAATATGTACTGACATCATGCGGTCTTCATTCTTCAAATGTTGTCATGACTACTCCTGCTTTTTCTTCTTCATCCTCCTCATAATCGTTGTCTTCTGTCATCGTCATCATCAGCACCAGTACCAGCATCTTCTTAGTCGTCATTCTTTTTGATCTACTTGCTCCTTATTAAGAGTACTGGTGTTAGTAGTATTATAATTATTATTATTAGTATTAGTACTTGTTAAGTTAGTTTCACATTTTTAACTCAGGCTGCCAACTCTTTCGATCATAAACACATGCCATAACAGGCCAATCGATATTCAATGAGTGTTGACGGAGTCAGGCACATGTTTTATAAAACAAGAATGGCTTCATGTTTTATGGACTTGGACCTGGGACAAACCAAGTTAACTGTCTTCCAAAGCTGGAAAATTATAGGGGAAAGCTGTTTTTTCAAGTTTAGGCTATTTATTTAATGGAAGGAACATGTGACCCCTCTCCCCCCTTCTCCTCCCCCCCCCCCCCGCACAGCTGCATTTCAAAATCCAACCAACCAATTCCCTTAACCGACGCCCATGGTTATGCTTGTGTGATAATATCCATTACAGCTTAATTATTAACAATTACATTTACTTCTACTTATTACTTATGTACTTTAATGGCCTAATGCATTATATATGCATAATTTACCACAAGCGCACTGTTTTACAATTTACAATTTTATCATGAATTAATAGTAGATGACAATCTCCTATTAATTAACCCCCCCCCATAACAATTTGTCAAATATATATTATATATATAATATATATATAGCTTGATTGCTTTCTGATATTGATTCAGGTTTTTCAATTAATATGGAAAACGGTTGCATAACCAATGCTGTGAATGTGAAAGCTTCAAAGTGATGATTTTCCTTTCGCCTCTCTGAAATTCTCGACTAAATTAAATTTGTATTAGTATTGCTTTTATTACTATTGCTAAAAGAATCAGCCAAGGCAGAATAAAATATAGAGCCAATGTGTCTGGACACGTCTGCCACGCATGCCATAATCAACACGAAACGACTCATGCAATGCATTGACCTGCTTGGGAGGGGGCAATTCTCCATGAACAAAATGAATCTGCCGTTTACCTAGTTCACCACGAACACCCAAATGAAATCCCATTAGGACTTAAGATAAACCGCATCATTGGTCAAATGCTTTGAGATGTTTTGAGCATGTTGGTTCTATTCAATGGCATAATCAATTTGATAGTAATACAATACATATTATTGCATTTTTTGTTTTAGTTTACTAGATATAACCCCATATATGGCAGACATGGCCTTTGTCTCCCATAAAAATAATTTGTTCTGATAATTGCTTTTAGGCTCATCAGAAGATAATTACCCAGCAGTGCCACTGCTTTTCTACTCTCAGACGTAATTACATTTTTGTATCATGCATTGGTACAGTGTTCTCAATGTACCAGAATGTATGGAAGCAAATGCTCAGCATATATCTGGGTCTAAAGTATATAGTATATATTATAATGTATAGTGGGTCTTCTGCATCCTTTTGGCTGTCATTCCAAGTAAGAAAGCCAAAAGCGACAATTTATTTCTGCTACCCACATTGTTTAGCGTTGGTACTGAAGAAACCTTTTACCTATTATGTCCATGTAACTGTGGTCATTTGGCAGCATTCTTTTAATTGAGCAATCTGCCACGGAGAGACCTGCAGTTATAATTATGAATGGGAATGAAAAAAAGCGTAGAGTAGTCTACTATTTAGACAGGGCCTAGGTAACAGCAGAGATGGCCTTTCATGTCCAGAATCCTGTCCTGAATGGAAACGGTTGTGTTGCTGTCACTCAGCCATGCTTTTCAATAGTCCAATCTATCCCTTAACCTGTAGCCCGCTTTTGCCGCCATTCCTAAAACAGCTTTTCAATCTTCCAGTGATGCAGAGGATTGTGCCTCAGTTGGGTTCATATGTGACGGTATGCTTCTGACAAAATGGGACTCTTTTCATACTTTAAGAGTATGTGTGGCAAGTCTGTAGCACAGAATATGAGCATGTTTCTGCCATTCACTAGACAAACACTACTTGTATGGTCATTACAGCTACAGTAAATGAGTTGTCCTGGTATAATGTTCAGGTCAGTGCTAAGGACCTAATGACGTGACGTGAGTGAGTGACTGTTGTGTTGCGAGCGCGGCGTCGCCAAAGTGCTGTAACCAAAGCACTTCAACTGTCCAGCCTACCGCTGACATCACCATCACCCAGAGCTGTGAGGAGCGTGTGCATGGCAGTGCAGGACCGGGGGATATTTGCAAGGGGCTCTCTCTCACTTACCTCCTGACACGAGAAGGAGAGGATTCAGTTGACCCCCAGGATATGACCATGCCCATGTTTCCTGACACTGATTGTCACATGACTAACCCGATCCTGAACAACTCAGTGCATTTCTCTGCTAGGGGCTTCTGGGGATTGAAGTTCTCACTGCAATCGCTTTAAAATTCTCACACTTTCAACACTGTTTGGGACGGGGACACAATAATTCACGCCTGTATGTTTTAATAACAAAAAAAATCGATATTATAAATACCCTTTTTTGGTTTATTGAGTAGCATGTGCCACATTAATATCCGAGCACAGATCTGTGTCAGCGTCGGGCCATTTGAGGAGACCAGGATTACAACTATGGCCCGTCCTACATTACGTGACATGGATAATCGTAAATGAAAAAAATAGAAACCCATCTTTTTCTAGTGCATTGTGATTGAAAGGTTGACAATATTGGTTGAAACATAATTGCTCACTGTGGTTACAATATTGAAACACAACTGAGAAATGCATTGCCCATTGACTAGTGCTGAAATAATTGTAACCAAATGATTCCCTTTTGTTCGTTGTTTCTGGATGTTGTTTGTTTATCTTTCTGCTTGGTACAATTTTGTCCCAAGTTGAAGCTGACTGTTACATCATTTTAAATCCTTTTTGCCTCATTCATTCACAAATTCTGTTGTATTGTTCTGTAGTCTCTGGGGATCCACAATGGCTGCATGTCATCCTACGGTGCCTTGCTTGGATTTAGGGTTGTCTATACTAGGAATAAGCATTCATTCTTTCGGCCATTTAAGGACACCACAAAATGTATTGTATTGAAGAACAAGTGTTGCATAACAGTTCTTGTCAACCACAAATTAATGGAAATAAACAGGAGGTTACGAAGCTTGAGAATGTGGGATTGGCGTGTTCCAGTGTATGTGGACTGGAACCAAGATCTGGCCCATTTAAGATTTCTTTCCATGTGGTGGGAAGATATAGTACAAGCCATTAATGTCAATACATTGCCATTGGCCATGCTGTGAACTTTAGAAGGATGTGTGTTGAGTGAACCCGTAGTGCTACCTGTGTACCACTGAATACTGGCTGTCATCAATGGTTGCCTGACCTTTTTCTGTGATAAACATCGTGCAACGTGACTATGGCCTTTACTTTAATGTTTCATCAATCACTGTCTCCAGCTTTAGGTATTGTACATGTATGTTGTGCTACTCTAGTGAACCATTGCAGTGTAGCATATGCACGTTTTTATTTTCTATTTCTTTTGTCTAAGTATCTAAAGTATTTTTATTTTTTTTGCTATTTATAGCTTTCTTGATGTATCTATTTTCTTTCTATTTTGTTCTTTCACTTGCATCTAGTGGCAGCCACTTTTGTTCTGATATGGCCCATGGCTCCGGTAGCGTGTGCATGTTGATCGCAGAGTGCTGGGTTTCATTGCCACGGTAAGGTTAGGCCATGGCTGTGTTTGACTCAGGAAAAGGCTTGTTTTCTTGACTTGCCATGACCTCCTCCATTTTTTTTTCTCCTCTTTTCCACTTGAAGAATGCTAGAGTGTGAGTAACTCAATGCCACTTTAACACCTCACTGAAAACATTAGCCCATGAACGCCAAATGCCTGAATGATATCATTGTCTCTCTGTCTCTGCTCCCTCCGTTCCTTGCTGGGCATCTTCCGCAAAAGAAGAAGAAAATGTGCCTACATGTGGGGAATGAAACAAAACATACATGAGAATGGAAACAAAATAAAACTAAAGGAAGATATTATCCCCATAACTGATTACTAATCGGTTTCTAAATATAACTTAATTTTAACATTACTCACTCAAAGAATAATTTACTTTCCCTGCTAATTTGTACTAGCTAATGATGATAATTATGATTAGAATCAGCCAAAGGCTTCTTCAGAACAAATACTCAGTCAGAAAGAGTTCTTTCATAATAATAATAATAATAAGGGGCCAAGCCTGCCAGTTTCAGATTCAACCAAGAATCTGTGCGCAAGAAATGAAAAGACCCAATTTGGCAGCTGTCAAGTCATGGTTTAATACCAAAGGGAAAATCAAATGGCTGATGCTATCTGTGAAATTGTAAGTCACGTGTGAATCCTTTCCCACCAAGATGGGAAATTATGATCAGTCCAGTGCCAAACCGCATATGGGTCAACGCAAATGTGTCCATGTGTCCTGTGTCACACTTTGTACCCACTCATTCTAGCTGTAGTCACTTATTCATATCAATTTCTTTGTCAATTTTGACAGCTTCACTTATACAAAGTGTGACACGTGAAGGACACAGGGATTCATTTGCCTGCTAGGACTCTATAGTCTAGCCCTGCTCTATCTATCCTTTTTTAAACACCACTCACCATTTGTATGAGTGCGTTGGCACCACATTCCATGTGTGGCAGCATTCCTGGAATCCCAAATAACCTCAATTGCGTTGACTTGTGAAAATTCTCAGCCATGGGACTCGCTTTGCCCATTGACAGAAGCTGCTACTGTGCCCCCCCCCCCCCCCCCCCCATCTGTTGCACAAGGGTTTGAGTATCACATGTACAGGATCTCTTCAGGGACTCTGCACTTTTTTGCTTTATGCAAAAATGCAGTATATAACATAGATATTCTGAGCCTGTAGGTACAGACAGATAATATATAATATAATATACACCAAAAAAAATGTAGGCTTAATAAAACTCAGTTTGCAGCTGCGTGCTTCCACATATCTGCCTCTACATATCCGGAACAGTTCTTTAGGTGATTTTGGACAGGGGGGTTTTAGTGGAGGAACCATTGGCTCGTTGGGCTTATGGCAGGGACCAGAGTGTACTTTAAAATGCAACTTTATGGGCTTCATTGCAAACCTCTGGGGCTTAAGGAGGTTTGAATGTGTGCAGTTCACAACTTTCAGATTTTCCAGCAAATAGTAAGGAAGTCCTCAGTGCAGCGGAGGCATGATCCAAGCCGATGCAAATTGAGATAACAAGGATTTACTTCCTTAGGTCGATGCCATGAAACCCGCAGAGCACTGAATCTCTTCTGGTTGCTGCAAGGTTATGGGTTTTCGATGCAAAATACAGCTTTCTGCGTGGCTCCAGAAGGAGATGTTAAGAAAATCAACTGAGAACAAGCTGGACGTTTGTTGTAAGGGCCCCGATTTTAAGTGTGATTAGCCATTACAAGTCATTTCAAAATCGTCATGTGACTACCCTCTAGGGACATCACGTGGGAGGGTCCACCTAGATGCATGATGGATATATAAGCCTATCAGATGGTCCAGTCCACTGGGTAGGTAGGCACTTGTGAGGTCACTGGTAGTACATAAGGAAACTCCCTTCCCAGAAGAACATTAATTCACAGACATTGGGATAAAGTTCAATTCAAACCTTGTTTGTGATATTTTTGGTCCACAGTTTATCCTAAACTGTGGACAGTTTATCCTATTTCACCATCTACCACTTTACGATAGTTAGTTTATAATAAAGCAACAGGGAGGGGGAGGGCATAGTATGAAAGCATGCCTTCAGTTTTCCCTGCAGAGAAGTGAGGAGTTACGGAAGCACATTAACACCGCACTGGACATATTAAAGATAATATGTTAAAGATAGACCCAGTAACTGATGATAACAAGATCTTTTACTGTCATATTGAGATGTTTTCTTGCCAGGCCTTTCCAACAAACCTAGCCTTGTTAGCCTACAGTGTGCACACAGGGAACCCCTTTTCTCGACATGTGTGATGTATCTAAATTCACAGTTTTTCAGTCAGTCACTTGTTAAATGATAATGGTAACTGTGTTTATATAGTGTTTTTACCCAAAGTGCTTTACAATTATTAGGGATGCTTCGATCAGGGTTTTTGGGTCCGATCACCGGAATCAGAATCTGCCGATTGCCGATCACATAGTGGGTGGGGGCTATGGGGATCTTCCATTTAAAGTTCCATATATTGTGTAGTATTATATATTTATTAACTATTCTGAAATGCATTGCAGAAATATAAGACCTGATAAAGTATCATAAATTATAAATTGATATTGTTTATTTACTGATCAAATCAACCAATAACAATCTTTTCTAGCCTTTACGAGAAGTGCCCAAATCGCCTCACGTGACGCTACTGAACGAATCAAATCGCTGCAATTAGTGAGCGAGTAGATTACACACACACACACACACACACACACACACACACACACACACACACACACACACACACACACACACACACACACACACACACACACACACACACACACACACACACACACACACACACACACACACACACACACACACACACACACACACAGAGAAACAGTCAGACTCTCATACTCATACCCACCCAAAATTAAATAAACCATCTAGGAGCCCAATATGATCGATCTGTGAAAAGAGAAAAGATCATAATGAGAAAAGCATCTCGACACAAAAAATAAAAAACAAGTTACTGGCTCTATATATATTTTAGTTCTCAGTATGTGTCATCAAGGCCGTTGGCAATTGAGTCACATGTTGACTTCAGACTGGTGCTGGGCTTGTTATGTGTTCTTAACTTTCCCCGTGCTTTCGACATCGCGGCCAAACACTCAACAGTAATGGCATTGACTTCACTTGACCTCTGATTTAGAGGACTTGACTTGTCACTCCTTGAGACGGTTTTGGGCCAGAGCAAAGTTCAGGCTAAGTATCTCGGTACCTCATAATGCTAAAAGCCCTAACATTTAGCTGGCATGGGAAGGCCATAAAGGGCCTTGACAGTAATCATCATATTCATAAGGTCTATTTTCTAAAACACACAATGCAGAGAAGCCAAAGTGTCATGTGCCTTCGGATTTTTTTCCCCTCTTTTTAGTTACAAGCTTATCAGTCAGCAAAATAGGACTTTGCATTAATCTAGGTGATAGGGCAGGTTTAGAAGTTCAAACAGTTCTTACTTTTGAATGAATCGTTTATTTAATTTGTTTATTTATAAGTTATAAACATATTACATTTGTTCTCACACTTCACGGCATTGGAAAAACAGAACAGTGATTGCAGGTACTTGCATTTTCATTCATGCATGGTTCAGAAAACCCCTCCAAATGTTGTTTTTGAGTTCCATTAAAAACTTTGATAAATAGAAAAGGAAAATAAAATCACTTCCAGGAAGGGGATTTCATTGGGCATTAGAGCTACAGGCTCCAAAATGGATTGCAGACAGAATTGGATAAGGGAATAGATATGCCACTGCGCCTAGAAAGCAATACACTACATTTAATTAAGTGTTAATGGTCTCAGGACAGGATAATGAGGGGATTTCATTTGAGGTCTGATGATGTTGCACTGTGGTCCCTGGTCGACCAATCGATGTGCTGATTCTAAAATGGTAAGAGTTTGTGGCACTCTTATAATTGTATCCTATTCCCCACGATAAACAATAGCTTTACCGGTGCATTTGCATGTTCAGTTTGATCCTGCCATGCCAAATTAACCTCTACCAAGTCTGTTGTTGTTGCCTTATGTTATTGCCTTACCAAGCATTTAAAATCGTCCTCTTCCCTTTAACTAATCCATCTCACTACCTAGCAGGATTCGGTAGGATTGGCAGGTTTGCCAACAATCATGGACACCTCAGATGATTAAATGGTGCCTGATTATTCTCTGATTTAAAGATGTCCTTTCGTTGCAATTAAGGGTCTCACTGTGTGTGTGTGTGTGTGTGTGTGTGTGTGTGTGTGTGTGTGTGTGTGTGTGTGTGTGTGTGTGTGTGTGTGTGTGTGTGTGTGTGTGTGTGTGTGTGTGTGTGTGTGTGTGTGTGTGTGTGTGTGTGTGTGTGTGTGTGTGTGTGTGTGTGTGTGTGTGTGTGTGTGTGTGTGTGTGTGTGTGTGTGTGTGTGTGTGTGTGTGTGTGCCCTTCGTCGTTTAGCTCCTCATTATCACTGAAGTGCTGAATTACCTCCAGCACTCTTGATTGCTGTACATTCTAGATTGCAAAAACATTTGTTTTGACCTTCTTCTTCTGCGAATTGAAAATATTTTAGGTTATTAAAGGGTATGTAAACCCTAGTTTAAACTTCCATGTCATTAGTTAAATAGACGCAGCCTGATCCAGCAAGTGTGAGGGCCGTGGTCAAACGTTGTCAAACCCCATGTCACACTCGCATAAAAAAGAGTGCACCCAATAGAAGACCACTCTGGAAAAGCATTTTTAGCTGGAAATAGCAGACTTGTTGTATGGAGCATAATGCCTGGTGTGGCCCCTTTGCTACATTGATTGGATGAGTGTACAACAAAGCAACACTTGAAAACACTTGCCATGCAAACATTTAAAGACATGCAGCAATTTAAGTGAGCCAATCAGAGACAACAATTTGCAATGGCATGCATTTGGCCTAGATGTGAACCTGTTTTTCAGATGTTTTGCTTTTGAGTTAACCTCTAAGTGTTGTTTCACATTGCTACCTACTCATGGGGCTGCTATGCTTATGCACTTTTTAATGACACACACCGGCACAGTTTCAAAACATAGTAAAACTGCAAATAGAGGCACTATCCCAGGAAGCCCACCCAGACGTGACTGAATAGACTCCAGGCTTTGGCTTATGGAAGCTTAATATGGTCAGGTGTGACCACTGCTGGTGGGAAAGCCATAGCTGCAAGACGTCTTAAGTACACCAGGAAAAGCAAGCACTAAGAGATACCCAGTGAATGAACAAACGGCATGTCAGAGCTGTACCTCAATCCGGTAAAACACGTCTGACGATGTAACAACTGTGGATGGATGAATATACATTCTCGCTTTCTCTTCCTCTCACTCTCTTTCGCTCTCTCTCGCTCTCTCTCTCTCTCCGCCCTCCATCCCTTCCTCCTCTGCCTCTCTCGCTGCTGCTCACAAACCTCTGCTCGAAATAATAACTGTTCTGGTGGACCCTTTGCTTCTGCTGCTCAGGGAGAAGCTTGGCCATTTTGTTGTTCAGGGGTTCGGAAACCAAGTTAAAATGCCTTTTGAAAAGGAAAAGTGCAGCTTTTTTAAATGTGTATTTATGTATATATATATATATATTTGTATTATTTCTGTACCCAGATATGTAATTTAATCTTTTAGATTCAAATTATTTTTTAAACAGAAAGTATGTGATCAAACTGTTCAAATGGAAACCTCTAAAGGATGAGGTAGTCTATACGGTTCAGACAAACCTTACACCCTGGTCATACATGAATGAACCCCCTTAGGACAAGAATGACGAAAGCCTTACCTTTGAAAAGCTTTCATGCCTTTTTCCTTGTGACAGAGCGTTTTCCATTAATCTATTATAACTCACCTGCTGTCTGTCCTAAATTTTGTGTGTGTGTGTGTGGGGGGGGGGGGGGGGGGGGGGGTGTGGGTGGGTGGGGTTCACGGTGATCTGGAGATATATGATTGAGGTGATAAAATTGTCACTTTATGAATACTTTTCACAGGGGTGTGACAGACATAACATCACCCGTTTTAAGTCGGTGCAATGCGCGTTCCATATTACATTACACTATCATACTTTTGCTGGACTCATTACAGTTTCTGCACTGTATTCATGATGCTGCTGCACTACTTGCACTTTTAAATGCTTTTTGCACAATTCAACACATATATATATATGTATATATCATCCATCAGTCACTTTATTGTTATTTTTATTGTGTACAGTATTGTTATAGTGTTGTATATAAGTATAGTATTTACTTCATAGTATTACTATAGCATATAGTGTTAAATTGTAGGGAATTCATACTGCGGGAGGGAATGGGGAGTAAGCATTCCATTGTACACACGTTACATATAGCAAATACAAATCTTGAATCCTGAAATAACGAGCATCTGCAATTTTTGAATACTAATCACATTGATAATGTAGTTGTGAAAAAGTCGTGTTTGTCCAGAGATCTAACTGAGAAGGAGTTACATCTGGACATGGACAGTACTTGTATCCCACTGCTATTTAGAGGATCCCGCTGTGCTTCAACCTAATGTACCATCACTAGAATATAAAGCCACAAGCTGCTGCTTCTTAAAATAGCTGGCTCTCACTGTATTTACTTTAAAAATACCCGTTTAATCCGTAATCTTTATAATCCGGTGGTATCCATTAAAGGGCCACTCTCTTTGTCATGGGCTCCTGTACTTTGCGGATACACTTAATGAAGGCCTAACCCAGTGTCATGCATAGTGGTCTGTTGTGTGATTACAAGCATTTATGTTAATGCTAGATCCATTACGATACCATACATGTCTGACTCTGTTACCATTAATGGTTATATAACCACGAGGAGTTTCTAAGCTTTGGATTCTAAATTAAACTGTTGTCCTTACATTGCTTTGATAAATTGTTTATGTAACTTGGGGGTAGGAAAAGTGCTCAATTCTCAATTAGTGAAAGCAACAGTGTAACCAGTTGAGGCCACTGTGATACACACACACACACACACACACACACACACACACACACTCTTTCTGATGGCTCACACAATGTTTCCATCATGGACAAAAGTGCTGTTCTTCAGGCTTATGAACAGAGGGTATAATTAAGGAACTGAATGCTGCTTTAAGTCAGAATGTGGTTGGCGAGTATTTCCAAAGGACAACCAAGTCTTGTGGCTCGCGGTTTTAAATCGTCAAATGCAAATTGCACAGTTGGAGAGGAGTGGCACTGACTCATGGAGTTTATAATATCCAGGAACCTCATCCGCTAAAACATTCATGTGGTACAATATGTCAAAAGATACATATTCATGTTTGTTTGTTTTTCCAGATAGTGGACAGGCCATTAAAAACAAGATTCAGCAACGTTATAATTTTCTAGATCCCCCCCCCCATCCCCCACCCCCCACCCCCTACTCTTAAAAGAAAAAAAGAAAACCTTGAGGAAAGTCTAAAGAAGCCCATGGGATCCCAATTTTGATGACGTGCCAACGACAAGGAAGTGCATGTTGGTTTTATGGCGCAAAGAATGGCAAATGACCAAAACAAGTAGGCCTCCGTAAAACAAACACACATCTGTATTGCCATAATAGAGGCGCTTACAGAGCGCCCAGTCAATATTATCGGGAGATTATTTATCATCCGTGTGATGAGGTGTGATCTGGAAAGGAAAATCTCACTTTATGTCGCCGTTTACCCGAGAATTGTGCATATATATACGTATATATATATATTTACACACCAATGGATCAACTCACAGAGGAGCATTATGTCCAATGATGCGCAAGTGATTGAGAAAATGAATGAGATAGATCGCTCCAATAAAAATACCAGCGAGGTCATGATCAGGCGTTTAAATGTTGACATACACATGGTGTCAAAACACTCGACATAGAGTTTGCGCGTCAATAACAACAGTCTTCCTTGCCCCTTCTCCTGAAGGCGATTTACTACTTTCTGTCTTGCTTATCCATTAATAGTTAGCTTTATACTATACATTGTACAACACTATACTACAACAACACTACACTATATAACAAATGACTGGCTCATTTTGCACAGTATAAGAGAGGTTGAATTTGAATATATTCATACTCTGCATGGACATTCATATTAAGCCTGCAAGATACGACTCACTACGGTTCTGCACTACAGTCACTTTAAAAAGCTTTTTGCATCAGCTGCCATATGCACTGTATATATCGCCCATATCATCCCTACTTCGACACTTTATTGTTCTTTATTATTGTTTAGATTTGTGTTAATATAATTGTAGTATAATTCATAATGTGGGATCGAATTTGGAGTAAGTGCTTCATTGTACATTGTTACACATGGCAAAAATAATGAATCTTGAATCTTGAAAGCAGATATTTGGCATTAAAGCTGCCCCAAGTACCTTTTCTACTGCAGCTATGTACTCCATTAACACATATTGGAAGTACAGTGTTTCTCAAGACTGAAAGGTGCCCATCCACGAGTCAAGACCACACCAACTGTTGTCTGAAAATGATACAGCTATGACTGTAGCTACAACTGAAGCCACTAGAGCTTGCTAATGGAAAAACATACATAGTACAGGTTTAAATTAGCACTCAATACTTTTACAAACAACATGTAATGCAGTGCTACTCAGCTCTGCTATTGATGACGTGCCTATCCAATAAGCACCTAAACTATTTGGTTATACTGATGTGTACACAAACAGTATATTGTTTACAGTGCTATCGCTTCACAGCGACTGTGTCCGCCTCCAAGGGAGAAGAGGCCTTTAAAGAGAGGCCTTTTTCTGAATTTGAGAAGCAATGGCTTTGAGTTGACTTGACCCTGTGGGTCCGCTGAATTATAGGTTCTCCTGCCCGGAGCCTCAAGCAATTGTCTGTTCTGCGTATTTGGTCACTTTGCCTGTGAGTATAATGTTTTTGCGGGAGACTAGTCCTTCATACATGTCTCCCTTTTACTTTTGGTAATCACTTCATTCTTTGTAACTTGCGGCAATCAAATCAAATGTGCAGCAACAAAATAATTATATCAAATCATCGGTGGAAAAACGACGATGCACACCATTTGTCCGGTTGGTAGGTGATGCATATCGATGCATATCGTGCTGAGGTAAGAGACGATAAGTCCTTGACTTTGTTTTTTGAGTGAAAAACAACGTCCTCCGCCCCTCTGTGATGCACTGTCGTTTCAGGAAATTATTTTGGTGCGCCACAAAAACATACTGTCTGTAATTAGGGGCTGTTTGTATGAAACCCAATGTTTTCAGGTCAATGTATGCAGGCTCATCTTTCTTCCAAACTCAAAAATTATTTTTTAAATAGTGCACATTGCAGTTGGTATTTATTTAAAAAGTTAAAATATGTGTATGTGAGTGTATGATGATGATGTATGTAAATGCAGTGACTAGAACATAAGATATAACTTATTGGATCACAAGAGGTGGAACGTAGATTACAGAGTGGTGTACACATACAAGGTAGTCAACTGTGTGTGTGTGGGGGGGGGGGGGGGCGACATATCTGTAGATATATTTTTATTCCATATTCCAAGTGGTTTCACGCTATCTTGACACAGCAGCCCAAATACGTAATCTCAATATTGGTCCTTGGTATATCCTTGAAGAGAGTTTCAGTTTAAGTCATTAACCGATAGACAAATACAAACTTGTGGTTTTCAACTGCCGTTTGTATTGCACGGACCAGCGACGCGAAAACACACATATTTATATGGTGTGTGTTTTTCTAATTTTCACACTGGCACGCGCTCAAGAAGTGTTTAACAAAAAGAATACTGTATTTAAAATGAAATGCTGTAAATAAGAATGTCTATGTTTCGCCCTGCGAGAGTTGTGTTTGCTCTGGTGGTTTGGCCCCCAGCCAGGGCAGAAGGAATAGATTTCAGGAATAATCAGTGGACACAGTTATTAACCATGTTTCACCTTATTTAAAAATGGCAAATTATTATTTTCGTCTCTTTTTAAAGTTCCTTGGGTTTATAAATTATACATTTCTCTCGATGTGAAGAAGAAAAAAACAACTGGTGTGTTTATTTGACTAATTCTAAGAATGTAGTTTGCTATTTTGGGTGAACCTTGAATGAAATGCGTCTGTATTTCCAAGTTTGCAATTTACCTTTTCACCTCTAATAAGATCAGCATTTTTTCAACAAAGGTTGTTTTGAGTGTTGGTGGACATGTTCTATTTAGTCTACTTAGTAGAGACTCCAGTCCTCCTTACTATAGTGGACTAGTAAGAACAGAGTTGTGAATAACTGTTTTTGGTCTAGTTTCTGCTTACTTAATCTGCTTGCTAGTGAGGTCTATATTCTCCACTGGTAGACCGTACGGTGTTTGTTTCATATGGGCTATAGAGTGGACCAAAATGTTCAGCCTATTTGTGTAATGTATTTATGCAGTATTCTCCTAGGTTTGCAGAGACTCTGACACACACAATGGACGCACAATGTTTTCAATTAGCTTTTTTTTTAACAACTGGCTGTCATCTGCCATATGAATACTTGTCTAAAACGTGTTCTTTAGACATGAACAGCGTCAGGAGGAGGTCTCGGATGAATATTGGCAAAGTTAGTACAGGAAACAGGTTGTATCTATCCTTGTTCCGCTGTGGTCCCGTGTTGTTCCATCTGTGGTTGTTTACCGGGTGAAGCCCAAAATGTCTTCATTCTGTAACTCCATTCAGCTCTCAAAATGGACATCCTTATTTCAAGCCTGAATGTGAAGAAAAAATATTGATGGATCGAGATATTGGGGTTTCAAGCACACAAACCTCTATGAGTACTTGGTATTTACAGTTTTAAGAAAATATATCCTTGCGTCATAAACAATGTTTATTTGTATAAAATGGACAAACTGTCAAATAAGCAGCATTCTTATCTTTAGGTACAGCCTTATTTAAAATCATTGAGGAATACTAGACTTCATATGAATACCTGTTTTATTTGTATAAAGAAGAAACTGTCAAATAAGCAGCATTCTTATATTTAGGTACAGCCTTATTTAAAATCATTTAGGAATACTAGACTTCATATAAATACTAGTCTAGAAAATACTGATGAGAACTAAATTATTTTGGCCAGATGGCAGTGACAAAAAAGATGTCATGTCAATCTGAGGTAGTAAGTAGGGCCTTACATTTGCAGTATCACAGACATGCAAATACATAGCATGTAGGCTGTCTACAGTGTTGGGCAAGCTTCTTGAAAAGTGTTGTGAGCTAAGCTACCACCAGAGAAATATAGCAAGCTAAGCTACAGAAAACTTGTCAAGAGTAGTTACCAAGTCAATGTGATCAATACAGCCAAACAGATAGCCAGGCAAACAATTACGTAAGTACAACTGTTTATTAACCAAAAAGCTGTGTTCTGTGTTTTGAAGTCAAGCGCATCTTCAAAGTAAAATGTTTAGCTTTTTTAAATAAAGACCTCTGCTTTGGATTATAGCAGGCAACAAACTGTCATATGGGTGATATCTTCCACTCGATAAATAGGGAAATCACAGACGGGGTGTAGAAAAAAAAGCGGGGAAAATGTAGCTTGTGCGGATGCTACCCCACACTACCCGAGCGCTTCGCTACTGAAAAGCTATTTAAGTCTGAAAACCGTGACGCTACCGCCATGCTACTGAGAAATGTAGTTTTGTCTAGAAACGCGCCGCTACTTGAAGCGACACCACAGCCCAACACTAGCTGTCTTTATTCAGTATCTGATTCACTTACTGTGTGTGCAATTTGGTGATTCACAGAGTGCCTTTTACGTTTAATCTTATTAGCTTAATTAGCGACCTCAAGTTAGGAACATTCATGAGACACTGATTAGTTTATATTAAGCATTAATTTCTGCCAAGAGTTATGTTCCTGCTAATTGGCTGCCACCTCATTGCTAGGAGGGGATAAATTTGTACATAGGCACGACATAGGTGACAAAGCCAAGGCAAACAAATGCTATCTTTAACTTTATTTCCTAAATTATTTTGACAAAGGAACATGAATATGTGTGCAGTGATGTTGCTAGGTGTGTGTCTTCTGTACCTATCACCTAATATTGTAGTCAAAAATGTCCATCCATATATTGTTGATCTGTATTTTGGCAAATTTTTGGAGCAGGACGTATCATTAAATGGTCAATAGTCATTGTTCAGAGGCTGTATAAAATAGGTTAGTTCGCCAACGTTTAGTAGCTGGCCACTTGGTCAGCGGAGTTCCCCAAGTTTTACAATAAAGATGGACATCTGGCCTGTCACCCTCACTAGATAAATACCAATTTGCCTACCGTGAGAACAGGAGCACGGAGGATGCCATTTCCTCAACTCTTTACTCCGCTCTCTCCCACCTGGATGAGAGCAACACCCACGTGAGAATGCTGTTCATAGACTTCAGCTCAGCATTTAACACCATCATCCCCTCCAAACTCATCTTCAAACTTGGTGACCTCATGAAAACCAAGAACCTTGACATCAACCCCTCAGTTTGTAACTGGTTACTAGACCTCCTAACCAACAGACCCCAGTCAGTCAGGTTAGACATCTCACCTCCTCCATCCTCACCCTAAACACCGGCGTTCCACAAGGCTGTGTGCTGAGCCCTCTCCTCGGCTCCCTCTTCACCCATGACTGTACTCCTGTACATGGTACAAACACCATCATCAAGTTTGCTGACGACACAACGGTGGTGGGCCTCATCAAAAACAACAATGAGGCAGCATACAGGGAGGAGGTCCAGCACCTGGTGGCGTGGTGCGCTGACATCAACCTGGCCCTCAACACCAAGAAGACCAAGGAGCTCATCGTCGACTTCAGGAAGACCAGAGCTGGCGCACACGCCCCCATCCTCTTCAACGGAGCGGAGGTTGAGCGTGTCTCCAGCTTCAAATTCCTGGGGGTCCACATCTCCGAGGACCTCTCCTGGTCCCGCAATACTGCCTCACTGGTAAAGAAGGCTCACCAGCGTCTCTTCTCCTGAGGAGATTGAGGAAAGCCCACCTGTCACCTCAGATTCTGGTGAACTTTTACCGGTGTGCTATTGAAAGCATCCTCACCAACTGCATCACAGTGTGGTACGGCAACTGCACTGTTTCCGAACGGAAAGCGTTGCAGAGGGTGGTGAAAACCGCCCAACGCATCGTTGGATTACCCCTCTCTGCAATAAACACTACCCACCACAAACGGTGTCTGAGGAAGGCACAAAAAATAGTGGATGGACCTCTCTCACCCCAACCATGGACTGTTTGCCCTCCTCCCCTCCGGGAGGCGCTTTAGAAACCTCTGTTCAAAGTCAAGCAGGCTTAGGAACAGCTTCTTCCCCTCAGCTGTCATCGCCCTGAACTTTGCACTACAAAGACAGCTCCCCCCCCTGCTGCCCAATCCCTGCTGCCCCTCCCCCCCTGCTGCCACGCCTCTGCTGTTTTTTGCTCTATTCGGTTTTATTCTATTTTTATCAATTTTTATCTTATTTTTATAACTGCTGTCTGTCGTCGGGTATTGCACATAAGATTTTCACCCACTGCTTTATACTTTTATGCTTTATACGAACTGTGAAGTGACAATAAACTTGACTTGACTTGGCTGTCCCCCCCCCCTGCTGCTGCACCCCTGCTGTCCCCCCCCCCGGCTGCCCTCCCCTGCTGCTGCCCCCCCCCCCCTGCTGACACCCCCTCTGCTGCCCCCCCCCCCTGCTGACGCCCCTGCCCCACACCTCTGCTCAACACCTATAACAATGCCTATACCAATGTCTCTGACTAACTGGAAAAAAGAAAAAAGAAAAAAACGAACTATCACAACTACCTACAACCTACCTCTCTATAGTTTACATATGTATTACTAAGATACCTGTTTACTGTACCTGCCATATATATTTAAATATGTTGATAGAACTGCTCATACTTCTGTGTGTATATATATATATATATATATATATATATATATATATATATATATATTTATACTTGCCATACATTTATATATGCTCACAATTGTATATACATTTAGATCTATATATTTGTATCCTGCTTTCAATAAGAGCATACCCCTGATCACTACGTTAAATGATCACTTACCTGTATATACATATACCTATTATTATGCTCATATCACATTTATACCTACTGTCCCTATACCGACTGTCTTTCAACCTGTACATTTAAACTGTAAATTATACTATATCACCATGCACTTTACTGCAACATTTGCACTCTGGTTAGAGGCTGAATTATTTTCGCTGTACTGTACTTGTGCTGTGCATTGACAATACATTTGAATCTAATCTAATCCAATATAAATTGTACAGCCCTATTAGTAATATAATGAGAGCTCAACAGACTGCACTTGCTGTTGGAGGGTTGGTTGGTTCGGGGGTTGGGGTGTCGGGGTGGGAGGCCCGGGATCTGTGGAGTTTTGGTCATCACAGTTGAATATAAGGTCATTCAAATCAGCTACACCTTTACCTCCTGCAAGACTAAATGTATGTACACATTAATAGGAATTCATTGTATTAATAATGTAATTGAAGACTCACTAAATTTCCGGTCAGGAGTTTATCATGGATAAATCTGTTTTACGGACCAACATGGTGTTTTCTCTGCATTCATTTTCTGTGCAACTGCTCTAGTGATTTTAAAATCCCAAACATTTATTTTAGCAAAATATACATAATAAAAAAACATGAGCCCCATACTAAATCCTAATGATTTGCAGGCTGAGACAGCTTTATTATGCTTCTCACTTCTAAACGTTTGTTAATTATGTTTATGTCATACAATACCCAAGATGACTGTCATTTCCAATACACTCATACGTGTCCCAACTGAAGGTGATCTCAGAGCAAACAGTAAGTTAGGCCAAAGTCATCTATTTGGTGGCAAAATGTTTCCTTCAATGGAAAACCGCACCTGGGCTATTCTTGGGCTCTCCAAAACGCAACATTTATAGCCTAAGAAAAACATAACCTGTCGGAGGAAAACGTATATAATGTATTTTCCTGTGTTTCCAGAAGGTGTCATATCAGATTAGTTGCAAATGGATGCTGACCGCAGCAGACAGAATCACAAGAAGACTAGCTGGGTCTACAAACACCGTGTGGAATGGATACTGTTTACCCAAGGACAGGAATAGGGCAGAACTTGTATAAAGCTTGCTTGATGGCTTGTTAATACAGGAACAGGAAGCAAAAAACATTCACGGGTTTGATCTCAACTTTCAACCCTACAGGTTACTTTGCGTGTCTTGTTTTACACCAGCCTGATCAAAACCGCCATCGGATCAACGCGAGATCCCAGCTGTGACTGGAGACGACCTTTGTAGCCTGTTTACACCAGACAGTGGGGAAGATGGACCCCTGCTCTCTAGCTGAGGGTATTAAAGGGTGGCCTCAAACTGTCTGAAAGCAATTGAATCTAGGGCTGTACCAGACTGATCGTTTTTCGACTCCGATTTCGACTATTCCATCATTCTGTGAAAGGAGGAGGACGGGGTCCATTAACGTGCTTCATGCTCATTTGGATCTGTGAGAGTAATGTCGTAACCTTTAGGCTGGATAGGTTCAGAAGTTGCGTTGTATAAGTGAACAGGGCTTTTTCAATGGAATTACAGTATGTGGTTTCATAAGTAAAGAGGTCACACAGATGTGACCTTTTCTTCCGGTACACTTCACCAGACTTCACCTATCTCACCTATGCTCACCTATCTCCATGTCTGTCTTCTACGCAGGTGTATGCAGATGACGTGCTAACCAAAGATGAACAGATAGGCCTCTTGTTCAAAGCCAAGCGGAAATGTGAGGGAAACATCATTTCAAAGCAAATCTTTGCAGGTGAGAAAAAAACAACATCACTACAATGCATTTATTTTTGCTGGTAAGGTTTTGATGTAAAATGTTTTACAGCTGATTTCACTGGAAAGACATCAGCGAACGGTTCAATCTGAGCATTGCCTGCATCATGTGTGATCAACTGTTTAGTCAACATGCAGTTCAATAATATGGACACATCCATTCAGTCCCAAGACTGAAACCTGAAACCTTTGTCAATTGCAATTTCCAGCCCTAAAACAGTTCACATTGCATTGATTGCCCATGCCCTGGGAAAACACATCCCTGTAGCCTTCAAAAATATTCACTTTCTCTGCTTAAAGTGAAATTTAACGGCTAATACTTGGATCAAATAGCTTTCCCTTGATATTGTAATCTTGAGTGAGGTTTATCCAGTGAGTTACAGTTAGTGCCTTGTTTTCCAGATTTATTTTTTTAAACTAAGAATTAGAAAGGGAATATGCATTCTGGCTGAATGTACGTATATACTTAGGACTCTAAATGCATAGTTTTCTGTAGACTCGTAGATATACTTTTTCTTTTTTGTGGTCACAGACATTTTACCAGTGTAAAGCGTTTCAGAAACAGACTTTTGGATTCCATATGCACACCAATCATTTCTCTCCAGAGAGAAGTCCAGTTGTGGTCCTAGTGAATTTGATTCACAAACTCAAAATGTACCCCCACACCCACACCCCTCCCCCCCCGCGCAAACAAACCATCATAATCAAATCAGTGTGATTCATTTGCCGCTTGTCGTAACGTTGTCCCGTGTTGTTGATGTTTCCCATTCCACACACTATATTTCCATGTGCCGTGACGTTTTGATGTAAAACATGTAACCAATCCAAAAGCCATTGTGCCTTCAAATGACTGTTTTGTCTGCGTGTGACAGACAGAAAAAAAGAAAAAGAGTGGAGCATGCTGTTTCTCACGCCGCATTGAACCCAACAGCCGGGACACATGTGCACAGCACACGGCTCGCCGCTACACTTCAGGCCTTTATGAAACCAGAGACTAGTTTCCCCCCCCCCCCTCCTCTCTGACCATCGTCACCTCTAATGCAGCCTGACGCGTCGCAACGGCTAGCCCTGTACCTGTACCAGCACATTTCCCCAAGTCTCCGCGTTAGCGTTGGACGCGATCCACCCGCTCGGTTCCCAAGTGGCCTATGCCAGTGTCCTTATTTATTCAGTATTCACGCTGTAGTTGGGTTTTATTATTGCTAAACATTGGATTAGCATCTGTGCAGCTTTGCTTGTATTTCCCAGCAATCCAGATGGGTTTACACAGGTTTCTTTTTCCCCCCGCAGTTGGCAAAAAAGGTTCACACTTAATCCAACGGCGTACTGACTAGGAACTGTAATGTGCCCATAGGGGAATCATGTTAAGGGGAAAATTGCTCAAGCTTGTTGCATAAAGGGCGTGTTCCAGGGGAGGGCTGCGGTGCTGCCGAGCTGCCCACAGTAGCTGACCCACATACCTGGTGACGCCCGGCAGAGCTGATGTGACTTAGCCTTTATCTGGTGGCGGTTTCCCGACCCCGTTTGGAAGATTGCACATGTCTTTCCAATCACGGCACCGTTTTAGAGGTGAACATGCATAAATATGCTATGCTAATTAGGCATTTTGTCCAGGGAAAAAACAAACAAACAAAAACAACAACCAAACATCGGCTTATAAAAAGGGTTAATTTCTTTTCTTTTTTTTGTATTTGTGCCCCAAAGTCACAAAACAGCATTTCTCCCTCAATCGGGGCGAGACGGTTGTAGTGTGCATTGCCGCTGTATATTTCAATCATGATCAACTCATTTTCAGCTTTAATGCATGCAGTAATCACATGCAGTGACACACGCAGACCAGTGGCATGCGCCCTGCAAGCTATCAGTAATCTCAAGCTATGAATGCCAATCAATGAAACAATCGGCTAATCAACAAACCGATCAAACTCTGGATGACTAATCTGCTTTTTATGTATTTTCAATCATAAAAGAATAATTTTAATTATTAAGTACAAAATTAAATTCGTAATTTGAATATAATAGTTTGATCATTTGAACGTTATCCTATTTAGTTAAACAAATACACCCAAGGAAAGGAAAGATGCGTATTTGAATAGCTGAGAGTGGAGAATGTAAAGAATTGTTGCTGTTTAATAATGATGAATTAAACGTTAATTTATACAAAAAGGAGCAAAAGACTTCTATGTCAAATGTTTAAATGTTCATTGAATATCAAGCTTGCTAAGATCAGATAATACGTTGATATGTTTATGTTATAATGTTCGTATTTAAAGACAAAGGTTTCTCTTCAATAGGTCTTGGATAGATTTGTATTTTTCTACTTTGTTTGTCTTGGCCTGAAATAGGTTGGTTTTTATTTGGAAATGGTTTCATTTTAGTCTCCTATTGTGGTGAAGACCAGGAGTCTGTGCTGCAGAGACAAGTAACTTTTTTTAAAAACGTTTTCGCTCTATATTTGTCCTCCGTTTGTCTTGTGTGGCCACCCCTAGCGATTTGACTCAACCACTGTAGACCGGTGGTCAACTATACTATTATTAAACATGCCAACTGTTCAAAAATTGTTGGTATGGTATAAGATTACCTTCTGAAAAGAAAAGGATTGATATTGCTATTCCAAGTACTCTGAAAAAGGGGCACGACCACTCACCACAGTCGACGGATGGAAACCGCCTGTTTAATTACATTTAATGCCGCTCACGGTGAAACCCCATCCTATTTGCTTTTATTTCTCATTTGTGCTTTAAATACACGCGGGCCTACATTACAGAGCCAGGGACA
This sequence comes from Muraenolepis orangiensis, assembly GCA_027704905.1. NCBI lineage: Eukaryota > Metazoa > Chordata > Actinopteri > Gadiformes > Muraenolepididae > Muraenolepis > Muraenolepis orangiensis. The sequence continues at coordinate 9,059,788 of CM051005.1, read as the reverse complement.
AGGTCTTCATTGAGGGAAACACTGAGGTTTTCCCCTGGAGAGGACAGTGGAGGGATGTGGGTTCAATGCCCCAGACCTTGCAGTGTGAAAATAGCCCGGCATTCAAGCTTGCGGTGGTGCTGTAGAAAAAACACTGGTGATCATTATGAGCCTGTGTACTGTGTATTAGGGCTCGGGTTTGTACGCGTCCTTGACATCTGCGGGACAGAATTTGTCAAGCAAGAGGGGAAAAGAAAACCGTATGAAGTCACAAACAGTCCCCAACAGTCGCACGTAGCATTTAAGTCATAGCCGTGGAAATGACTGGAAATCATACATGTGTGTACGCATTGTTAAATTTAGGCCTTCCAGTAGGTGGTCCCGTGGTTATAAAAACCCTATGGCTGAAGATTGCGTGGCTTTTGCAAAAGAAATTTGGGCTCCCAGGACCTGTGGTCAGCGTGATTTTCAGAACTAGACACTGTTATTCTCCCACCAGAGCCCTCTTTATGAATTACTCAGCCCCATGCCTCTACTCTTTAATTATGTGCGCCGAGTGACAGGCCATCTTGAAGGCATATAAAAAAAGGCCTTTCGTCATCGCTCTAGGCGGTTCTTTGTAAGTTTGATTACAGGGAAAATAATGGATCTACAGCATCGAGGGCATAGGTTTAGCTGCTTGTTAGTGGTCAGAAGAGGGGTACATGTTTTCAATAGAAGACTAAGTAAATGCCAAACCAACGAGTGGCTCCTGCCAAAAATCTGTGGGCCTCAGCCCTGTTCTATCAGAAGACTTGAGGTTCACAGCTTACGGGAGCTCAATGGGCCTTTTGCTGGAGTGACGGAGAGAGGGAAAGGCTTTGTACGGGTGTCCTTGAAAGTCCCTGTGACACACAACCCCAACCGTAATAATTGGTGTGGCTGGCTATGACGATTTTTGTCACACTTTATTTCAGTGGCCAATTTATCACCAGAGGTTCGGAAAGGGAAGTCGGTACCTCGTGTCTCACGTTACATTCAAGAGACTCGAGATTCAAGACCAGCACAATGGAATGCTCACTAACCCGTTCCCTCCCGCAGTATGACTTTTGTAAAAACATATTGTACAAAATAAAGAGAACAATAAAGTGACCTATGGATGATGATGATGATGTACGATGATGTGTTGAACTCCTGAAAAACACTGTCGTGTTGACCTTGTTTATTTTTCACCTCAGAGCTTAAGGTGCCTGTAAACTGACCTAGCGTCTTTAGAATGACAACCACATTAAAGCCCATTTACTACAACAGTACTATAATAGTACAGGGTCTAGGTTCGATATGGCTGCTCTTGCTCAGAGAGTAACGTGCAGCTAAAGGGAACAAAGCGTTTACAATTGTTAAAAATTCGACCATTTCAACCCATTTAGACCCGGGGTCTTTGGGGGGCGGCCTTGGGATTCCTGAGCACTCCTTTGTATTTTATACACTCCCTAATTATACGGTGCCATATGTCGGCTACAGTCTGACCGACCAAGTGAGTGCCGTTGATCCGGGTCGCAGACCTTTTCCATTTTCATCCGTACAATTCTGCCAGCTACGGCGAAAATTGCTGCTTTTTGCAGAGCAAATTTTCTCTCTTTTTCCTCTTTTTATTTTTATTATTTTTCTTTACCAGGGATGAAAGGTTAGAAAGAAAAAATCGTTCAAATGGCCGTGCGATGCTCAAAATTGAAAGTATTGCTCCCAACCGAGTACATGGTTTTAGATGTTTGCCGTGCCCTTGTGTCCTGCAGATGGCTTCTGCTCACCAGAGTGGGATGGTATCGTGTGCTGGCCCGAGGGGTCTCCGGGAGAGCTTGTTTCCACCACTTGTCCAGAGTACATCCATGACTTCAACCACCAAGGTAGGGTTGACCTGTCCTGTCCCTGTGTCGTGATCCACCCCCCCCCCCCCCCCCTCTTTGTGAGGAACGCCACTCTTATTGACAAGACCGTGTGGAATTCTACTCAATATATTGATCCAAAGGTTGCTTGTTGTTGTTGTTGTTGTTGTCGTCGTTGTCGTCATTGACACAGCTTTGTATCGATTTCCCAGGACTGGCTTACCGTCGCTGTGACAACAATGGGTCCTGGGAGCTGGCCACCACCAACAAGACCTGGGCCAATTACAGTGAATGTGCTAAATTCTTCCCTCACTACAACCACAACCACGAGAAGGTTTGCATTTGGGTTTCTGTCCTTTATGTCCTTTATGCCAGCATTTCTGCTCCATTACACCCCATACATTTTGACAAGTGGGGGTTTATCCTCCTCGCAATTTAGAAAATTGCTGCGACAGATGAATCACAATTATAGTTGTCACTTTGATGTCGTATGTTCAACTGTTCAACAACAGGCTTTTTACTTTAGACGTAGATTATGTATTCACACGTTATTCATAAGATGAGATGAGAATGGGCAAACAGGGAAATTACCTGAGATGAATAACAGAATAACATCAGGCCAACACTCATTTACATAATTTATTCTGAACGCAACATCAATGTTATATTTAATCGTGACAGTTTGTAATTGAACATTTTTAAATAAGGAATCAATCTAAACGCAACACACTACGTAGTGAATAATGAAGAATCAATCATCATACATGCGATCAGGGGCTTTTGATAAGAAGAAGAAGACGTACACGACTTCTAGATTGGATTCTAGGATGGCTGTCACTCACTGTTTCCCAGGGGCCAGGTGTAGCAGAAGCCCCGGCAAGGTAATGATGTGTGAGCGGTCACACAGTGTGACATCCGTGGCATTTCGATTGGACAACCGCGGTAGTACAGGCCAGAGCGGAGAGTAGCGTGGGAACACACACACACACACACACACACACACACACACACACACACACACGTGCCCTTGGAGCTTCTTGGTCTGAGTAGTACAACAGGGATGCAATGCAATGCAGCGCTTTAAATGAGAGGTGACAACAGCGGTGCACAGTGAGAGATGAAGCCATAGGAAGGGTCTCCGAGGTGCTAGAGACGTCTAGTGCTAGAGACGTCTAGTGCTAGCCATACTCCAAAATAAGGAAGGTTGACCTTCTGTCTACATGAAGGCATCCCTTGAAGGCCCAACCCTTACCTGCTCATAAATGAATCTATCATCATTTATCTAAAAACGGATCCAAAATAATAACAAAAAAATTCTCATTTATGTATCTTCAATGTATCTCATTTTATAACTGTTACTAAAACATCCATAACAATTGCATTGGATAATCCCACCGTATGAGATTATTTTGTTGTAGATATTGCGCATATATATATATATATATATATATATATATATATATGCAAATATCTTATCACATTCTCATCAAGGAATTATGACAATGTTCAGTCAAGTCGCCATTAATGTTATTTGGCTTGGCCAACCATGTGGACGTACTGGTGTGCTTACAATACCAGAGGTGAGAGTCCTGAATGATGTCATCAACAACAAACCATGGAATGTGTGCTGAATGGCAGGGTGGCTTTATTTTATATGTTGGAACAACTTCCCCTTCCAACCAAATCGTAATAAAATTTCTTCCATTGTGCATTTAGAAGGGGTAGTATGAGCAAAAATATGAGCCTTTCTTTCTTCCATTCCCTTCTTAATGGGTCTATGGTTTGAAGACAGTTGGTTGCTATTGGTTACAAGGGTCCATGTTCTGTCCATGTTGAGAGGCAATCAGCCCCTCTGTGTGTCTCAGCCCCCGAATGCGTATGTGTGACTGAAGGGGGGGCTTCTTCTTCTTCCATTATGCCCCAAAGAGCTGCACCGAATGGCTTCACAAAAGGAAATGTTTCCATCCTTTCCATTTGCAACATATTTGCTTTCAAAGTGTTGAAATTAGAGTGTCTCTTGCACTCTGTGCTGTAAAACCATAAGGGGAGTAGTTCTCTCTGGGATTGTATTGCACTCCAGTTCCCACATGGATTCTCTCTCCCCCTCCCTCCAAAAACTGTTCTCATTACAAAAGGATGTGGGCAAAACCCCATCATGGGGCCCCTCCAGTCTCTGCCTGGATGGCCCTGGATGTTTATGTCAATGTTTTCAGAAGTCTATGATAAATGCATATGCAGGGGGAAAAAAATGAAAACCCCCAGTCAGGCAATTACTCCTACCGCACACCGCACAGCCCGCCCACCACAATTCAAAGACTCCCCTATGTTTGGCAAACCGGTGGTCCTGATACTAAATGATAACAGCAGTGCAGTGTCTGGTTACGGCTCACAGCAGGGGTGAGCTTCACCGCCGCGCCGCTCCCAAGCGCACGGTGAGTGGCATGACCGTGTCCCCTAGACGCCCCGTGGTGCCTCCACCTCTACCACCTCCAGGACCCTCCCCCTTCCCTTCTTACGCGGTCACCCATCCATGCGGGAAAACTGCGGTTCCATTTCCCGGTGACACTGGCGTCACTCTGTCATGCGGAAAGACACACCGCTGTGTGTTCGGTCCACAGGCAGTGCGCCTACTGAACGGCAAGGAGTGCTGCCACTATCATAACATTGTCATCCATATTCAATTACGCTATCATTCACTATATCATACACTATCATACTTTTTGGACTCATTACAGTTACTGCATTGTTCTGCACTGTATCCACAATGCTGCTGCACTACTGGCACTTTAAAACGCTTTTTAAATGCTCTTTGCACAATTCAATATATGTACATATTATCCATCAGTCATTTTATTGTTCTTTATTGTGTACAGTATTGTTATAGTATAGTGTTATATAAGTATAGTAAATTGTAGGAAATACTGGGGAGGGAATGGGGAGTAAGCATTCCATTGTACTTTGCATATGAATTTGTGCGCGTTCGGCGATTGCTTGGTCACAATGGCAACCCATAGTCATAGTTTATTCTGTCGAAGTAAAAGGAGATAAGAGACAAACATAACGGATGTCGCATAGTCTTTGTCAAGTTATGAAGCGGTCATGTATTTATATTATTCATATGCCGGTGTCAAGCGAAAATGTTATTGTTTCATGTGTGACCAGTTCCTTCACACACACACCAGTTGTGTTAAAAACGATTGTGTATCGTGTGCATTGGAACGGGTGAACTGCCGTCGGATCCCATTACTCAATGTCGGTTGTCTTATTCATGAAAGTCATATGTTTTCAAAGGAACATGTACTAAAACTGCCATGATGTTTTACAGTAACATGATGGTTAATGTCATGTTGTCTTCTCTGCCAGGAGGTCTTCCATCGCTTGTATATCATCTACACGGTGGGCTACTCCATCTCTCTGGGGTCCCTCATGGTGGCTGTGGGAATCCTGGGATATTTCCGGTGAGTGGACAACCTTTTCCGATAAGTGGATGTACATTAACATGTATAAGAGTCTTGAATCCAAAAAGAATATTTTCTATTACTATTCTATTATTATTATTTATATTATTTTATTATTTTTCATGGTAAGTTTGGCAAAAGAAAGACCACATCATTAGACAAAGCCACCAGATGTTGGGGGTTTATTTTTCAATAAAAACATCATGAAGACATCATGAAAAGACGTGACGTAATCTGAAATGAACATCGATGGTGTTGCTCAACAGAGCCCTGCTGTGTTGGGAGTTTGCCACTTCATGTGTGCAGTGACAATAAAGACGGAGCCAGCAGATGATGCATTAACCCTTACCTTAACCCTTGTCTGGTTTCTTGACTTCCAGAAGCATACTTCTATGTCAGCCCTTGAGTGTAGTGGCCGGAGGGCTGGCCGGACCAAATGCTCGATTTTGCCGACGTTTTATTGTCATTCAAGCTGTCGGTTTTTACTTCGAATTTGATTTGATTCATAGAAAACACCCTCGGATATGGCATTTGTTGTCAGTGGCAGAATATTACCGACTATGGTTGTGTCTGTACACATGTAAGATTGCTGAATGGGGATGAACATGTTATAACTCCTTCTCAATTTATTATTATTTTTTTTGTTTGTTGAATGTAATGATAACTAAAGATAATTATTAGTATGCATGTTCCTGCTATTTGCTTACTTCTTCATATTATCTCACTGTCAGCAGACTTTGGCTGCAAAGAGAAAAGACACAAGACCTCAGATCTCGCATATTGAAAAGGCAGATCTTCGCTTTGCTGTCAGCTAATTAATGTGCTTTTTTGGGCTTGTGTGTGGTGTTTGTGAAGTTCTCCGATGTTGTCACATGGCGTGCGTGGCCTTGGCTCTGAGCTGGCACCAGGAAATCTTATGAGTTTAATGTGTCGTGTCCCGGTGGTGTTTGACATTCCGGGGGCTCTGTGTCCCGGAGCCCTCCGGCTCCTGTCTCCCCTCGGCCTCACGTCACGCTGCCGGACAGCAGAGCTCAGATAGCTTTCCAAGGGGCACTTCATACAAGCAGTTTCTCAAAGATGTTTTTTCTTGTTTTTGTCTCATTTTCCCCACCAGCGTCAAAATCGATCGTTTGCCTACGGATTGCTTGTCACATTTTTATTATTTTATTATTTTTATTTTCTTATTATTATAAATTAATAAGCGTAACTTATTTTCTTAATTTCTTAATTCTTAATAATCTTATTTATGTTAGCATTGTTTTTCACAACCTGTAAGTGTCACAACCTGTAACAGCATGCACTTGGTTACAGGCTATTACTGAAGTGCAGGTGGTTGTATTGCATACTACTGTGTAATCACACGGTAACAAGGACACTAACGTGAAGTGTTACCTAGCCGGCCTATCGCCAGACAGAGAAGTAGTTGCATGACAGGAAAATGCCCGGTGCTTTGATGTTTTTTAAATTGTCGGGCAGAGATTGAGAGATAAGTTGCAAGGGTTTGGACTGACTCTGGTAACTGGCTCCACACACATGCTAGTCATTGCGCTTTTACTGCTCACTTTGAGCCAAGCAATTCAATATTTGTGCTTTTCAAGCCTCTAAATCTCAAGAATGTTTTATAGTCAACTCTGGTTTCAGCTGTGCCTAATTAGAATATGCATTGTTCATGCGTGTGAGAAATCACACACACACACACACACACACACACACACACACACACACACACACACACACACACACACACACACACACACACACACACACACACGCTCTCTCTTGTACACGCACATGCACACACATTTTTTTTACCAAATACCTCAACTACTATGTTGTAGGTTGAATATTGGTGCTTTCACAAAATATTCACACAATGGGTTTGAGGGACACAATGACTGTAAATTCAGCCTTTAAAACAGGCCAGGACATTTGGATTTCTTATGTCACTCTTCCCCCCACTAATGATTGTGGAACCGACGGGAGAATCTCAAGGAGACCAACTCATGTGCGCCCCTGTCTGCCCTGTAGACGCCTGCACTGCACGCGGAACTACATCCACATGCACCTGTTTGTGTCATTCATGCTGAGAGCCATCAGCATCTTCGTGAAGGACGTGGTGCTCTACTCCGGCTCCGCCATGGAGGACATGGAGCGCGTGACGGTGGAGGACCTCAAGTCCATCACAGAGGCCCCGCCGGCAGACAAAACACAGTTTGTAAGTTGGCTGCAGAAGATGAAGAAGCAGAAGCAGCAGCAGCAGCAGCAGCAGCAGCAGCAGCAGCAGCAGCAGCAGCAGCAGCAGCAGCAGCGCTAGTAGCAATACACCACGGCTGTGATTTCCGTGTGCATCAAAACAACAGAAAACAAACATGCATGCATACGTACATGGAATTTAAGAGAGAGACACACACACGCACACACACACATCCTTTCTCGTCAACCCATGCTGGGTAGATGTAGGGATACTGCGTAATGTTTGCTGCTAGACGCTAGGCTTCTGTAGCGGCCTGCTTTAGCATTGCAGCGTCAATCAACCTTATAAGTCGCCGTGGACTGAAGACGTGACTTTGATGTGACCTCGGGGACAGCCCACGTGCAAAAGTTACCATTCCAGTTGGGCTCACCACTGCTCAACTATCAGACAATTAGGTGATATGTGATATAAGTGATATGTGATATAAGCTCCTTAGCCATACAGTTTTGTGTGTTGATAATGAATATTGCACATTTTCAGGGATATTTTCTCTTGGGACACATGGGAACGCATGGGATAAATAGAGTGAGAAATGAAGACGGTTTCAAAGATGCCGATACAGGTTTACGCTTCATAAAGCATAAAGCTTTTGTTTCTGATCCCTTTGTCATTGCCCTTTGTTTGGATGAGTGAGTAGATTAGGGGCCCTGGTGGTCCAGCACCAGTGAAGGGATGTTTACCTTGATCCGTCCTCCCTCCGTTCCACTCCGTATTAATGTTATTTATGTGGCTTTGTTCCAGGCGGCCGACTACCGTAGGGTAGGATGACAACTGCAATGTGCCTATTGCAGATATTAGTTTGTAATTCCCATTTGATTTAGTACCGAATGCAAGCGTAGGCTGAGAATGGAAAATAAGAGGGCCTCTGAGTTAATGCGTCTTATAGTGGATAAACACAAGATAATTACATCTCCATTTAAAATGGCTACTCGAGCCTTACGAGGTGTGTTTATCAATTGATTGATTAAATTTATTAAAAACTCTCTCTCTCTGGCTCTCTCCCTGGTGCTTCTAGATTGGATGCAAGGTGGTGGTGACCGTGTTCCTCTACTTCCTGGCCACTAATTACTACTGGATCCTGGTGGAGGGGCTGTATCTCCACAGCCTCATCTTCATGACCTTCTTCTCAGACAGGAAGTATCTGTGGGGATTCACCCTGATTGGCTGGGGTGAGTCGTCGGGGCGGTACGCTGCTCCACTCCTGCTGGCTTCCGTAGTGTCTAATAACTGTCTTGAGCCTCCAGTCATTGATTACATTTGAATGCCCTTTGACCTGATTTCATCAATGATCTTTTTTTTATTTTCCTGTCTTGCACTTCGCCGTATGGCTTATGTAGCGTGTTCACCGTGGGGTTTTCATACGCAGAACATAATAATAATAAAAGTAATAATAAATACAAAATTATACTTGGAAAATCCAATTTGAGCCCACATAATTCCCAGAAATGCTGTGGCACATCCCTTTTTGAATAAACCACAAGCATAACGAATTGGCCTCACAGCCCCTGCATTGTACACACTGTGCGTATTTGTGAACCGAGCACAGCGCATACAATGTGGATGCTGTGATGCCACCATGTCCTTCGCTTTCCTCCATTTTGTCAAAGATCTCTCTGATGTCGTGCGTGACAAAACACTGAATCCTCCTTGATTTTTTAATGCCGGCCCTGCTCTTGTTTTTTTTCTTCCCCTTCTTTCTGCGGTGTGTTTTTCCTCAGGAGTGCCCGCCATGTTCGTGACCGTCTGGGCGAGTGTGAGAGCCACCCTGGCCGACACAGAGTAAGTCACCCTAGGCCTCTGAGCACAGAATCACACCCTTCACTGATAGCTCAGTATGCACAGCAGGTAGGGACACCGTGGTCGCAATTGTATGTCGATTCGACCTGGCGTCTTTTAATGAATGAATGAATGAAAGCCTGGAATCAATTGAGGTGGTTTCTGTAGAGAAAGGAAAGGTGTGATGGGTCAGAGACAAACTCGGCTATTAGAGATATTCTGAAAAACTGGTAATTATTAAAATTGTACACACCTGATGAAAGGGGAAACAGTGTTGCCCCAAGAACAAAAGGCTGACCATTGAAAGAATGTTTCATTTATATTAAGACGCTAGTGAATATTGCAGAGCGTCATTCCACACTAGATTTTACGTTGGATTTTGAGGAACACTGATGCATTCCAAGTTACACAGATTGCCCTGCCACACACATACACACACACACACACACACACACACACACACACATATATTATATATTATATATATATATCTATATATATAGATATATATCTCTCTAAACATTGTCATTCATCCTTGCAGGTGCTGGGATTTAAGTGCAGGCAATCTGACAGGGATCTTTCAGATTCCTATTCTAGCTGCGATTGTGGTAAGCATGTACTTAGGGTTGTTCTCTCTCTCTCTCTCACGCTGGCTCTCTCGCTCTCTCGCTGTGTTAACAAGCGTTTCGCAGCACCTGTTGTGTCCCCGATGCTTTAGCCTAATGATGTGTCATTTGGTGCCACACATGGATGGCTTTTCTTCCCTCCAGGTCAATTTTGTCTTATTTCTGAACATAATCAGAGTGTTGGCGACTAAACTGCGAGAAACCAACGCAGGGAGGTGCGACACGCGGCAGCAGTACAAGTAGGCCCAGGCTCAGTAACCTTCACACAGACCTTGTCGGGAAACCAATTCTGACCCACTGTTTTTGAATTATTCATTCCATTTTTCGTGTTACAAACCTTCAGCCCTTAGCAAGGTAAAATATGAATGTGCTTAACCTTTTTTTGGGCATTCCTGCAAGTAATTACAGACAGGATACCATACATATAAATACATGCATGCATAACTACACACAGCTCAAATGCAGAGAAACTAATGTAACGGTGAATGTAAAGAGGAATCTAAATCCTCCAGATTTAGAATTAGATTTTATTATATTATATATTTTACAGGAAATTGTTGAAGTCCACGTTGGTGCTGATGCCGTTGTTTGGCGTGCACTACATCGTGTTCATGGCCATGCCGTATACCGATGTCTCTGGTATCCCGTGGCAGATCCAGATGCACTATGAGCTGCTGTTTAACTCCTTCCAGGTAAGGCTTGAAATCGCCGCCCGATCGAGTGCAGACTCATACGTCCCTCCTTGACTTAAGACTATTATATTGCCTTAAGTTCGACTCGGTTAGTTACCTTCTTCTTTTTTCATTTTTTTTTTCAGGGATTCTTTGTTGCAATCATCTATTGCTTCTGCAACGGGGAGGTAAGGATTTCTTCCATAATACATACAACTATTTCCACGAAGGATTTCCATCCTAACCTTTTTTTCCGCATCTTTTTGTATTTCATTATTGAAATACAAAAACATACAAAAACATTTTTTTTAAGCGAATGTCTCCTGACCGAATGTGTCCTGATCGAATGTGTTGCCTTTGCAGGTGCAGGCGGAGATCAAGAAAGCCTGGAACCGGAGGACACTGGCCCTGGACTTCAAGAGGAAGGCCCGCAGTGGCAGCAACACCTACAGCTACGGGCCCATGGTGTCGCACACCAGTGTTACCAACGTCACGGCCCGGGGGCCCCTGGCCCTGCACCTCACCACCAGGCTGGGACCCGCGCCCGTCAACGGCCACCGGACCCTGCCGGGCTACGTGAAGAACGGCTCCGTGTCGGAGAACTCCCTGCCCTCGTCGGGACAGGAGCTCCATGCCCCCGAGGAGGAGGAGGGGGAGGAGGAGCAGGAGCCCTGCGGCGAGGCGCGACAACGTGACGAGGAGAAGAAGCGCGCTCCGGCGCTGGTGGTGGAGGAGGAGGAGCGGGAGACGGTCATGTGACCTCCTTCTCCACCGCCTCCTCCGTCTCATCCTCCGGTTGAGTTTCCAGTCACTTGTAGGTGAGAAAAAAACACCTACACAGAAAACAAACAAACCTTGGCCACGGTCTTGTGCCTCCTCGGGAGGTTCCGGAAGAGACTGCGGTTCCCCGCAGTCTCTCTTTCTTTTTTTTTTTTCACGCTTGTCGCTATTTGCTCGTGGCGTCCCGTGAAAAGCGTCCCCGGAGACATTAGCGATGACGAACGACAGGCGAGACAAACGTGGGTATCACTGTATTTCGGCAACAATCCTCCGTCTGTATTCGCATGGAAATCCTCAACCGTCCTCCTTGCACCTGCCACACTGAACATGTGAAGACTCGCTCCGTGAGAAGAAGACTGCCCATCGCTTATTGCCTTTTTTCCCACACCGCATTTACCGCTCAGACTTCAAAGTTTGTTTGGCTTTCTCTTCCTTTTTTTTGGTTAATTTTTTTATTGACAGAAGGATTTAATTCCCCTCCGTCTTGGCCTAGCGAGTAGACGTGAGTCAACGATTACTTGGCAACTAAACAAAAAAAAAAAAAACCTGGTCCTGAATCCCATTCATACGTGGAAGTGGATCTGGAGTCTTGAGGGGACGCTGACGAAGGTGTCGGTGCTCCGTGGAAACAGCAGGGGGGTTTGTTATTACAACCGAGTGAGAGCAGCTACATACAAGAGAGGATTTACTGGGTTCTCTATTCGCACCAACGTCTGAATAGGGAAAAATCTGTTCATTCTCAGCCGAATGGAACATGCCATGCGCCTGAATACAGTATGTGCTTCTATGTAAATATGAATGTACTCAGGTTTATTAGAATCCGATTTTCTTTCATTCTTTTTTTTTTTTTGAACACTAGTCTTAAAGTTGTGTAAGTCGGCATGTCTTTGCAAAAATATTGTCTTATTTAAGGCCTTTCAGAAAAAAGTAAGTCTGCAAATTATGTTTTTTTTTATATGGGGTTTCATAGTATTTAAGTAGTTGCTCATTGTACATTTTCAGCCGTCGAAGTTCTAAGTAATTAACACTCTATTTAACACCAACATAAGAATATATCTTCGACGTTTATCAATTTCAAGGGGTCCGCGCCTGCAGGGCAGCCAGTCGTACGGATGTCCTCCTGAGAGCAAATTTCTCATCATGTTTTTTTTCAAAGGGAACCAAAT
>CM051005.1:9042213-9044713 GCA_027704905.1 Muraenolepis orangiensis | reverse complement strand
CATTCCCCTAGTAACATTTCACCGCCCTCCACAGATTTACCACTTTTGATTTTATTTTCTATTATTTTGTTTGTGGTCAGAGTTGGGAAGGTGACACACCCCAGAAAAAAATGACCTTTTTTTTTTTTTTTTTTTTTAATGAAAAAAAAAACATCAGCAAAAATGTCCGTAAACTCAACCCTTGTTACTGTTTAGAAGGGGGAAAAAACGTTTTAAATTAAGCACTTTAATGAACTACAATACAGTGTTTTGTTTTCGATTGTACTTTGTAAATGTATTGTGTTTTGGATTCAAGCGTATACCAGGGCAAGTTGTCATAGAGCTAAAGTTATATTTGTTGTTTTCACATACCTCTCATTGAATTTAAAATGTTGTTTTTCATTATTTATATAACTGAAATATATATATACGTTAATTGTTCATAAATATGATTTTGCTTTTGATATGTGGAGAATGTTTGCAAGAGACCATTGCTTGTTTGCTTGTTTTTTTTAGTCCATAGTTATAGGCAAGTACATGTACATTTTGAATAAAACAAGATGGTGTTTGCTGTTTGCTAATGTTTAAAATGTATTGAAAATAACACAATAAATATATATTATTTTTACCGTATTGCTCTCTTGGTTGCCTTTAAAAAAATGTCTTGGTGTGGAAAAAAAACAATGTCACAAATACAAAATACAATTCAATAATACAACACATCGTTCAAAAAAAAATATATATATATGTATCCTCAGTGCTTTGTATTTATTTATTAACAATATTTACAAATCATATTTTCATAAAAAGCATCCAAAAGTAAAGGCCATTGGATGATATGACGTTTGCTTTACTTTGTTTCCTTCCGCAATGTCTGCAGGGTTTGTCCATAGAAAATGAGAGACTGTCCATAGAAAACAAGAGTCTGTGTTCTCCTTTTAGATTTTTGTTTGTGGTTCACTTTTTAGCCCCGCCTTTCTTGGCTCCGCCCTTGGCCCCGCCCTTGGCCCCTCCTCCTTTGCCTCCTTCCTTCTCTCCCTTGTCTCCTTTGTCCGCACCTTTCTTGGAGCCGCCATCCTTTTTTGGGCCGCCCTTCTCTCCTTTCTCCCCCTTCTCTCCCTTCTCCCCCTTCTCTCCCTTCTCGCCTTTCTCTCCCTTCTTCTTCTTCTTCGTCCCTTCTTCTTCCTCCGGCTGCTCCTCCTTCCCTTCTTTGGCTCCCTTGCCCTCTTTCTTCCCCTCCTTGGCCTTCTTCCCCTCCTTGGCGTCCACCTTCCCGGCCACCGTCTCCACCTCCACCTTCTCCTCCACCTTTGCAGCTGCGATCCGGAAGAAGAAACAAAACAATTGAAGACATCTCCACACAGAAACCAACCAAAGAAATAACACACACACACACACACACACACACACACACACACACACACACACACACACACACACACACACACACACACCTGGTATCATACCAGACCCTCTCTCTTCCCCCCCTACCCTACCACCCGACCGGAAGAAGAAACAAATCAATTGAAGACATCTCCACACAGAAACAAACCAAAAAACACCACACGCACACACACACACACACACCTGGTGTCATACCAGACCCTCTCTCTTCCCCTCATCCTACCTCCTCCCCTTAACAAGCCAAGTGAGCTGAGAGGGGAGACTGAAAAGTGAAGAGACGGACCTGCCTTAAGTGGGTCATGCGCTAATGAAGGCTCTCTCCATCGCTAATAACAAACGTGTTCATTCCTCTAATGGGATTCTATGTAATGAGCGCCCTCCGATGACAAATGCAACATTGAATGTTCAGTGGACTCAAAAGGCATCCTAAGCTGCAGTTCATCGAATTCTGCACCAAATGTTATATTTATATAAATATATACTGTTTATATATATATATATATATATATATATATATATACATATAGTTATGTCATGCAATGTTTTAGCTTGAATATAAGCAGTCAGCAAAGTGCAATTCATAATTGTAGTCCCTTTTTGGAAAACATTCGTAGCAACTGAAAACACTGTTGCACTGAGAATACGATATAGCCCGTCGTCATACGAATCGTCTGTGGATTTCTGTGGAATCGTGTGTGTATTGTCTGTGTGTCATGACGCATGGTGTGCATGATTGCTTTGGGATTTCACATGTATGTATACATGTGAAATCCCAGTCTCTCAAAAAGAGACTGGGAAGAAAGGGCAAGGAAGAGTATAGACTAGAAAGTGAGAGAGAGAGAGCGGGGAAGATGGGCCGTGGAGAAACACTCTGGTGTCTCTTTACATAGTACATACATATATACTTTACATCAGGATCAATTGTGAATAGTATTGGTCAACAGAAACTCCCTGAAATACATTAGACTGTCTTCTATGAATGCCGTCTTTGTTCCAATGCTATCCTTGAACCCCTGAATTCGCATTTCAATTTCAACATAACCAATTCCCTCAAAGCTGACTTGAAGTTCAGCAACCCTTGCTCACATAAACTCATCATATGAATACATATATCAAT
>CM051005.1:8919713-9037213 GCA_027704905.1 Muraenolepis orangiensis | reverse complement strand
AAGGTGTTAAACAGGAAAGCCAAAGCGAGAGAGACAGAGAGAAGCAGAGCGATAAGGACATTCTACTGTAGATAGCAGCGTGCTTCAAAGAAGCAGTGAGCTATTGATAGAAGGATTAACGATGCAATAACAAAGGACTTACATCCTGGAATCTCTGTCAGTTCACTGAGAGGAGGGACGGTCTCCAACGTGTTGGCATATGACTTGGCGGCCAGTCTCTGGGCGTGGCGCGCCTCGATTTCCTTCTTGGTCCTAGGAATTCGGCACTTGAATATGCAACATAATGTGATCACTGAAGTGGGAAAAGGAGGACAATACAGACAGACAGAGAGAGAGAGGGCTCATAATCAATACTTTTTCAGAATATAACATTTGGAGATTCTTGGTGGTCTTGCTTGCAATGTTAATAACCACAAACATTATTCATTCAGATTCATGCACGTTAGGATCACCCTGGTAGGGAGTATACATGTGGATGTGTCCAGTATGATCACATTTGAGATTACACAAGGTAACAACAAGATGATAACAAACGACAACAAACAAATCTGCTTTGCATTCACACTACCGTCGTGAGGTTGTTATAAATCAATCACGTTATCAATCAATCACGTTAGGCAGCTGTAGCTCAGTCAGTAGGGACTTGGCTTGGGTACCGGAAGGTTGCCGGTTGAAGTCCCCGACACACCTGGCCACTGCCAGGGTGCCCTTGAGCAAGGCACCAGACCCCCTACACTGCTCCCCGAGCGCTGTGTATGCAATAGCTGCCCCACTGCTCCCAATACTAGGATGGGTTAAATGCAGAGAAACTAATTTCACTGTGTGTGTACATGTATGTGATCAATAAAGAGGATTCAATCCTCCAGATTAAACATTGTTGCTAATACTCGCGTGGTTTTTGCTCTGCCTCCCAGAATAACACCTGCGCTGGCGAGATACATACACCACATACATACAGTGAGTACTTATTTACGAAACTGTGAGCATCAATCTTCTCCCAACCGCCCTCCAAAAAAACCTTTAAAAAATTGCAAAAATACTACTTACCAACTGCTAAACCAAACATCGAAAAGATGCCGATGACCTGCCATAGCCTCAGCCCCCAGAAGACCACCGTCTCTGAGTCGACGGGGTCGGGCTTCTTCGGGGGGTCTGTGGGTAAGAGCTGTGGGATGAACGGAACAGGTTCATTCAGAAACATTTCAGACTGGGTTTCAGACCCGCCTCACATCTCAAGATTCAAGATTTGTATTTGCTCATATGCAAGTACAATGGAATGCTTACTCCCTATTCCCTCCTGCAGTGTGATTTTGTTATGCTGTACACAATAAAAAGAACAATACAAAGAACAATAAAGTAATTAATGGATGATATATACATGAGTTGAATTGGGCAAAAAGCATTTAAAAAGCAATTTAAAGTGCCAGTAGTGCAGCAGCATCATGAATACAGTGCAGAACAGTGCAGTAGCTGTAATGAGTCCAGAAATGAGTATGTAATATGGATAACAATGTTATGATAGTGGCAGCACTCCCAGCAGTTCAGTAGCACTCCTAGCAAAATATCTTTACAAATGGTCGCATTTAAGATATTCCTAAACGCGCAATTTGCTGGAATTTGCTGAGCAGCTTTTCAGAATATGTCGGCACCTCAGATGAGTGTGTTTTAAAGCAAGTGAAAGATTTGGGGCTTTTTAAACCTGCAGAGGATTGGAAAGATGCAATGTCACTTAGCTGTTTCTACAAATCTGTTATTATCAAATTATTTGTTAGTATCACCTGCCAAAAAAAAACACCTAACGAATATAGATCTGACCTTTTCTGACCACAGAGACAAATGTCTCTTGTTCAGGAAGAAAAAAACACTTAACATAGGCAAAGTCTACAACACACACACACACACACACACACACAAGCTAAATAGATACCTTTGGAGTGTTAATAGCGTTAATGGTGTAAGTTGAAAGTTACAAATATCAAAGAAAAGCAAGAAAACGATCAATAGATGTGAATAGAACACCTTTAATGTCTACTGGGCTATAGTAGGAGAGCTGAATGTATTACAGTAGTGTTTGAGTGCAGGGTCACTGGAGAAATCCATACATATATGGATACATACATACCCTATTAAACAAGGTTTTCTAAGAGAGCTATTTTGATTATCTTTGCTGAAAGATGAAGGCTATACTACTCAGCCTACAAAGCACACCGTTTTGTAAAGGGATGTTAAAACCACACCCAACTTATGGGTGTGCTTGGTGGGAGTTAACGCGCATCAGTAATCTCGCCCACATAAAACCCTCGACTGCGTGTTATGTGGGTTCATCTAATGCGGTGCAGTCTAATACAAATCATATTACTGCGGTGATTTTTGTTAGAACGTTAGAAATTTGCCCCTTTTCCTCTTTGCAAAACACAATGGCTCATTAAAAGGAGGACTGGCTTCTTCCAGATTGAAATGGACGTTTTGGCGATATTTCACACGGTCCGTTTGAGTGTCACAAACTATTTCAATGATATTACAAATAAACAGCTTTGAGTATCAAGCTGTGATGCGCTTTTCCTGCATATGTTTAGGGATCGTGGGGAAGTGTAATCGTGTTTAAATGACAGTAGAAAAACGTTGTATAGCGATGTTTCTCATGATGTCACACTGACATTTACATTTACATTCACATTGACACACATACAAAAAAACACGTGACGTTTTTGTATGTGTTTTCCGGTTGGCAAAAAGCGACACATGACCCGAACTTTACATGCGAATGATGTGATTCTAAGGAAAAGTAACCGTTGTTTTAGGCATTATGCCGTCAAGTTGGTTGCACAAATCGGTTTCAAAAGGGTTCTAGTATACGTTTCTTGAGGATTCCAAAACGAGAAGCAAAGCGAGAGGCCTGGATAAATGCAATTCATAGAAAGAACTGGGAGCCTTCAGGTCGCTCGCGACTCTGCGGTAAACACGCAAGACTCAGGATTCATATTGTCCATGTGCAACAAGTACAATAAAATGCTTACTCCCCATTCCCTCCCGCAGTATTATAAGTAATAGTTATTTTCTAAAATACTAAAGGCCTACTGTAAAGATACTATACACAATAAAGAATAACAATAAAGTGACTACGTATCGTATCTACATCTTCCTGTCAGGTCAGTATTTATTTGGCAACAATTATGTTTAGAAACATTTGATGATTTGATTAGTTAATGTTTTGGTACGAATTATCTCAGTTATTGGAATTTAAACTGTTCGTAAAACTCATAATAAAATGCATTTTGCATGGAATAAGGGTTAAATAGTGACCACTAAGGGAAAACTGATAAGCTTCCAGTGATTTGAAAGCCTTGAGAGACTCCTTCGTGCCTATCCCTGGCAGGTCGATCAGGTGGAAATATCACCGAAGCTCAAATCTGGCCAAAGAGTGGGGTTGTTTTGCCATCCTTTAATGCGTACAGGTCTGGAAGTAAAGCCGAACCTTTATCATACGTTAGTTTAGAAGAATATTCAGAGACTAGAAATAACGTGAAGCAGTCGAGCACATCATACTTTCAATGTAAAAGATGCCAATAACAAGGAGCTTTTGCCAACCGTAAAACTGTGCATGCGTGGAAATTCTTTGTTGGGAAAACTTCATTGTTGGGAAACAAGAAACCTCGCTATTGTGATCAGAAGCTAACCCTCTTTTGTTTTCACAAAAACAACTGCCACTTTTTAACACATTGTCATCAAAACACTTGTAAGTCGTCAATAAGATCCCCACCCTAATTTCACATTGTTTAATCAATGTAATCATTAAAGTTTTAAGTTGACTTAACTAAATTGTAATATGTTGAAGAACTGCATATTGTCACTTGTATTTTCAATAGCTAATAGCAATTTGGTAAATTAAGTGAATATGTGTGAATATTTCCATTTGTATTCATCACATAACAATTAAAAAAAAACGGTGATCTTGCCAACGGTGATCTTGACTAAAAAATGTATGTGAATGTAAGGTGGGGATATCATTTATGATCCTAATGTTTTTGGAGGCCAATCCAATCCACATTGAGGGAGCTATTGGATATACAAGCGAACATATGCTAACACAACACAACAATTTAGCTCAAAATAAACTCTAGAAACGTGATTTGGACTGAGGCCCATCCAATACAAATGGACTATCTGTTAAAAACGTTATTAGTAATCGTATCCAGAAAAGAGTTAGACCTATCTGTGTGTTATTACTAAAATATAAATAGACGCCCATTTGTTTGAAATATTTTTCATTCTTTAATTAAAAAAATAAAATTAAAATTAAAAAAAACCTTTTAGCTGATCCCTAAACATCTGCAGGAAAAGCGTGATGCTCAGCAAAATAACAGTGTGAAATATCGCCCAAAACAGGCGAATGTCGAATATCAAACAAAAATCCCCATGTTATTTTGAGTGAAACCAATGACAAAGTTCTAAAAGTGTGCCTACAGAAAGTAAACGTCGCTAAAACGCGCCAGGAAACAAAGCTCTGCACAGTGAATCACTTTCCAATTGCTAGATGTTTGGTGGCGTCACTGATCTAATTCGTTGCTTGCTCTCTCCTCCTTGTGCCAATCCAGTGGTTTTATAAAGTGTAAGGGCTGCTAATGCTATGCTTTCTCACAACTTTGCTAGTGTACTGTCCCTTTAAGAGAGGAAACGTCGGAAGTTCGGAACGAAGCCAGACGCGGGCGGAAAGAACGAAGTCAAGGAGTGCGTCTCCATTCGTGTGCTTAAAGGACTACTGTTATAACGTTACAGGTTGGTAACAGTGTGTTGTTACATAGCGCGTAACCGACACGTGCGTTCTTCTTCAGATGTTATTTTAGTGGAATGAGGTTTTATTTCTCAATGACTAACACTGCAAAACATAATCGCCGCCAGGTTTGCGTGTGAAATTGACGGGACGTCATTACGTCATTACGTCGGCGACCTCCGCATTTAACGCCCAGGAAAAAAAAACGGGTGTGCAAATATAAACAAGTTAACACATCAAATAAAATGTTTATCATGTATTATAGCTAATGTTCATACTATGAAAGAATTCTAATTATATAAATATTATTATATCAAATATGTTCATCTTGGCACACACACACACACACAGTATTTCTTCCGGCAATGTAACCTTTGACGAAGAGATGTATGTGCATAAGCTTGCTTATTCCTGGCAGGTTGTTGTTTGATTAACGTTAGGGTTGCGAATACGCTGCCAAATGTAAACCACCATTAGAACATTCCATAAGAACATCTCTTTGTTATCATGTGTTTTCCTCCCTGGTTTGGCCTGTTGCTACGTGGTGCCACATTAACACATATTGGTTATGTTTTCTTCTTATTATTTTTCTTCTTCTTATTATTTTATTTTATCTATCTTATCTGTCTTATTTTAACATATGTAACTATGAAATTATTTGACTCTGTGTCATTTTACTGTAAAGCGCCTTGGGTGTCGAGAAAAGCGCTATATGAAATAGAATGTATTATTACTATTATTTTCACCCATTTGTCTGACCGGTTGTCTGTTAGCAAGATAACTCAAAAAGTTATATGCGGAATTGGACAAAACTTGGTGGCCAAAGAAGGCTTTTGGCGCAGATCCGGATCCAGATCCAGGAATTTTTTGAAGGATTCTTAAGCATTGAAAGATAGGGCAAAGGAGACGTTTTGGTCTGGCTGAGGTCTTTTTGTTGTCTCTATTTACATACAATTAGTAATATACATGTTTTCCTAAAAACTCCACCATGAGTATATATATATATATATATATATATATATATATATATATATATATATATATATATATATATGTATATATATATGTTAGGCAAATAACATTGTCCATATGCATTTTGCAATGTAGCCTACAAACTGATCTGATACACTGATACACAATTGAGACCAACATTGGTCAGTTCAGGTACTATTAATATATGTTTCCCTAAATTATCTCAGCCGTGTAAAAACAAATCCATCGTGGATATATGGAGTAAATGACATGGCTTTGTTCTGTTCTGCTGCCTGTTTTAGTTACATGTGCCATGTTCCCCAGCTTAGCTTGTGTCACTGTCATGGTGGTTACTTCTGACACACACACACCTCAACCGACTGCCTTGTGCTCTCACAGGTTATCTCCTAACCAACATGAACAAAACATCAGTGGCATCACTGGTAGTAACACCCCCCCCTCTTTCTCTTGCTTTTCCCTGTTAACATGTCAGAGGTTTCATTGCGGGTGTGTTTATTAGCCTTTGTTAAAAAGTGCCGGGTTGGCCCCACCGACATATCCATCGCTTTGCTTAAACAATAAACATGCCATGCATGAAGCTACACCTTTTCAAGCCATGCGGGACATCAACAGCCCACGGCAGTAGTAGCCTCCCATCCCCTCCCCTTTCCCACCCCTCAGCTGGTCCCGGGGAACGGGGGGAAACCGTGTGGAGACCGTGTGCACACCAGTGTAGCAATACTCGGGCTCTTACCTCTGGATCCGGGATCTGGGACAGCACGGAGGACCAGCAGTGAGCCAGCAACAACACTCCCCAGCCCAGCAACACCAGCTGGCGGAGCCGCCCGGGCCGATGCCCTGCCATCCTTCTCCCTTCTCCCTTTCGTTCACACCCCCCCCCCGCCCTCCCACCTCCCCCCTTATTCCCCTGCCACCTCCCTCTCTCTCTCCCTCTCTCTCTCTCTCTTTCTCTCTCTCGCTCTCTTTCGCTCCCCCTCTCTCTGCTGGGCGGATGACGCTGCTAGGCGCCAGACAGGACCACAATGGCTTCCACAGGTGATTGACGGTTATTACGGCTGCACTGACTGCTCCCTATCATTGAGTGCAGCTATGCCCTCCTCTGCTCCGCAGCTCCGGCTTCTGTGCCTCGTGTCCCTCGGATGAGCCAGCGAGGGAGACATGGCAGCGTGTGGGAAAGGGCAAATGGGAGCTCTTCCTCGTCGAAGGCAGCTGTTTAAAAAAGGCTGCACTTACCGGAGCGGAGCTAGCTCGCTCGCGGGGGACATTAATTAGTTAGGAGGCCTGGTGTGGTTTACAGGCCAGTCATCCTGCTAGGAGCAGGCGGTGAGCACAGGATGGGGGGATGGGCAGTGTGGTCATTTCAGGGTCAGCTTCTCAAAAGGTGTGGCTTCAAAGAGGGCAAAGTGCAGACCATGTGTGGGCTTTTAAGTAGCTACTGCGGTTGTAGTGCTATGTGTGTTGTACTAGGGATGGTAAGATTCACCGATTAGCATCAGTACACCCGCTTAAAGGTTCACGATGCGATTGCCCGATCAAAAAAGTGTGCACCAGACATACATGAAGTCGAGGTGCATCGTTTCTAAAATCTTTGCCACGGTAAAATCGTATTTATTTATTTATTATATGCCTTATTATTTAAAAAATGGAATCAATAATTAGAAATTCCACTTCTCTTTCTCAAGCGCGCTCTCCACTACTATCAGTGGCCAATTCCCATCAAGTCTATATAGTGTCCACTGTAACATGTTCATTACAAGCATCTATTTTGGCCTTGATGTGATGTGGGATTTAAATATTAAACCCAACCGCAAACACTTTTGTTCTAGCCTTGGCTTGTTATATAATATGAAATATAATATGAATAACTTCTAGTTAATAAGTCTAGTTGTACCTTGAGAGCCATCATTTCCGACTTCATGATCCATGGGAAGGCTGAATGTGAAGGCTATCGGAAAACTAGAATTGATGTAAAAACAGAATTATTTTGTGCAGATTACATCAATTACACATTCTAGTCTCCCCTCTACTTTCCCTATTAAAGTTCTCGCAAAACATGCGTTAAAATTCTTCCATATGCCACTATCATAACATTCACCCATATTACTTTACACTATCATGTAATGGGGAGTAAGCATTCCATTGTACTCGTTGCAAAATGGCAAATAAAAACATCTTGAATCTTGAATCTCGAAATGTTCCAAGGTCAGGAGACACGTGTGACCGTAATGTTTTGTGTCAAAAGCCGTGCAATCTCCCAATGGCACAAAAGGTGATTGTTTGAATTTCTGTTCCTCTGCCCTTCTCCTGAAGTCAATAGTATGTGACAGGAGGAAACACACACTCAGGGACATGGACGGCTCCCTGAGAGTCAAAGCCCCATCCCTTATCAGACTTTCACAAAGGAGTGTTTCTTCTACCGCCAGTGTTCCTTTGGAAGTGTGCCTTTATATCGGTCAAGGGCACTCAAGAAGAAGCCCCTTTACCTGACACTAGCATCCTATCTGACTTCTTAACTTTCATTCAATCATTCAAAACCGTCTAGATATTCGTCTTTTGAGGATGTGTAAAGCCATGAAACCTCAATAGAATAACTTGCCGACCAGAACCAAAACTAAACAAAAAGGCAACTCCTAATTTCCTAATGTCTCCACCGGTTGATCAGATAATTATTTTCCCTCCAAGATACTATGTGTGATCATGAAAGACATCTATGGTCTTGCCACAGAAAGACACAAAAGGAACCTTTCACGCCATATAATCCTCAAATAGCCTTTAGAAGTTCCCATCAAGGTCAGAACAAGCAGGGCCAGTGCTTCCACCGTCATGGCCACCAGACTGTAAACAATCCCCCTTCAGCTCGGGTTATATCACACAAAATTTAGCTGAAGAGATTTTTGTCCTTCCTAAAAACATTCTGTATTCTTCTGTATGTTTTTAACTTGACCCTTTTACTGTTTGTGGAAAAAGTGTATGTATTTAGACGCAATGCTATAGAAGAATATAATTCTTCTAGAATTCTACAAATCGAATGCTTGTCCATTAGGTTACTTTTGCTCTTGAAGCAAAAGGACACAGAGGAAGGTGATCGATACAAGACAGGAACAAAAACATGTAGACATACCCAATATTAGGGGGAAAAACATATTCAGTTCAGTGATATGCAGCTGGCACTGATCTGATGAGAGAGAGAGAGGGGGAGAGAGAGAGAGAGTAAATGTCACTGTCTTATGGCAGGGAGATGACAATTAGCAGACCTAACCGCCGACCGTTCTGCCCACCCACGGGCTACAGCTGTCTTCGGAAAAGAAATTTGCAGAAAGGCTCAGTTAGTCACATGGCATGGATATCTGCATCACTGGCTGTGGTCATGTGAGTGACACATGTAACAGAATCGATGATTCAACCATCCAGTTCGATTTTCCCCGTTTCCTCTTGAGAATTGTCCTCCCACTCTGAATGTGCCATTTCG
This sequence comes from Muraenolepis orangiensis, assembly GCA_027704905.1. Classification (NCBI taxonomy): domain Eukaryota; kingdom Metazoa; phylum Chordata; class Actinopteri; order Gadiformes; family Muraenolepididae; genus Muraenolepis; species Muraenolepis orangiensis. The sequence goes on along the minus strand of CM051005.1, from coordinate 9,027,980 downwards.
GTGGCCACTAACAGCCTGATGTCATGGGTGATCCAAAACAACGAAAGTGCACATGAAGAAACTACTACTGCTTTAACGGCTAAAATAATAAATACTACATACATGGGTAGATAGATACAGATCTTGTATTTTGCAATCAGGAATCAGAGAGCGGAAAGTACTTATTTTTTTCTCTTTTAGAAAGCAAGATTAAATGTGCAGTTAAAGAAGATGTATATCTTCCCAGATGCTGAGAAGGTAGGAAAGGGTCATTCTCTTTAGTGAGAGATCAGCTCAGCACCGGGAGCCTAGAGTCTGAAAAGATATACGAGAGATGGTTGGTGGTTTGCTAAAAGGACCAGTGTGCATCCGGTGGTTTGCACTTCACAGCACAGTGTGTAAAAAGAGAGAGAGAGAGAGAGAGTGTGTGTGTGTGTGTGTGCTGAGAAGGCAAGGCAGTCAGGGATGTGTATGTTGGTACGCATATAGGGGTGCTAAATTGACATATATTTGTAATTCAATGAGTTGTTTGTGTTTTTTGTTCAGTATACTTGTTAAGATGTTTTGGATCGTACAATGTGCAGCAGTGAGATATTATATATTTGAAAACTGATCACATGAAATGACTCGTGTTGTGTGTAATAATGTAGATACATATCCCTCTAAAAACTGTAAGCTACAGTATGTCTGCCTAATAGTCTTAGTAGTGCAATGTTCTAAACGTATACAGTAAGTGAAGTGTGTATTTATTAAAAAGACGAAAATGGGACAATCCAACTTCCAAAAAACGTTCTTTCCAAGGGGAAACGAGCATTATATAACATTACAGTTGAGCTCCAAGTCAAATGAGCACTTTTCCCTTTTCGGTTGTGTGTTTGACTTAAAGATTAAAAATGATGAGCCGGAACGAGCTGCGTGTCACCAGGGGGTCACATGGCTGTCCACAGCGCCACCTGGTGGCCATCAGCGGAGTGTTGACACGGTACACTGGCTCCCTGCGTACTGCTTCATTGTTGTGCTCTGTGGTTTTCAAGATTGCCAACATAAACAAATCTCAACTTGACTAATGACTAATCAATGTGCTGGGGTAACCTAAACGCAGGTCACATAGTTGGCTGTGAGCCATATATGTTACGGTGAGACAAAGAGAGGAAGTGTGTGTGTGTTTGTCAGCAGTATAGCTACTATGAGTCAGTATGGATTTTGAGTTCATGGCCCATGAGTTGTTGTGAACATAATCGGCGTGAATCAATCCCGGTACCAATACCAACGTCGGTGGGGAAAGGGGAATATACGATTGCAATGTGGCTTGTATTAAATGTGGTCGAGCATGTATATATCCAGCGCGTGATCCGTGTAAAGATATCACCGTTATATCACCTTATTTCTCTACTGTAAACGTGCACACTATAGGCACAGAACGTTATGTGTCTTTCCATTGCATGTAAATGAGGTGCCACGGCGAGATGAATGTACTCTCAGTCGAGAGACACGACCCGTTTACCGGCCACGAGAAACGTTAGAGAGCTCTGATTCCTTCTAACTTTAACCTCTGCTCCCACTGTGTTTACTTTAGTTTCTGGATGCAGTCAAATGGCCTGCGAGAAGAAGCATTGGTCCAAAACGAGGGAATACCTCGGGAGGAGGAAGATGGAGAAAGAAGTCATTCAAAGTAGGAATGACAAATAGGTGAGGCTGTTTACGTACGCTGTGTTTACATAAGTTTGTGTGTTTGGTTTGGTGGGTTATTGGGCATTTTGGGGAATAAATCTACACCTTTCTGCACAGCACAGCACAGCTCCATGAAACAATATATAAACTGTTTGGCGTAAGTGTCTTAGTTTTGAAGTGATGACACTGTTTTATGACTGAAATAAACGAGTACAGGATACATCCATTCCGCAAAAGTCACAGTTGCCAATATAGAAACATTGTTTAATTGTTTTAACATACTGATATTAGTGTTACTGTGTTTTTTTGTGAATTATAGGCTATATTGATACATATCTGAATTCATCGGAATGATAGATAAATAAAATAAAAACAGCACTGTATGGGGATTTCATTTAAATGTATTCAGTCTATCTGGTGCCTAGACACAGAACCATTTGCTCCAATTGTTAGCAATTGTCTTTGCTCGACACGGGCAAAGGCGTTTTTTCACGCCACTGCACACGTGAAAAAATGTTTATGGCATCTAGTTCGGATCAGATTGCGTTCAGTAAAGAACGCAATCCGGTTCCTCACCTTCCACCCTGGAGGCATTCAACACACACACAAGACGTTATGTCTCCGAGCATATAAAGGCTTTCTTCATCCAGCTAGTACCAAAGTCTGATATTTTTGTCTTGTGGCACTTTCTCGGAGTCCAATGGGGACCTGCCGAATGATCTCCCACAGGCTCCTGGAGGACATAGTGCGGTATTTGAAGCCGAACACAAACTAACTCAGCCATGCTTTTAAATTTAGCGTGATGTGGGGGGGGGGGGGGGGAGGGAGAGAGAGAGAGAGAGAGAGAGAGAGAGAGAGAGAGAGAGAGAGAGAGAGAGAGAGAGAGAGAGAGAGAGAGAGAGAGAGAGAGAGAGAGAGAGAGAGAGAGAGAGAGAGAGAGAGAGAGAGAGAGAGAGAGAGAGAGAGAGAGAGAGAGAGAGAGAGAGAGAGAGAGAGAGAGAGAGAGAGAGAGAGAGAGAGAGAGAGTTTACTGGCGAAGGCCGTTTAGCAACATCGGAAACTAAATAACTTGTATAGGCTGTGTGAATGCAGAGGACGCTCCCTGCTGGGGAGCTACACTATAGACCGCTAGTTCTAGAAAGAGTAGTATCTAAAGAAAACACTAAGGTCACACTGGAAATAATACTCCCCAGACATGTGCTGGGGAGCTGAACAAATTTCCCTATCGGTAGTCATGAGATTCCAAACATTTTGTCAAGTCAGAAGTAATTAACAGAAAATAATGCACTCCTGTCCTGCATTTCTGTCCTTAATTGAGTCTATAGCGGAGAAATGATTCCTGCGATAAGCTGTCGGAACCCACGTCCTCAGAGGCTATGATGAAGTACAGACACATGAGCTCCAAGTGACTTGATTAAGGTTACTTCAAGCACCGGGGAGCCATCGAGAGAAGCCCGCCATGGGAGCAGAGCAGAACAGAATAGGGGCTTAATGAACCCACAAAGAAACACATCTCCCCGCTCCTCTTCCTCTGTTTTGTGCTTGGCCGACTTAACGGGAAGATGGCGCCGCCCTCCGCTGCTCCTCTCGCTAGGAACCAGCAAGGTGTTGCTTATGCTCCCTGGTTAATGCGCCTGCAGGAGAACGGGCGCTTGACCTGGCTCATCATGTCACTCTGAAGCCCCAGGTCCTCCCAGGGCGTTTCACCTCACCCCAGACGAGGAGATGGGAGACAGGCAGACCTTTCTGAGATCATCAAGATAAGCTCCTTTTTTTTTTTTTTTAGAAGCAAGCACCTTTTCTCTTTCTGTCTGTAGGCCTGTGTCTGCAGCCACAACTATAGATGTGCTTTGAGATAAGGTCCTATGGCTTAATCTTATGGTTTGCGTATGGTCCGTGTTTATATCGTACAAATAAGACGGACATTCGACACTGGAACCGTTAGAAATAATAAAGAGCGCTCAACTAATCGCACCACACTGAATCTTCTTGTCACGGCGCTGAAAGCAAGGCAATGTAGCGATTCACAAGAGGATGTTTTCGCTAGATCTAGCTCGGCCTTCTCCAGCTGCTGCTGCTCAAGGGTCGCTGCCCTGCAACGAGTCTCCTGGGAAACGTCCTCCGCCTCCTCGCACCTTCACTTCACCTCCTGCTCTCTGCAAGAGAGGAACAGAGGAATTCACCATAGGGCGAGAAAATGGACCATGGCAACAGACCACAGTTTATGGTTTATAAATCTATACAGCTATAGGTGGAGAAAATGGACTGAAATATATGTTCGTATCACAAAAGTAGTTTTGAAGAGGTGCAGAAGTCAAGTCAAGTCGAGTCAATTTTATTTGTATAGCCCTTAATCACAGTTATAGTCTCAAAGGGCTTCACATGCCACATGTTTACAACACCCCCCCCCCCCCCCCCCCCCCCCCCCCCCCAAACCCTTACATTTAGGGCATTTGCTTTTATCCAAAGCGACTTACAAGGTGTACATTTGTTGAAGCAGACAATAGCATAACACTGAGGTACGCAAACATAACAATAGAGCAGTTCACAAGCATTCATATTAACAAGATGAATAACACAATTTCGTACTGCCAGGTCACCTGCTTAAGTAGCTGTGATAAGGGCGTGTTATCAACATTAAGGATATACACTTGCTAGAATATACAACATGCTAAGAGCTATTAAAGCCCTTAGCCGCCCTAAGGGCAAGAAAAAACTCCCTTAATTACGTAGGAAGAAATCTTGAGAAGGAACTTCTCAAAAAGAGAAAGGGATTTGTATTCCATGTTCCATGGTCGGTTCCATTCCATTCCATTCCATGCCGAGCTAGTATACTACTAGCTCGACCTAAAGCCCTCTTTAATCACCCATTTAATACCATTTTGAACATTGACATTAAATTACAAGTTCTATAGTTATTGTATTAGACATGCAAACAAAAGAACAGCCGTGACGCCCGAAAATTCAGTAAAGGTCTTTCAATCTGACACATTAACACAACATTAGTAACCTAAGCACTAGATCACACAGAGGGAAACTTGATTTACTCTCTGTAAGGCTCAATTTTCAATTTTACTGCCCAAGCCAAAATCCACTTGAATTCCAAATTCCAAACTCAAATACAGTGACAACAAATATCATTTAACGGATTACTTGCATACATACCGTGCAGAAGTAATGCCATTGCTGCTGGCGCCCTCTTCTGGCAGATTTGGAGTACTGCAGGTCGCTGTCTTGACGCTGGGCTGGCTGCCTCCATCTTCTCTCTGCAACCGTTGGACATAACATTTTGTATGGAGCGCATGGGCAGCTTAAAGAATATATTGCTGTTTCACCTTCTCTTTGCGTACCTTTAAGGAGAGCTGCTGAATCTCCTTCTGTAGTTCCTTGATCTTTGAGTCTTTCTCAGCTACCAGCTGCACAAGCTTCGGGACTGGCGGTGTGTAAGCGTTGCTTAGGGGATCTTGGGTGGCCTCGCTCTGTGGCATATCTTGCCGTTGACTGTGCCTGGCCAGCACGTTCTGCAGACTGCTCAGCTGTTTCTGACAAAACAGGATTAGACATAAGTTAGGGGGGGCAGTAGCTCAGTGGATAAGGACTTGGCTTGGGAGCTGCAAGGTCGCCGGTTCAAGACCCGGAAACACCAGGTTACTGCCTAAGTGCCCTTGAGCAAGGCACCCCCTACACTGCTCCCCGGGCGCTGTACTAAAGGCTGCCCACTGCTCCTAACACTAGGATGGGTCAAATGCAGAGAACTAATTTCCCTCGGGATAAAATAAGTAGTTAAAAAAAAAATAATAATAAAATAAGTGTGAAGACAACAAGGAAGGAGAGGGCTATATAAGACAAAGTGAGTTGAGAGTTGTATTAGTGTCATATTAAACTGTGTGTGTATATATATATATATATATATATATATATATATATATATAAAAACTAAGATTTATTATTTAGTAATTGTAGAAGTAGTAATTATATAATCTTCTCTTCATATCATGTTTGAGTCTGATTGAATTCCTTACCAGTAAAGTGTCTACCAGCTCATCGTCGTGTCTCCCCTTATCCAGGAGGGTGGATATCTGAACTTTCAGCGTTTTCATTTCTGCTGTGAGAGATTTACTCCTGGCCCTGGATGCCTCCAGCTTCTTCGTGGATTCCTTGTGGTCTTCCAAGAGGCCCTCATACTCTACTGTGAGCCGCTGTCCAGTGTATTGTTTTTTGCAACAAAAAACACAAACAACAAGCAACAAACCACCAAAAACTGTTACCATGGTACCATGCCAAGCGCAATATTTTCAATGGTGTATCTCCTCGAAAGGCCATGGATGACCTCGGGTTGTCATCGCTCACCACACCTCAAATGCCTCCCTCTTCTCCCTCTCCATGGTCCGGATGTGGCTCAGGTTCTTGTCTTGACTCTGCTGTGTGGACGTGGCCAACTGTTGCTCCAGGTCTCGCACCTAGTCTCAAAGAAAACAAACCCCAGGAGTCACCGGGCATCTCTGATATTCGTGAACATGGTGGGGGGGAAATGGTTTGGACATGTATATTGAACGGTGGCAGGCGTTTGCATTGTCTTTTTGTCCTGCTTACCCGTGTCTGAAGCACTAGAATCTGCTGGGAACGTCCTCTGAAGCTCCCCGGGCTGCTTAGTAGCTGTTGCAGGTTGACCTCCTCTCCGACCTCGCACAGCAACGCCTGCCAAAAAGAGGAAGTCAATGTGGTCAGAGGAAAGGTTGTGTGCTCAGCGTTTGTGGTTGATTTCAGCCACAAAAGTTAGTATCCCGGAGTTGCATCTGTAATGCAACCGACCTCGTCTTTCTGAATCCTATTGCTACTCCCTGACCGATGGTTTGTTAGTGTCTTCATACAGTTCTGTAGTTTCTCCCATGGAGATTGTTTTCAGCCTCACTTAAGTAAGTCGCTTTGGATCGTGTTTAGTCCGCTAAATGTCTTCACGTACTGTACATTAAAAAATGTAATTACCTTCTGAGCCACTTTCAACTCCTGCTTGCCGGCTTGGATCTGGTTGCGGTACTCTGTCATTTTGAACTGTGCAGCCGCTAATTTGTCCTGCAGGGACTTTGCCGTAGGACTGCTCTGTTGGTGGAGTAGATCAGGTCATCCGTTAGACGGTGATCCGTTCTACCGAGCCGCAAGACAACACCACCCCCCCCCCCCCCCCATTGAGTCCTCATTCTATGAAATCTATAATCTATACCTCGCATCCTTCAGGCGACTTCAAATCCTGTGTCACTCGTGTGTCACACCTTTGGTTAGAAGTGTGAAATGCAGAAGCTTCGAACTGTAGAAAGAAAAGTGAAAAAAGTGAAAGAAAAGAACACACACGTATTTGTGTGCTGATGTAATTAGTTCTACGATCAAAAGTTTTACAATTGTGATTATCAACTCATATTTGTATCAACCATGACCACATTAGTCCTATTCTTAACTTTGGTTACCTTCCCCTCAAGTGCTTTGAGTCGTTTGCTGCTTTGCTTCAATTTCATTTTCTCCCTCTCGACCTCGGCAGTTAGCTCTCGGTTCCTCTTTGACAGCTCAACTATCTTCGTGACCGCTGCATCTCCCGCTAGGTCAGATGTGCCTGGAAATAAAATAATTACAATTATAGTTACACAAGTTACGTTTGAGGATGCATTATTTAAAAGACTCTGTGTACCAGCAAATATGTGGCTGTTGTTGTTGTGTCATACCTGCAAGGGCCAGTCGCTCCTCAGAGCGCTTCTTATTCAGGTGATTGATCTCAAAATCCTTCTCACTCACGAGTTTGAGGAGACGGCCGTTCTCATCGCTGAGTTTCCTCACTTGGTCGAGCAACTGCTGATTCTCAGTCTGTAACAGACTAGGAGTAGGCAATAATACATATATATCTATATATATATATATATCTATATATATATCTATAGATATATATATATATATATATCTATAGATATATCTATCTATATCTATATATATAGATATATATATATATATATATATATAGATATGACATCCTTATGATCCCTATATGATACATCTCATTTCATTGTACTGATCAGCATCTGCTAATGCAATTTCATTCACATGAACCCACATTTGTACTGTTCCTAGTTCCTATTATAAAGTTGTATCTAATGTACCTTCAGTCCGAATTCACTTCGCATGAAGAAGTGTCAGAAATATGACATGTGTGTACATAGGTCACTAATCGCTGTTCAACTATTGAGGGGGGGGGGGTTCCATCCAATGCATATGCAAACGTACCTCTCCTTTGGGTTGACATGGGCATGCTGATCAGCGCCTTGCTCATCAGCGCCTTGCTCAGACAGGTTCATGTTATCCTGGATCTCCTGTGTTTTGGGTTGATGTTTTTGGAGTCGTTGCTTCTGCTGATTCTGCAGAACTCGGAACTGCAGTCTTAATGAGTCGTTCAGCCTGTCGTCATCCTCCATGATCTACAGGTCACACAGGACATACAGTTGTATGAGCGTGGGCAGAAATAATACCAAAAGTGAATTAGGGCAATACTTTTTTTTAAACTACCTTGTAAAATATGTTATTGTGAATAAACAACGTGGTCGCTGTTTCGCAACACCGGCATGTTTACCCAGTGAACACAGATCGTAAGTGTGGCGGCCATTAGGTCAACGTCGCTAAATTACGAAACTACTGCCTTATTTGGTGATAGAAACACATATCAGCAATAATCAAATGAGTGCCTACATCATAATATATATAAGTGAAGCAAATGTATTGATTCGAGTCGACCCTATTTCCCTGTGTGGTCGTTTGGTATTAAACGATTGGTACATCTTACCGTATCTTATTATTAATGTTTAGTCGCCACTGTAGTATAATTTCTACTCGGGTGGAATAAGAATCTTTCTCAGAGGTCCGGATACTAAGTTCAATGTCTTTATTGAACAAAGCATCAGATTAAAGCATCTATACTGCAGCGAGATGGAGCCTACCGTGCCAATTCGCAGACTGGCGACGCGCTCCTTTGCCACACATTTATATAGAAAAATAGCGTCATAAACATCGACTACTCCTATTGGTCAAAGTAAACAAACATCAACTAATACTATTCGTCTGAGAGGTACAACCAGTATCCACTACTCTGGTTGGTCACGGTGTCTTCATTGTCACGTCACAAGTTTACAAGCACAAACCCCCGGGGTTTGTGCTTGTGCTCGTATCCCTGGCAACGCCTTTTGGTTGCCTCAACACGCATGGCCCTTACAATGCATACAGTATCACAGATAGTGTTTGTTTTATACTTAGGGTATAAAAATACACTACACCACCAATGAGGTTTGTCTTTTCTTTTTTTAAGTCTCAATCTAAAACTGCACTTCCTCGTCCAATCGCGTTCTTCCGTAACCACAGCAACGGCGCTGACTCCAGAGCAAACGCGAACGTGTTGTGGATCTCGCGAGATTGACGCTATGATGACGTCATGGAAAGGGAAATCTTAAAATAAACATGTCTTCAATGTTCGATCCCCTTAGAGGAATCACCGGAAAAGGATGAAAAATAAAACTTCCATTCCCAAGCCTGATAGTACTGCAAGCTATTAGAGCAATCACAACATTAAACACGCACATACAATTACTATTTCCTAAACTGCATGACTTCATATTATTTCTAGCACCCATATCATTTCCATTCATTAAGGCGGTTTGGTGACACATTCAGTAATATTACAATGTTATGACATTGCTTAATGTCTATCCAATAACATGGATAAATCTTTCTCTAATCAAAGAAAACTGAGCTGGCCCGTTTCCACTTGTCCATTTCAGTTATTCTACCACAAAGGAAGTCAAATATTGTTGAAACCTATGGTTATATCTGTATGTGTTTTGTTTTTTAATAGCTTGACGTGCCGTTGAAACCCTCTGTCCTGTCTTTTCCATGGTGTGCCTGTCATTTGTCTGAGGGAGGGTTAATTTGATTAATGGTGTTGGACGTACGGTTCTGTTCATTGGTTTAGCAGGTGGCAGCTGGATTATATCAAGGCCAGTGAGGATAAAAGCATCTGCTAACATGTACAGTGTGTTTCAGTTAGAATAATTGGCATGTACCTGGGTACAGAAAGAGGGAGGGAGGGAGGGATTCAACACAGTATACACAAAAAAATAAATCATTCTTTATTATTGTAAGGCAATTATCAAATCCCAGTCATTTGACAACATTGCATGATCAAATCAGAATGGAAGAGGTACTTTGAGGAATCAAATCAGTAACCTGAGGCTTTTGTAAGCTCTACCGATGTTAAGCTAAATTCGAAATTGACACAAGAAAAAAAGAAAAATTGGACCCATCTGACACTACCCTTTTGAAAAAATAAAATAATAATGTCAATGATTTGTTTAGTACTTTTGAGTTCTGTACCTTCAGCCAAGGTTACTCTCTGAAGATTCCCCTAAATGGCACATCAATGAACAAAAAACAAAAACCATTGGGCAAATGTGTAAGCGTGGTTCATTTAGCAAACATTTTAAAACTACTAACAATACAATATATTACTTTGTTCTGGAAGGGCTCATGACTGGCTGGTGAGATAAAGAAATAAATACAATTTAGAGATTTCAAATTTAAATCAGGCTACATGCAAAATCGCAGTCATGTTGTAAAGAATACAACGACTTTCCAAATTGGTTGAAATTTGTGAAATTCTTCACATTTAGTTTTCCCAAAAGCCGTCTCTAAACACTTAGGGATATCCAATATGGTCTGCTATAATTAAGATTAAAATATAATAAATAGGGTTAGCAGCCACACAATAACCAATTATATATATATATAATTGATCATATAATATATACACATACACAGAAGAGGTGAGCTGTGGAAGGTGCATACACAATGTATGACATCTATCAAAATAAGCATTGTAAAACACCTTAATATGAGGTAATATTAAGGAATAATAATAAAAATCATGAGAAGAAAGTTCACTTGGGTTGCAAGGCTTTCTGGGCTTCTCTGGGCTTCACCACATAATCTCTGTACATCGAGTAGAGGACACCTGGGGAGGAAAAAAATAAGATGCACGAGTCAAAAACATGCAAGCTACAGGTCAGTGATGATGGGCGGGTTGAGCCGGACAAAAGTTCAGGTCTAAGGCCTTATAAAATGACTAAGACATTGAACTATCCTGTGGTAACACTGTTTTATATGGGTTATATGGCAGGGAGAGGCAAAGACAAACTGGCGCCTGGTTACATCAAAACTCGCCAACACCGACGCTCGTAGGCCTGGTCGTCATGACTCTTTGTACCATTGCTGTCTGGCAGGCATTACCAGATGATAACGAGCGCAGACCCCCAATTTCAAACGGTTTCTAGCTCCAGGCCATCAGCCTGCTGGACACTGACAATAACCACTTGGCTCACACTGACTTCTGATTATTATTCCTGCACATCCTATATACACATGTTTTATTCCTTTACCGGTGCCACTTTATTGTTTTTAATTCATTATTACGCATTCTTGCTATAAGGATAGCCAGGTTATACTGCATATTTGATAATAAAACGGGGTTTGTGTTTGGATGAACCCCAGGTGGATCATCTTTATACGGTCACTGTTCACATGACGCTGGCCGCTCCTTCCTTCATACTTCCTTCCTTATTAGACCTCGAGGCAGTAAAACTCACATCATCCTTCACGTGTCGGCCGCCCCTTATATATAAATATAATATAATAAATGACAGCGCATTATATGAGACCAGACCCACCATTCGGCGACCAATACGTACAACAGCTGCAAACCTCTCTATACACGTCATTGATTACTACAAGCGCAATATCTTACATATATTGTACAACTGTATTGTGGAAAAAAAAATTACCTTGGAGTTACCCTGTACACGTGAAACCTTTGTGATGTGACACATCGTACCACAAACTAGTAAATACTAGTCAAATAAGAGTCACTGCCCATCTTTCACCAGCAGGCTGAAAACTCACCTCTTCAGGAAACACTACCCGGATCCTTCTACCTAGCGCGTACTCTTATCACTTTTTGTTCTAGCATCTTATCAAGTACATTGTTTGCTTGTTAGTTAGATATTGTTATTTTGTTTGCCAACTTATTGTACTTTTACCCGAGCACTGGTTCAGTTCTTGGAGACTTGTTAGGAATGAAATGCACTTTTGACTTCTGGGGAAGAAGTCCCACTGTGACATCAATGCACTGTGACATTGTAAGTCGCTTTTTTTGGACAAAAGCATCTGCTAAATCACTAATGTAAATCAGGCATTGTTCTGTCTTTCCAGAACCAATAAGGTGATGTAATACTGAACAAAAGTGTCCATACCGAGAGTGATGGTTCCCACTGCGAAGCCCTGGGCAGCTACACGCATGTGGATCAGGTGTATGGACATCTTTGTTTCGCCGCGACTACTCATTTTCCAAAGTCCGCGCGCCACTATGGCAAAGAACCCAGCCATTCCTGTAACGATGCAAGGACATTAAGTTATTCAACGTGTGTGTACGGCCTGTCTCGTACCAGTGGGCAAGAGAAAAGGATTTGCCCACGTGCCGTGGAGATTCACTTTTGTGGGCAGTAAAAAGGCTAAAACAGTACTACGCATGTCAATGCGTAATGCGTCAATGCCTTAAAATAATATTTCAGTGCTTCAAACTATTCTTGTATTACCATGTATTGTGATGACTACTGACAGTGTGGGCTACTCACCGATAGGGACAAATGGCTGTTCCTTCATTTTCTGCATCAATTTGGACTCATTGTCATACTTGGTGTCTGACATCTTGAGTACCTTCTTGGAGGAAAGTAGTTTACATTTTAGGATCATTTTTAATAGCGCACATTTGATGTCATTAAAAAAGGAGTTTAGCTAAACATTGAACCCAAACCCCTCGATCCCTAATTTAAGAGGAGACTACTTCTGCCTTTATCAAATACATAACGGAATCCGGCTGACATACAACAAACAGGCACACTATCAACAAAAGGAAAAGCACAATGAGTTCCTCAAATCTGTGAAATGGAGTAGGCTATACGTTCAGTAGGTTGGCCCATGTCTCAACATGACGCAACGTAGCATGTCTTATAAGAGTTATTCAACATATTGCTGATGTAAAGCTTTAGGCTTTAGGCACACATCTTTATCAGTTTTTTGAACATTTGACATTTAAAAAGCCAGAGGTTACTTAGCTCTATCTATCTATCTATCTATATCTATCGTTGTGATCGTTGAGACGACGAAAGTCACACATATTAAAACAAGATACAGATATGACACAATACAGAATAGCGTGTGAAGGTGGAACAGGCAGAATCCTTTTTGAATATCTAAAAGTTAAAACATTAAAATCGTCACCTTGTGATACTTGGTTTGGTCCCAACTAAAGAGAGTGCGCCGGCGTGATCTTCGACGGGTTTCTTCCTGGGGAACACACAGCAGCACCGGCAGGAAGTGGTTAGTGGTGTTACGTGACTGCCCTGCCAAGCCGCCCTCTGACTGACGTCACCAGTTGCACGTAACGTGTGACGTCGGCAAAAATGTTTGATTAGATTAGATTAGACTCAAATTTATTTGTCGTTGTACAGTACAGCGAAAATAATTTAGCATCTAACCAGAGTGCAAATGTTTCAGTAAAGTGCATGGTAATATAATTTACAGTTTAAATGTACAGGTTAAAAGACAGTCTAGGTATTAAATGGGATTCAGTGTGACTCAGCGTTACCTGTTGTATATTGCCCAGACAACAACAATAATGGTTTCTTGTTTAAAGTAGTATCCATTAAGTATAGTATAGTATTACAAATAATATGTGTAAATGGGTCGATTAGGTCATTTAACGTGTTTGAGACGGGTGTGGTGTGTGATGTAACAATGTGGCATACTAATAAGAATAATCACCATCAATGTCTTCGACTGCCTTGCACTGCAATCATAACTAACTACCTCTACCTATAGTTTAAATATTTATTGATAACATACCTGTATGATAGTGTGTACATTTTTTACATTGTTACTGTACCTGCCGTATATATTTTAATCTTCGACTGTTACTTCGACTGACTGATATAACTGCATATCCCTGCTCACTACCTGCTGTATATACATTTATATATATGTATCCTGTTTTTCATAATTGCATTACCCTGATCACATACCTGTTGAATACTTGTATATATGTATATATATATGTATATATATATATGTATATATATATATATATATTTATATATATATATTTATTTATATATATATATATATATATTTATATATATATATATATATATATATATATATATATATATATATATATATACATATTATGCACATATCTCATACATACTCTATAAGTACTTTTAGAACTGTTTTTTTTACCTAGTAGACAGTTTTTTTACCTGTATTTTAACCACTGTAAACTGTAAATGATATATTCAAACTGACTGGTCCTACTTTATTGACACGCCAACAAGAAACATTGATAGATGAATTGCACAATTTACAGTATTATTACAGTAATACGTAGGTATATACAATACACAATACGTATAGTGCAAATTGGCAGTAAAAATAGACTGATAGAGAGGGGTCAGCAGCTTCAAGTTCCTCGGTGTGCACATCTCCGAGGACCTCACATGGTCCACGCACACCACACACGTGGTGAAAAGGGCCCAACAACGCCTGTATTTCCTCAGGCGTCTGAGGAAATTCAGCATGGGCCCCCGCATCCTGAGAACATTCTATACCGGCACCATGGAGAGTGTTCTTACAGGGTGTATCACCGCCTGGTACGGGAACTGCACCGCACTCGAGCGCAGAGCGCTTCAAAGGGTGGTGCGGACGGCCCAGTATATCGTTGGAGGTGAGCTCCCCTCCCTCCTGGATATAAACAACCAGCGGTGCGTGGCCAAGGCCAAACGCATCATGAAAGACAATGCCCACCCCAGCCAACTGTACTCACTGTTACCGTCAGGCAGGCCTCAAGTGCCGCACAAAAAAAAGGCTTAGAGATATCTTCCACAGTCAGGCCATCAGGCTGCTGAACAAGGGCGTATAGCATATAACAATTTATATTTTATTACATTGATTTATATATACATATTGCTCTTTTTCTGTGCTGATATATTGCATTTTATAAATTGCATTTTTACTTTACTTTAGTTTTGTTTACCTGATGTATGTTCAGATTCTCAGTCCCATATTTCTGATACAGGGGGAAGTTCTTCTTACAGTGTCCGAGGCAAAAAAATCATGACATCTGTATCCTCACCCTGGCTGGCATGGTTTTCTAGTAGAAGCATACGGGTATCCGCCTCCTCATGGGAAGATTTCAGCTCTTCAACAACATTTCAATTGTTTTAGTTGTTTCCACGATGAATGTTATGAAGGCAGTTTTGCTGTCTGAATTACTTTACAGCTTTCTCCACTGCACTACATTGTGTCCCAGGGCAATGTTCTTTCCAGAACATATCAAACACCACATATATTTTCTCCTACTTTCCTTAAGTGTTCATGCCTGCATAAACACAACCTGTCAGAAATGTTGTCAGACATGTTGTGTGGATACAGAACAAAAGCAGGTCTCTAACCCACCCCCCCCCCCCCAACACACACACACATACCAATTTGTTGAGTTAATTATTTCCAATCCACGTTTATTCTTATAAACATAATACATATTAATCTGCCACAAGGGGGCGTCGGCCCACTGGGAAAATGTCTGGTATGCCAGATGTCCAGTCCAGCCCTGAGCCTATTGCCACATTGCTACATTATAACATATTGCATAATACATGGTTTTATTATTTTGAGAAATGTTAGGCTATTGTGTAGAAGTAATAATTATTAATGTTTGTGGATGTAGCAAAAAAACACCAGTACACCAAAAAAAAGCATGAATACAAGATACAAGATATTTTGATTGGCCAAGTACATTGGAATACTTTCTCCCTATTACCTCCTGGAGAACACTTCCAGGAGGAGGAGCATATAAAATGTTAATCTGTCATCGAGGAATTTGAACTCTGTCTCATTTGTTCATTGCACTGCAGCAGGGATAGAGAGCAATGGATTTACTGGTGCCAATTCTTCTGGCTGTTCTAGCCTCTCTATTTGGATGCCTTTACCTTTTAGGAACATTCAGAAAGCAACGGCCAGGAGAACCCCCTTTGGATAAGGGTCCCATTCCCTGGTTTGGCCACGTGTTCGAGTTTCGCAGGGACACAGCAAAGTTCTTAGAGAGGATGAAGCAAAAACATGGGGACATATTCACAGTACAACTCGGCGGTAATTACTTCACATTTCTTATGGATCCTGCATCTTTTGGTGCGGTTGTCAAGGAGGCCCGCACAAAACTGGACTTCAATGATTTTGCGAAGCATCTGGTGTTCAGAGTATTTGGTTACAAGCCAATGGAAAATGAAAACAAATATTCACACAAGTCTAACAGCATGCATCTGATGGGAGATGGACTAGTACTATTGACAGAAAGTATGATGAAAAATTTGCAGAATCTCATGCTCCACAGTGTGGGCAAAAGTGGAGACCAAAAAGACTGGATTGAGGATGGACTTTTCATCTATAGTTACAATATTGTCTTCAGGGCAGGGTACCTATCACTGTTTGGAAATGTGTCGTCAAGGGAGTCTGGGAGCCCTGAGAAATCCAGTGAGATGGACAGAATACAATCTGATGAACTGTTTACAGCGTTTCGGAAATATGATCAATTCTTCCCCAACCTGGCCTATGGCGTCCTGGCACCAAGAGAGACAGTTGAGGTTAAGAAGCTGCTGAGGCTGTTCTGGAAAACCCTGTCAGTACAGGTGTTCAAGAGTAAGGACAATCCCAGCGGCTGGATACATGAACTGCAGCAGTTCAGAGAGGAACAAGGAATGAAGGAATCCATGCAAGAACGATTCATGTTTCTAATACTGTGGGCGTCTCAGGGAAACACAGGGCCTGCTGCCTTTTGGCTCCTCCTGTACCTCATGAAGCATCCAGAGGCCATGGCCGCTGTTAGGGGGGATGTGGACAGGGTTTTGAAGGAATCTGGGCAGGAAGTGAGGCCCGGTGGCCCCCTCATTGATCTGACCCGTGACATGCTGCAGAAAACGCCAGTCCTAGACAGTGCTGTGGAAGAGACCCTGCGACTGACCGCTGCGCCCATTCTCACCCGAAGTGTGATGCAAAACCTTAACCTCAAAATGGCAGATGGTAATGCGTACCAGATTCGACAAGGAGACCGAGTTTCGATGTTCCCTTATGCCGCCGTTCAAACCGATTCCAAAATCCACCCTGATCCACTTTCTTTCAAATACGACCGCTTTCTCAACCCAGATGGCAGCAAGAAGACCGATTTTTACAAAGAGGGAAAGAAGTTGAAGTACTACACAATGCCCTGGGGAGCTGGTGTCAGTATGTGCCCTGGCCGTTTCTTTGCCACGAATGAGCTGAAGCAGTTTGTGTTCCTCATGATATTATATTTTGACTTTGAGCTTAAGAATCCTAATGAAGAGATACCTGACATTGATGTCAAGCGATGGGGTTTTGGGGCCATGCAACCCACAAGAGACATACGTTTCAGATACAGACTCCGATTTTAACTCACACATCAAACTTTTGAGTGGAGCTAGTTATGCATGCAAATTTATTAATGGTCTTTTTCTCCTAAACGTGTACAGTATCCTAAGGATATGAGGCTTGCTTCGTGTCAGAACCATGTTTTCTTATTCAAATGTTAAATCAAGTCAAATAAAGTAGACCTTATAATCTGGGTTGTTTTGTTATTTTGAACAAGGAAACACAGACAGACAGACTCCCCCCCCCCCCCCCACACACACACACAAGAGGAATAAATAAACAAGTCTTGCAAACTCCTACAAACCGGTCAGAGCACCATATTTGTTAAGATGGCCATCATGAACCATAAGGTGGTGGTGGTTGGTGATCAGAGCTTATTTAAAACCTGCTTGGTCCTTTCATTACCGCAGCTGAGAGACCAGTTCAAAGGTTAAATTATGTATATTACAGGGTTTGACACCCGGGTCTTTTCATGCTGTGCTTGCCCGAAAAATACAATTGTCGGTTTCAAACGATAATGGTTACAATTTGAATTACCTTTCATCTTAATCTTAATAATATTATTTGATGCATTAAGCTCACTTATTATATTTGACTTGCATGCTTAGGGTGTTCCCTCCAGCCAATTTCAGTTGAAAAGGATGAACGTTTGAATTAAAATGACAAGAATTAACAATCAAGCAACGTAAATAGTAATATATTTAAGATATCAAAAATATAGATAGAAAGATACAAAGGACAACATAAGCAATTTCCACTACAGTTCTCAGCAGGACATTCAGTGTTTATTCAGTGTCGGTGTACAACACAAGTACAGTACATGTACCAGAGTGCAAATGTTGCAGTAAAGTGCATGGTAATATATAATGTACAGTTGTTGAATAATATGTCAAATATGTAAAAACAGTCTCCAAAAAAAACTAATACTAAAAAATAAAATGACTTATAGAGTAGGTATGAGATATGTGCCGAATTATAGGTATATATATATATATACAAGGTAATTATACAAGTATAAACAGGTAGTGAGCAGGGGTATGTAGTTGTATCAAAAGATTAATAGAGTTTGTATGTTGGGCAGCAGAGGGGGGGGGGGGGGGGGCTGTTATCGTGGTACAGAGTTCAGAGAGGGGGAGTGGGGAGGGGCTGTCATCGGGGTGCAGAGTTCAGGGAGATGACAGCTGAGGGGAAGAAGCTTTTCCTAAGCCTGCTTGACTTGGAACGCTATAGAAAGGTTTCTATTGCGCCTCCCGGAGAGGAGGAGGGCAAACAGTCCATGGTGAGAGGTGTCTCACCTCAGACATTGTTTGTGGTGGGTAGTGTTTATTGCAGGGAGGGGTAGTTTATTGCAGGGAGGGGTACTATGTGGTACTATGTAAGCTGGACTGTTTTGGGTACTGTCGTACCCAACAAACACTCCTTTTTCCCCACCTTGGGTCCAGCTGTCTCTTGTCCTGCTTATAGGCATAACAGACAGATTCAAACTTTTGCATTTTGACAGCTCGCTCTCTATCAACATAGACCTAGCCATATCAAATAGTGTACGCCAATTACGATCTGCATGGCCATTTTGGTCAGGAGAGTAATGTGCTGAGGTTTCATGTCTTATCCCATTTTGTGTCTGGTAACTCTTTCCCATAAACTTGGTGCTGTTGTCATATCTGACACCTTTAATCTTCCCGTATTGGGCTGTGTTAGCAAGAATTGTTTCAGTTGCCTGCACTGTGTCACTCTTACTTTTACACAGGGGACAGAGCAAACAGGTCTCTGGACTCTGGGTCTATTGGTCCCTCTAAATCTGTGTGTACTAGCGCCGTAGCTGTTTTAGCTCTTGTATCATTATCTCTGTTTCCAGATTGAGTCAACTTTACTTGGGTGCACACCTCACAAACTAGGACAGGTGTGTTTGTTTTACCCTTGCCTCAACAAAATCCTGTAATCTGTGGAAATCAGACAAAAAGCTCACTGTTGTTCAACTGGAATCCATTCTCGAACGGAGCGGTCCTTTTTTATTGACACGCCCACAAGATATAAACAGACAGGTGTTCACTTCAACTGATCTCATTGGTCAAGTCCATCACTCAAGTATTATTGAGTCTATTGCATAATAAACAGTAATATTATACAGAGAAAATAAAGCTTCGTGTTTACAAACATTGACTTAATTTTCATGTATGTGCCGTTTTAAGGTTGGCTGTGACGTGATGAAAAACATTGCTATAGGCTATTGTGTAGAAGTAAAAATTATTGATGTTTGTTTATTTCGAGTAAAAACAATGCACTAAAAAATGAGAATACATCTTAAATTCATCTTAAAGTGAGAGAGATGTCAGTGGTCTTAATGTCAGAGTATTTGGTTACAAGCCAATGAAAAATCACAGCAATTATTAACCTGATTAACACACAAAAGAGGCTGTTGCCTGGAGAACACCTCCCAAGGCCTAAAGCAAGAGGAGGGGCATAAAGACCACCTACCACAGTCCACGGAGGAATCGTAGCTCTGGGTCATTTGTGCTTTGCACTGCAGCAGGGATAGAGAGCAATGGATTTACTGGTGCCATTTCTGCTGGCTGTTCTTGCCTCTCTATTTGGATGCCTTTACCTTTTAGGAGCATTCAGAAAGCAACGGCCAGGAGAACCCCCTTTGGATAAGGGTCCCATTCCCTGGTTTGGCCACGTGTTCGAGTTTCGCAGGGACACCGCAAAGTTCTTAGAGAGGATGAAGCAAAAACATGGGGACATATTCACAGTACAACTCGGCGGTTATTACTTCACATTTCTTATGGATCCTTCATCTTTTGGTGCGGTTGTCAAGGAGGCCCGCACAAAACTGGACTTCAAGGATTTTGCGAAGCATCTGGTGTTCAGAGTATTTGGTTACAAGCCATTGGAAAAGGAAAGCACAAATTTACATTATGCCAACAACAAGTATCTGATGGGTGATGGACTAGTATTATTGACAGAAAGTATGATGACCAATTTGCAGAATCTCATGCTCCACAGTGTGGGCAAAAGTGGAGACCAAAAAGACTGGATTGAGGATGGACTTTTCATCTATAGTTACAATATTGTCTTCAGGGCAGGGTACCTATCACTGTTTGGAAATGTGTCGTCAAGGGAGTCTGGGAGCCCTGAGAAATCCAGTGAGATGGACAGAGTACAATCTGATGAACTGTTTACAGCATTTCGGAAATATGATCAATACTTCCCCAGCTTGGCCTGTGGCGCCCTGGCACCCAGAGAGACAGTTGAGGTTAAGAAGCTGCTGAGGCTGTTCTGGAAAACCCTGTCAGTACAGGTGTTCAAGAGTAAGGACAATCCCAGCGGCTGGATACATGAACTGCAGCAGTTCAGAGAGGAACAAGGAATGAAGGAATCCATGCAAGAACGATTCATGTTTCTAATACTGTGGGCGTCTCAGGGAAACACAGGGCCTGCTGCCTTTTGGCTCCTCCTGTACCTCATGAAGCATCCAGAGGCCATGGCCGCTGTTAGGGGGGATGTGGAAAGGGTTTTGAAGGAATCTGGGCAGGAAGTGAGGCCCGGTGGCCCCCTAATTGATCTGACCCGTGACATGCTGCAGAAAACGCCAGTCCTAGACAGTGCTGTGGAAGAGACCCTGCGACTGACCGCTGCGCCCATTCTCACCCGAAGTGTGATGCAAAACCTTAACCTCAAAATGGCAGATGGTAATGCGTACCAGATTCGACGAGGAGACCGAGTTTCGATGTTCCCTTATGCCGCCGTTCAAACCGATTCCGAAATCCACCCTGATCCACTTTCTTTCAAATACGACCGCTTTCTCAACCCAGATGGCAGCAAGAAGACCGATTTTTACAAAGAGGGAAAGAAGTTGAAGTACTACACAATGCCCTGGGGAGCTGGTGTCAGTATGTGCCCTGGCCGTTTCTTTGCTACGAATGAGCTGAAGCAGTTTGTGTTCCTCATGATATTATATTTTGACTTTGAGCTTAAGAATCCTAATGAAGAGATACCTGACATTGATGTCAAGCGATGGGGTTTTGGGACCATGCAACCCACAAGAGACATACGTTTCAGATACAGACTCCGATTTTAACTCACACATCAAACTTTTGAGTGGAGCTAGTTATGCATGCAACTTTATTAATGGTCTTTTTCTCCTAAACGTGTACAGTATCTTAAGGATATGAGGCTTGCTTCGTGTCAGAACCATGTTTTCTTATTCAAATGTTAAATCAAGTCAAATAAAGTAGACCTTATAATCTGGGTTGTTTTGTTATTTTGAACAAGGAAACACAGACAGACTCCCCCCCCCCCCCACACACACACACACACACAAGAGGAATAAATAAACAAGCAACAAAGTCTTGCAAACTCCTACAAACCGGTCAGAGCAACATATTTGTTAAGATGGCCATCATGAACCATAAGGTGGTGGTGGTTGGTGATCAGAGCTTATTTAAAACCTGCTTGGTCCTTTCATTACCGCAGCTGAGAGACCAGTTCAAAGGTTAAATTATGTATAATACAGGGTTTGACACCCGGGTCTTTTCATGCTGTGCTTGCCCGAAAAATACAATTGTCGGTTTCAAACGATAATGGTTACAATTTGAATTACCTTTCATCTTAATCTTAATAATATTATTTGATGCATTAAGCTCACTTATTATATTTGACTTGCATGCTTAGGGTGTTCCCTCCAGCCAATTTCAGTTGAAAAGGATGAACGTTTGAGTTAAAATGACAAGAATTAACAATCAAGCAACGTAAATTGTAATATATTTAAGATATCAAAAATATAGATAGAAAGATACAAAGGACAACATAAGCAATTTCCACTACAGTTCTCAGCAGGACATTCAGTGTTTATTCAGTGTCGGTGTACAACACAAGTACAGTACATGTACCAGAGTGCAAATGTTGCAGTAAAGTGCATGGTAATATATAATGTACAGTTGTTGAATAATATGTCAAATATGTAAAAACTGTCTCCAAAAAAAGCTAATACTAAAAAATAAAATGACTTATAGAGTAGGTATGAGATATGTGCCGAATTATAGGTATATATATATATATATACAAGGTAATTATACAAGTATAAACAGGTAGTGAGCAGGGGTATGTAGTTGTATCAAAAGATTAATAGAGTTTGTATGTTGGGCAGCAGAGGGGGGGGGGGGGGCTGTTATCGTGGTACAGAGTTCAGAGAGGGGGAGTGGGGAGGGGCTGTCATCGGGGTGCAGAGTTCAGGGAGATGACAGCTGAGGGGAAGAAGCTGTTCCTAAGCCTGCTTGACTTGGAACGCTATAGAAAGGTTTCTATTGCGCCTCCCGAAGAGGAGGAGGGCAAACAGTCCATGGTGAGAGGTGTCTGACAATTTTTGTGCCTTCCTCAGACATTGTTTGTGGTGGGTAGTGTTTATTGCAGGGAGGGGTAGTTTATTGCAGGGAGGGGTACTATGTGGTACTATGTAAGCTGGACTGTTTTTGTCGTACCCAACAAACACTCATTTTTCCCCACCTTGGGTCCAGCTGTCTCTTGTCCTGCTTATAGGCATAACAGACAGATTCAAACTTTTGCATTTTGACAGCTCGCTCTCTATCAACATAGACCTAGCCATATCAAATAGTGTACGCCAATTACGATCTGCATGGCCATTTTGGTCAGGAGAGTAATGTGCTGAGGTTTCATGTCTTATCCCATTTTGTGTCTGGTAACTCTTTCCCATAAACTTGGTGCTGTTGTCAGATCTGACACCTTTAATCTTCCCGTATTGGGCTGTGTTAGCAAGAATTGTTTCAGTTGCCTGCACTGTGTCACTCTTACTTTTACACAGGGGACAGAGCAAACAGGTCTCTGGACTCTGGGTCTATTGGTCCCTCTAAATCTGTGTGTACTAGCGCCGTAGCTGTTTTAGCTCTTGTATCATTATCTCTGTTTCTAGATTGAGTCAACTTTACTTGGGTGCACACCTCACAAACTAGGACAGGTGTGTTTGTTTTACCCTTGCCTCAACAAAATCCTGTAATCTGTGGAAATCAGACAAAAAGCTCACTGTTGTTCAACTGGAATCCATTCTCGAACGGAGCGGTCCTTTTTTATTGACACGCCCACAAGATATAAACAGACAGGTGTTCACTTCAACTGATCTCATTGGTCAAGTCCATCACTCAAGTATTATTGAGTCTATTGCATAATAAACAGTAATATTATACAGAGAAAATAAAGCTTCGTGTTTACAAACATTGACTTAATTTTCATGTATGTGCCGTTTTAAGGTTGGCTGTGACGTGATGAAAAACATTGCTATAGGCTATTGTGTAGAAGTAAAAATTATTGATGTTTGTTTATTTCGAGTAAAAACAATGCACTAAAAAATGAGAATACATCTTAAATTCATCTTAAAGTGAGAGAGATGTCAGTGGTCTTAAAGTCAGAGTATTTGGTTACAAGCCAATGAAAAATCACAGCAATTATTAACCTGATTAACACACAAAAGAGGCTGTTGCCTGGAGAACACCTCCCAAGGCCTAAAGCAAGAGGAGGGGCATAAAGACCACCTACCACAGTCCACGGAGGAATCGTAGCTCTGGGTCATTTGTGCTTTGCACTGCAGCAGGGATAGAGAGCAATGGATTTACTGGTGCCATTTCTGCTGGCTGTTCTTGCCTCTCTATTTGGATGCCTTTACCTTTTAGGAGCATTCAGAAAGCAACGGCCAGGAGAACCCCCTTTGGATAAGGGTCCCATTCCCTGGTTTGGCCACGTGTTCGAGTTTCGCAGGGACACCGCAAAGTTCTTAGAGAGGATGAAGCAAAAACATGGGGACATATTCACAGTACAACTCGGCGGTTATTACTTCACATTTCTTATGGATCCTTCATCTTTTGGTGCGGTTGTCAAGGAGGCCCGCACAAAACTGGACTTCAAGGATTTTGCGAAGCATCTGGTGTTCAGAGTATTTGGTTACAAGCCATTGGAAAAGGAAAGCACAAATTTACATTATGCCAACAACAAGTATCTGATGGGTGATGGACTAGTATTATTGACAGAAAGTATGATGACCAATTTGCAGAATCTCATGCTCCACAGTGTGGGCAAAAGTGGAGACCAAAAAGACTGGATTGAGGATGGACTTTTCATCTATAGTTACAATATTGTCTTCAGGGCAGGGTACCTATCACTGTTTGGAAATGTGTCGTCAAGGGAGTCTGGGAGCCCTGAGAAATCCAGTGAGATGGACAGAGTACAATCTGATGAACTGTTTACAGCATTTCGGAAATATGATCAATACTTCCCCAGCTTGGCCTGTGGCGCCCTGGCACCCAGAGAGACAGTTGAGGTTAAGAAGCTGCTGAGGCTGTTCTGGAAAACCCTGTCAGTACAGGTGTTCAAGAGTAAGGACAATCCCAGCGGCTGGATACATGAACTGCAGCAGTTCAGAGAGGAACAAGGAATGAAGGAATCCATGCAAGAACGATTCATGTTTCTAATACTGTGGGCGTCTCAGGGAAACACAGGGCCTGCTGCCTTTTGGCTCCTCCTGTACCTCATGAAGCATCCAGAGGCCATGGCCGCTGTTAGGGGGGATGTGGAAAGGGTTTTGAAGGAATCTGGGCAGGAAGTGAGGCCCGGTGGCCCCCTAATTGATCTGACCCGTGACATGCTGCAGAAAACGCCAGTCCTAGACAGTGCTGTGGAAGAGACCCTGCGACTGACCGCTGCGCCCATTCTCACCCGAAGTGTGATGCAAAACCTTAACCTCAAAATGGCAGATGGTAATGCGTACCAGATTCGACGAGGAGACCGAGTTTCGATGTTCCCTTATGCCGCCGTTCAAACCGATTCCGAAATCCACCCTGATCCACTTTCTTTCAAATACGACCGCTTTCTCAACCCAGATGGCAGCAAGAAGACCGATTTTTACAAAGAGGGAAAGAAGTTGAAGTACTACACAATGCCCTGGGGAGCTGGTGTCAGTATGTGCCCTGGCCGTTTCTTTGCTACGAATGAGCTGAAGCAGTTTGTGTTCCTCATGATATTATATTTTGACTTTGAGCTTAAGAATCCTAATGAAGAGATACCTGACATTGATGTCAAGCGATGGGGTTTTGGGACCATGCAACCCACAAGAGACATACGTTTCAGATACAGACTCCGATTTTAACTCACACATCAAACTTTTGAGTGGAGCTAGTTATGCATGCAACTTTATTAATGGTCTTTTTCTCCTAAACGTGTACAGTATCTTAAGGATATGAGGCTTGCTTCGTGTCAGAACCATGTTTTCTTATTCAAATGTTAAATCAAGTCAAATAAAGTAGACCTTATAATCTGGGTTGTTTTGTTATTTTGAACAAGGAAACACAGACAGACTCCCCCCCCCCCCCACACACACACACACACACAAGAGGAATAAATAAACAAGCAACAAAGTCTTGCAAACTCCTACAAACCGGTCAGAGCAACATATTTGTTAAGATGGCCATCATGAACCATAAGGTGGTGGTGGTTGGTGATCAGAGCTTATTTAAAACCTGCTTGGTCCTTTCATTACCGCAGCTGAGAGACCAGTTCAAAGGTTAAATTATGTATAATACAGGGTTTGACACCCGGGTCTTTTCATGCTGTGCTTGCCCGAAAAATACAATTGTCGGTTTCAAACGATAATGGTTACAATTTGAATTACCTTTCATCTTAATCTTAATAATATTATTTGATGCATTAAGCTCACTTATTATATTTGACTTGCATGCTTAGGGTGTTCCCTCCAGCCAATTTCAGTTGAAAAGGATGAACGTTTGAGTTAAAATGACAAGAATTAACAATCAAGCAACGTAAATTGTAATATATTTAAGATATCAAAAATATAGATAGAAAGATACAAAGGACAACATAAGCAATTTCCACTACAGTTCTCAGCAGGACATTCAGTGTTTATTCAGTGTCGGTGTACAACACAAGTACAGTACATGTACCAGAGTGCAAATGTTGCAGTAAAGTGCATGGTAATATATAATGTACAGTTGTTGAATAATATGTCAAATATGTAAAAACTGTCTCCAAAAAAAGCTAATACTAAAAAATAAAATGACTTATAGAGTAGGTATGAGATATGTGCCGAATTATAGGTATATATATATATATATACAAGGTAATTATACAAGTATAAACAGGTAGTGAGCAGGGGTATGTAGTTGTATCAAAAGATTAATAGAGTTTGTATGTTGGGCAGCAGAGGGGGGGGGGGGGCTGTTATCGTGGTACAGAGTTCAGAGAGGGGGAGTGGGGAGGGGCTGTCATCGGGGTGCAGAGTTCAGGGAGATGACAGCTGAGGGGAAGAAGCTGTTCCTAAGCCTGCTTGACTTGGAACGCTATAGAAAGGTTTCTATTGCGCCTCCCGAAGAGGAGGAGGGCAAACAGTCCATGGTGAGAGGTGTCTGACAATTTTTTGTGCCTTCCTCAGACATTGTTTGTGGTGGGTAGTGTTTATTGCAGGGAGGGGTAGTTTATTGCAGGGAGGGGTACTATGTGGTACTATGTAAGCTGGACTGTTTTTGTCGTACCCAACAAACACTCATTTTTCCCCACCTTGGGTCCAGCTGTCTCTTGTCCTGCTTATAGGCATAACAGACAGATTCAAACTTTTGCATTTTGACAGCTCGCTCTCTATCAACATAGACCTAGCCATATCAAATAGTGTACGCCAATTACGATCTGCATGGCCATTTTGGTCAGGAGAGTAATGTGCTGAGGTTTCATGTCTTATCCCATTTTGTGTCTGGTAACTCTTTCCCATAAACTTGGTGCTGTTGTCAGATCTGACACCTTTAATCTTCCCGTATTGGGCTGTGTTAGCAAGAATTGTTTCAGTTGCCTGCACTGTGTCACTCTTACTTTTACACAGGGGACAGAGCAAACAGGTCTCTGGACTCTGGGTCTATTGGTCCCTCTAAATCTGTGTGTACTAGCGCCGTAGCTGTTTTAGCTCTTGTATCATTATCTCTGTTTCTAGATTGAGTCAACTTTACTTGGGTGCACACCTCACAAACTAGGACAGGTGTGTTTGTTTTACCCTTGCCTCAACAAAATCCTGTAATCTGTGGAAATCAGACAAAAAGCTCACTGTTGTTCAACTGGAATCCATTCTCGAACGGAGCGGTCCTTTTTTATTGACACGCCCACAAGATATAAACAGACAGGTGTTCACTTCAACTGATCTCATTGGTCAAGTCCATCACTCAAGTATTATTGAGTCTATTGCATAATAAACAGTAATATTATACAGAGAAAATAAAGCTTCGTGTTTACAAACATTGACTTAATTTTCATGTATGTGCCGTTTTAAGGTTGGCTGTGACGTGATGAAAAACATTGCTATAGGCTATTGTGTAGAAGTAAAAATTATTGATGTTTGTTTATTTCGAGTAAAAACAATGCACTAAAAAATGAGAATACATCTTAAATTCATCTTAAAGTGAGAGAGATGTCAGTGGTCTTAAAGTCAGAGTATTTGGTTACAAGCCAATGAAAAATCACAGCAATTATTAACCTGATTAACACACAAAAGAGGCTGTTGCCTGGAGAACACCTCCCAAGGCCTAAAGCAAGAGGAGGGGCATAAAGACCACCTACCACAGTCCACGGAGGAATCGTAGCTCTGGGTCATTTGTGCTTTGCACTGCAGCAGGGATAGAGAGCAATGGATTTACTGGTGCCATTTCTGCTGGCTGTTCTTGCCTCTCTATTTGGATGCCTTTACCTTTTAGGAGCATTCAGAAAGCAACGGCCAGGAGAACCCCCTTTGGATAAGGGTCCCATTCCCTGGTTTGGCCACGTGTTCGAGTTTCGCAGGGACACCGCAAAGTTCTTAGAGAGGATGAAGCAAAAACATGGGGACATATTCACAGTACAACTCGGCGGTTATTACTTCACATTTCTTATGGATCCTTCATCTTTTGGTGCGGTTGTCAAGGAGGCCCGCACAAAACTGGACTTCAAGGATTTTGCGAAGCATCTGGTGTTCAGAGTATTTGGTTACAAGCCATTGGAAAAGGAAAGCACAAATTTACATTATGCCAACAACAAGTATCTGATGGGTGATGGACTAGTATTATTGACAGAAAGTATGATGACCAATTTGCAGAATCTCATGCTCCACAGTGTGGGCAAAAGTGGAGACCAAAAAGACTGGATTGAGGATGGACTTTTCATCTATAGTTACAATATTGTCTTCAGGGCAGGGTACCTATCACTGTTTGGAAATGTGTCGTCAAGGGAGTCTGGGAGCCCTGAGAAATCCAGTGAGATGGACAGAGTACAATCTGATGAACTGTTTACAGCATTTCGGAAATATGATCAATACTTCCCCAGCTTGGCCTGTGGCGCCCTGGCACCCAGAGAGACAGTTGAGGTTAAGAAGCTGCTGAGGCTGTTCTGGAAAACCCTGTCAGTACAGGTGTTCAAGAGTAAGGACAATCCCAGCGGCTGGATACATGAACTGCAGCAGTTCAGAGAGGAACAAGGAATGAAGGAATCCATGCAAGAACGATTCATGTTTCTAATACTGTGGGCGTCTCAGGGAAACACAGGGCCTGCTGCCTTTTGGCTCCTCCTGTACCTCATGAAGCATCCAGAGGCCATGGCCGCTGTTAGGGGGGATGTGGAAAGGGTTTTGAAGGAATCTGGGCAGGAAGTGAGGCCCGGTGGCCCCCTAATTGATCTGACCCGTGACATGCTGCAGAAAACGCCAGTCCTAGACAGTGCTGTGGAAGAGACCCTGCGACTGACCGCTGCGCCCATTCTCACCCGAAGTGTGATGCAAAACCTTAACCTCAAAATGGCAGATGGTAATGCGTACCAGATTCGACGAGGAGACCGAGTTTCGATGTTCCCTTATGCCGCCGTTCAAACCGATTCCGAAATCCACCCTGATCCACTTTCTTTCAAATACGACCGCTTTCTCAACCCAGATGGCAGCAAGAAGACCGATTTTTACAAAGAGGGAAAGAAGTTGAAGTACTACACAATGCCCTGGGGAGCTGGTGTCAGTATGTGCCCTGGCCGTTTCTTTGCTACGAATGAGCTGAAGCAGTTTGTGTTCCTCATGATATTATATTTTGACTTTGAGCTTAAGAATCCTAATGAAGAGATACCTGACATTGATGTCAAGCGATGGGGTTTTGGGACCATGCAACCCACAAGAGACATACGTTTCAGATACAGACTCCGATTTTAACTCACACATCAAACTTTTGAGTGGAGCTAGTTATGCATGCAACTTTATTAATGGTCTTTTTCTCCTAAACGTGTACAGTATCTTAAGGATATGAGGCTTGCTTCGTGTCAGAACCATGTTTTCTTATTCAAATGTTAAATCAAGTCAAATAAAGTAGACCTTATAATCTGGGTTGTTTTGTTATTTTGAACAAGGAAACACAGACAGACTCCCCCCCCCCCCCACACACACACACACACACAAGAGGAATAAATAAACAAGCAACAAAGTCTTGCAAACTCCTACAAACCGGTCAGAGCAACATATTTGTTAAGATGGCCATCATGAACCATAAGGTGGTGGTGGTTGGTGATCAGAGCTTATTTAAAACCTGCTTGGTCCTTTCATTACCGCAGCTGAGAGACCAGTTCAAAGGTTAAATTATGTATAATACAGGGTTTGACACCCGGGTCTTTTCATGCTGTGCTTGCCCGAAAAATACAATTGTCGGTTTCAAACGATAATGGTTACAATTTGAATTACCTTTCATCTTAATCTTAATAATATTATTTGATGCATTAAGCTCACTTATTATATTTGACTTGCATGCTTAGGGTGTTCCCTCCAGCCAATTTCAGTTGAAAAGGATGAACGTTTGAGTTAAAATGACAAGAATTAACAATCAAGCAACGTAAATTGTAATATATTTAAGATATCAAAAATATAGATAGAAAGATACAAA
Organism: Muraenolepis orangiensis; assembly: GCA_027704905.1. Taxonomy (NCBI): domain Eukaryota; kingdom Metazoa; phylum Chordata; class Actinopteri; order Gadiformes; family Muraenolepididae; genus Muraenolepis; species Muraenolepis orangiensis. The sequence goes on along the minus strand of CM051005.1, from coordinate 8,997,813 downwards.
GGACAACATAAGCAATTTCCACTACAGTTCTCAGCAGGACATTCAGTGTTTATTCAGTGTCGGTGTACAACACAAGTACAGTACATGTACCAGAGTGCAAATGTTGCAGTAAAGTGCATGGTAATATATAATGTACAGTTGTTGAATAATATGTCAAATATGTAAAAACTGTCTCCAAAAAAAGCTAATACTAAAAAATAAAATGACTTATAGAGTAGGTATGAGATATGTGCCGAATTATAGGTATATATATATATATATACAAGGTAATTATACAAGTATAAACAGGTAGTGAGCAGGGGTATGTAGTTGTATCAAAAGATTAATAGAGTTTGTATGTTGGGCAGCAGAGGGGGGGGGGGGGCTGTTATCGTGGTACAGAGTTCAGAGAGGGGGAGTGGGGAGGGGCTGTCATCGGGGTGCAGAGTTCAGGGAGATGACAGCTGAGGGGAAGAAGCTGTTCCTAAGCCTGCTTGACTTGGAACGCTATAGAAAGGTTTCTATTGCGCCTCCCGAAGAGGAGGAGGGCAAACAGTCCATGGTGAGAGGTGTCTGACAATTTTTTGTGCCTTCCTCAGACATTGTTTGTGGTGGGTAGTGTTTATTGCAGGGAGGGGTAGTTTATTGCAGGGAGGGGTACTATGTGGTACTATGTAAGCTGGACTGTTTTTGTCGTACCCAACAAACACTCATTTTTCCCCACCTTGGGTCCAGCTGTCTCTTGTCCTGCTTATAGGCATAACAGACAGATTCAAACTTTTGCATTTTGACAGCTCGCTCTCTATCAACATAGACCTAGCCATATCAAATAGTGTACGCCAATTACGATCTGCATGGCCATTTTGGTCAGGAGAGTAATGTGCTGAGGTTTCATGTCTTATCCCATTTTGTGTCTGGTAACTCTTTCCCATAAACTTGGTGCTGTTGTCAGATCTGACACCTTTAATCTTCCCGTATTGGGCTGTGTTAGCAAGAATTGTTTCAGTTGCCTGCACTGTGTCACTCTTACTTTTACACAGGGGACAGAGCAAACAGGTCTCTGGACTCTGGGTCTATTGGTCCCTCTAAATCTGTGTGTACTAGCGCCGTAGCTGTTTTAGCTCTTGTATCATTATCTCTGTTTCTAGATTGAGTCAACTTTACTTGGGTGCACACCTCACAAACTAGGACAGGTGTGTTTGTTTTACCCTTGCCTCAACAAAATCCTGTAATCTGTGGAAATCAGACAAAAAGCTCACTGTTGTTCAACTGGAATCCATTCTCGAACGGAGCGGTCCTTTTTTATTGACACGCCCACAAGATATAAACAGACAGGTGTTCACTTCAACTGATCTCATTGGTCAAGTCCATCACTCAAGTATTATTGAGTCTATTGCATAATAAACAGTAATATTATACAGAGAAAATAAAGCTTCGTGTTTACAAACATTGACTTAATTTTCATGTATGTGCCGTTTTAAGGTTGGCTGTGACGTGATGAAAAACATTGCTATAGGCTATTGTGTAGAAGTAAAAATTATTGATGTTTGTTTATTTCGAGTAAAAACAATGCACTAAAAAATGAGAATACATCTTAAATTCATCTTAAAGTGAGAGAGATGTCAGTGGTCTTAAAGTCAGAGTATTTGGTTACAAGCCAATGAAAAATCACAGCAATTATTAACCTGATTAACACACAAAAGAGGCTGTTGCCTGGAGAACACCTCCCAAGGCCTAAAGCAAGAGGAGGGGCATAAAGACCACCTACCACAGTCCACGGAGGAATCGTAGCTCTGGGTCATTTGTGCTTTGCACTGCAGCAGGGATAGAGAGCAATGGATTTACTGGTGCCATTTCTGCTGGCTGTTCTTGCCTCTCTATTTGGATGCCTTTACCTTTTAGGAGCATTCAGAAAGCAACGGCCAGGAGAACCCCCTTTGGATAAGGGTCCCATTCCCTGGTTTGGCCACGTGTTCGAGTTTCGCAGGGACACCGCAAAGTTCTTAGAGAGGATGAAGCAAAAACATGGGGACATATTCACAGTACAACTCGGCGGTTATTACTTCACATTTCTTATGGATCCTTCATCTTTTGGTGCGGTTGTCAAGGAGGCCCGCACAAAACTGGACTTCAAGGATTTTGCGAAGCATCTGGTGTTCAGAGTATTTGGTTACAAGCCATTGGAAAAGGAAAGCACAAATTTACATTATGCCAACAACAAGTATCTGATGGGTGATGGACTAGTATTATTGACAGAAAGTATGATGACCAATTTGCAGAATCTCATGCTCCACAGTGTGGGCAAAAGTGGAGACCAAAAAGACTGGATTGAGGATGGACTTTTCATCTATAGTTACAATATTGTCTTCAGGGCAGGGTACCTATCACTGTTTGGAAATGTGTCGTCAAGGGAGTCTGGGAGCCCTGAGAAATCCAGTGAGATGGACAGAGTACAATCTGATGAACTGTTTACAGCATTTCGGAAATATGATCAATACTTCCCCAGCTTGGCCTGTGGCGCCCTGGCACCCAGAGAGACAGTTGAGGTTAAGAAGCTGCTGAGGCTGTTCTGGAAAACCCTGTCAGTACAGGTGTTCAAGAGTAAGGACAATCCCAGCGGCTGGATACATGAACTGCAGCAGTTCAGAGAGGAACAAGGAATGAAGGAATCCATGCAAGAACGATTCATGTTTCTAATACTGTGGGCGTCTCAGGGAAACACAGGGCCTGCTGCCTTTTGGCTCCTCCTGTACCTCATGAAGCATCCAGAGGCCATGGCCGCTGTTAGGGGGGATGTGGAAAGGGTTTTGAAGGAATCTGGGCAGGAAGTGAGGCCCGGTGGCCCCCTAATTGATCTGACCCGTGACATGCTGCAGAAAACGCCAGTCCTAGACAGTGCTGTGGAAGAGACCCTGCGACTGACCGCTGCACCCATTCTCACCCGAAGTGTGATGCAAAACCTTAACCTCAAAATGGCAGATGGTAATGCGTACCAGATTCGACAAGGAGACCGAGTTTCGATGTTCCCTTATGCCGCCGTTCAAACCGATTCCGAAATCCACCCTGATCCACTTTCTTTCAAATACGACCGCTTTCTCAACCCAGATGGCAGCAAGAAGACCGATTTTTACAAAGAGGGAAAGAAGTTGAAGTACTACACAATGCCCTGGGGAGCTGGTGTCAGTATGTGCCCTGGCCGTTTCTTTGCTATGAATGAGCTGAAGCAGGGGGAGAAGACGACAGCCTCCACGCGGCCTCCCCTGCGAGTAATGAGATATGGTGCAAGACCAGCTCATGAAACGAATGTCGCCACCCAATCGTCACGCTGTCAGATCAGGGCGCAAGAGGCCGGGGGGACGCAAGCTCACGTCAGGGCGGGCAGCCATCCCGACCATCGAGCGCCAGGGCCTGGCAGTGCTCCAGCTAAATGTCGAGGGCCTCACCACCGCCAAACTGGATATCATACGCCACCTCGCCGACTCCCATGAAGTCGCGTCCGTCCTCCTTCAGGAGACGCACTGTGGAAAAGCAGACTTTCTCAGGTTGCCCGGGTTCCACCTCGCCGGCTCCATCCTCAGCAGGCAGCACGGGATGGCCACCTTTGTCAGGTCTGACCTCAGTTGGACAGCCACAGGACAATCTCCACCGGGCTCCAGCCTTGAGTGGCTGTCCACAAGGATACAGAAGACAACGGTTGTGAACGTGTACAAGCCCCCACCATCTGTACTGTCCACATCGGCCCTCCCAACTGCCCCGGCACCCGCCATCTACGCCGGGGATTTTAACTGCCAGCACACCGACTGGGGATACTCCCACACAACACCGGATGGGGAGACACTGAGCGAGTGGGCCTCCAACGCAAACGCCCATCTCCTGTTTGACCCCAAAGAGCCACCAAGCTTCTACTCCTCCAGATGGAACACCTTCACCAACCCAGACCTCGCCTTTGCTGTGTTCCACAGTAATGACCCGATGCCAGAGAGAAGGGTCATTAACAGGTTCCCCCGATCACACCACCGACCGTCTGTCATCAGAATACCAACACTGGTGCAGCCGGTTGCAGGGAAGCCTGTCAAAAGATGGAATTTCCGGAAGGCCAACTGGCATGCATTTTCTGCTGACACAGAGAGAAAATCCGCCACCCTCCCGGACCCAGACACTCCTGATGTAGATGCCGCATATGCAGCCTACTGTGAAGTGTTGACAGGGGCAGCGAAGAAATCCATACCACGAGGCTACAATGCAAACTACATCCCGGGTTGGAACGAGGAGTGCAACCACCTCCTGCGAGCCCACCAGCAGGCTAGCTCAAGAGCTGAAGTGGATGCGACAGCAACGGCACTGCTTGAGAAGTTGGACGCCACCCGCAGGGCTAGATGGACAGAGGTCGTCGAGTCGATTGACTTTACCCACTCCAGCCGTAAAGCGTGGCAGACCATAAACCAGCTCTCAGGAAGAAGTACACCACCTCCCAAGTGCCCTGTGACAGCAAACGCCATCGCAGCCCAACTCCTGAAAAATGGCCGCTTCCCAGACGCAGACAAAGAATTTGCCCGCTCAACATCCCGCGAGGTATCCAGTCTCTCTAGGGCGGCCAGTGTCAATGCCAACCTGTCAGGAGATTTCACACCAGCTGAGCTCAAGGACGTTATGGCCAAACTCAAACAAGGCAAGGCACCAGGCTCCGACAACATTCACCCAGAGTTCGTGACCCACCAGTGCGAAATAACATCTGCCTGGCTGTGTGCATTCTTCTCTGCATGCCTCCGGAGGTCCAAGCTCCCAAGGACATGGCGACGGGCCGCTGTCATAGCCCTCTTGAAACCCAACAAACCTGCGGATGACCCCAAGTCCTACAGACCAATTTCGTTGCTGTGCGTCCCTTTTAAAATCCTGGAGAGGATGATACACAGCCGAATTGAGCCAGTAGTTGACTCACAGCTACCGAAGGAACAGGCGGGCTTCCGCCGGGGCAGGTCTACAGTGGACCAGGTAACCCTCCTCACACAAGATCTCGAGGACAGCTTCCAGGCCAAAGCCAAAGCTGGGGTGGTACTACTGGACCTGACTGCCGCTTACGACACCGTATGGCACCGCGGACTCCACCTGAAGCTGCTGAGAACCATCCCGGACCGTCATATGGTCAACTTCATCATGGAGATGCTGTCAAACCGCAGCTTCATTCTCCAGACCAGTGACGGCCAGCGCAGCAGGCTCAGGAGGTTGAGAAACGGGGTCCCACAAGGGTCTGTCCTCTCACCGATGCTCTTCAACATTTACATCTTTGACCTACCGGTGACGACATCTAGAAGGTATGGATATGCGGATGATCTAGCCATCATGTTACACCAACCCACATGGAAGGCGGTTGAAGAGGGCCTCAACCAGGATATGGACGTCCTGGCTGCCTACCTTCGGAGCTGGCGACTGCAGCTCAGTACCGGAAAGACCGTATCAGCAGTATTCCACCTCTGCAACAGGGAAGCAAGAAGGGAGTTGGAGATCTCAGTGGAAAACAAACCCCTGGAGTTCCAGCAGGCCCCAAAGTACCTGGGCGTACGCTTGGACAGGACACTGTCCTACAAACAACATTTGGATGAAGTGAGGGCTAAAGTAACAGCTAGGGTCTCACTCATCCGCCGCCTTGCTGGCACAACCTGGGGGGCCTCGGCCAAGGTACTACGTATCTCCACACAAGCCCTCGTATTCTCTGCAGCCGAGTACTGTGCCCCAACCTGGAGTAGAAGCCCACATGCCAAGAAGGTCGATACGGCCATCAATAATGCACTCCGTATCATAACTGGCTGCCTGAAACCCACCCCTGTGTTCTACCTGCCAGTCCTAGCAGGAATAGCGCCAGCCGGCCTACGGCGAGAGGCCGCTACCCTCGCCCTGGCAAGGAAAGCCCAGGAACACAGCTGGCACCTCCTCCATGAAACCACCACCCTGGCAATACCTCCAAGCAGACTCAAGTCCCGCCACCCATACAATCAGGCCGCGCAAGAGATGCTTAATTCCATCCCGGAGGATCTGACAACCAAAGCCTGGCTGGCGGCGGCATGGAAGCAGGAGTGGGAGTCGGCAGGACAGACACGCCTACACCATCACATCCAGGATCCTGGAGGTGGCGTTGAAGGAGAAGACCTACCTCGCCGGCAATGGACCCTCCTGAACCGCCTTCGCACAGGGGTTGGCTGCTTCAAAGCGTCCATGAAAAAATGGGGCCTAACCGACAGTGCAGCGTGTGAGTGCGGGGAGCCTGAGCAGACTGCCAACCACGTGATCACCACCTGTCCCCTGCATAGACCACCTTCAGAGGAGGGCCTCTTCCGAGTGGGACCTGAGACGAGGGCATGGCTACATGACACAAAGCTGGATATATGAAGACGATACACGAAAGAGAGAGCTGAAGCAGTTTGTGTTCCTCATGATATTATATTTTGACTTTGAGCTTAAGAATCCTAATGAAGAGATACCTGACATTGATGTCAAGCGATGGGGTTTTGGGACCATGCAACCCACAAGAGACATACGTTTCAGATACAGACTCCGATTTTAACTCACACATCAAACTTTTGAGTGGAGCTAGTTATGCATGCAACTTTATTAATGGTCTTTTTCTCCTAAACGTGTACAGTATCTTAAGGATATGAGGCTTGCTTCGTGTCAGAACCATGTTTTCTTATTCAAATGTTAAATCAAGTCAAATAAAGTAGACCTTATAATCTGGGTTGTTTTGTTATTTTGAACAAGGAAACACAGACAGACTCCCCCCCCCCCCCCCCCACACACACACACACACAAGAGGAATAAATAAACAAGCAACAAAGTCTTGCAAACTCCTACAAACCGGTCAGAGCAACATATTTGTTAAGATGGCCATCATGAACCATAAGGTGGTGGTGGTTGGTGATCAGAGCTTATTTAAAACCTGCTTGGTCCTTTCATTACCGCAGCTGAGAGACCAGTTCAAAGGTTAAATTATGTATAATACAGGGTTTGACACCCGGGTCTTTTCATGCTGTGCTTGCCCGAAAAATACAATTGTCGGTTTCAAACGATAATGGTTACAATTTGAATTACCTTTCATCTTAATCTTAATAATATTATTTGATGCATTAAGCTCACTTATTATATTTGACTTGCATGCTTAGGGTGTTCCCTCCAGCCAATTTCAGTTGAAAAGGATGAACGTTTGAGTTAAAATGACAAGAATTAACAATCAAGCAACGTAAATTGTAATATATTTAAGATATCAAAAATATAGATAGAAAGATACAAAGGACAACATAAGCAATTTCCACTACAGTTCTCAGCAGGACATTCAGTGTTTATTCAGTGTCGGTGTACAACACAAGTACAGTACATGTACCAGAGTGCAAATGTTGCAGTAAAGTGCATGGTAATATATAATGTACAGTTGTTGAATAATATGTCAAATATGTAAAAACAGTCTACAAAAAAAATGAATACTAAAAAATAAAATGACTTATAGAGTAGGTATGAGATATGTGCCGAATTATAGGTATATATATATATATATACAAGGTAATTATACAAGTATAAACAGGTAGTGAGCAGGGGTATGTAGTTGTATCAAAAGATTAATAGAGTTTGTATGTTGGGCAGCAGAGGGGGGGGGGGGGGGGCTGTTATCGTGGTACAGAGTTCAGAGAGGGGGAGTGGGGAGGGGCTGTCATCGGGGTGCAGAGTTCAGGGAGATGACAGCTGAGGGGAAGAAGCTGTTCCTAAGCCTGCTTGACTTGGAACGCTATAGAAAGGTTTCTATTGCGCCTCCCGGAGAGGAGGAGGGCAAACAGTCCATGGTGAGAGGTGTCTCACCTCAGACATTGTTTGTGGTGGGTAGTGTTTATTGCAGGGAGGGGTAGTTTATTGCAGGGAGGGGTACTATGTGGTACTATGTAAGCTGGACTGTTTTGGGTACTGTCGTACCCAACAAACACTCCTTTTTCCCCACCTTGGGTCCAGCTGTCTCTTGTCCTGCTTATAGGCATAACAGACAGATTCAAACTTTTGCATTTTGACAGCTCGCTCTCTATCAACATAGACCTAGCCATATCAAATAGTGTACGCCAATTACGATCTGCATGGCCATTTTGGTCAGGAGAGTAATGTGCTGAGGTTTCATGTCTTATCCCATTTTGTGTCTGGTAACTCTTTCCCATAAACTTGGTGCTGTTGTCAGATCTGACACCTTTAATCTTCCCGTATTGGGCTGTGTTAGCAAGAATTGTTTCAGTTGCCTGCACTGTGTCACTCTTACTTTTACACAGGGGACAGAGCAAACAGGTCTCTGGACTCTGGGTCTATTGGTCCCTCTAAATCTGTGTGTACTAGCGCCGTAGCTGCCTTTAACTCACACATCAAACTTTTGTATCACAATGGCTATTTACGCTGCCTCCACTAGGGGCAGCGTCAACCCGCATTTACATTTCCCCCACACCTGCAGCGCATGATAATTAACCGGCCTATTTAAGTCTACCCCGCACACTCATACTTTGCCAGATTGTTTCTGATGACACAGACTCTCCAGCGTTTACCCGGACTGATTCCCGTTGCCGACTCTGCCTGCCCCGGACGTGCCTGCCCCGGACCTGCCCGCCTCGCCTGGTTCCCGATCCACCGCCTGTCCCCGACTACGCCTCTGCCTGTCCCTGCCTGGTTCCTGATTACCTGCCTGTCCCTGACTACGCCTCTGCCTGTCCGGTTCCTGATCTACCGCCCGTCCCTGACTACGCTTCTGCCTGTCCCTGCCTGGTTCGTCTACCCAGCCCCGGTTCTGATCACCTGCCTGTCTCTGCCTATCCCTGTCTGTGGGATATTGATCGCAATAAATACCACTATCTGCCAATGGTGTCTGTGTGCAGCATTTGGGTCCAAACCTAACCCGTGACATTTTGAGTGGAGCTAGTTATGCATGCGACTTTATTAATGGTCTTTTATCCTAAACGTGTACAGTATCCTAAGGATAAAAGGCTTGGTTCGTGTCAAAACCATGTTTTCTTATTCAAATGTTAAATCAAGTCAAATAAAGTAGACCTTATAATCTGGGTTGTTTTGTTATTTTGAACAAGGAAACAGACAGACTCCTCCCCCCCCCCCCCCCCACACACAAGGAATAAATAAACAAGCAACAAAGTCTTGCAAACTCCTACAAACCGGTCAGAGCACCATATTTAGATATAGAGCAGACTATTTGACGGGTCGTCCACAGTTTGTCAGACTGCAGGACTGTGTGTCTGACACTGTGGTCAGCAGCACTGGTGCTCCACAGGGAACTGTTCTTTCCCCATTCCTGTTCACCCTGTACACCTCAGACTTCCAATACAACTCTGTGTCCTGCCATCTGCAGAAGTTCTCGGACGACTCTGCAGTTGTTGGTTGTGTCAGCGAGGGAAACGATGAGGAGTACAGGGGCGTCGTGGACTCCTTCGTTGAGTGGTGTGAGCTGAACCATATGCAGCTCAACACTGACAAGACGAAGGAGATGGTGGTGGACTTCCGCAGGAGGAAATCCACACCCACACCCATTTCCATCAAGGGTGTGTCCGCTGAAGCTGTCCAGGAATATAAATACCTGGGAGTTCATCTGGACAACAAACTGGTCTGGGCCAAGAACTCTGAGGCGGTCTACAAGAAGGGCCAGAGCCGTCTTTACTTCCTGCGGAGGCTCCGGTCCTTCAACGTTTGCAACAAGATGCTGAATGTGTTCTACCAGTCGGTGGTAGCCAGTGCCATCTTCTCCGGTGTCGTGTGCTGGGGAAGCAGGTTGAGATCAGCAGACGCCAACAAGATCAGCAGGATTGTCAGGAAGGCTGGCGCTGTCCTGGGGGTCCAGCTGGACTCCTTGTTGGTGGTGTCTGAGAGAAGGATGCTGCGCAAGCGGCGTAGTATCCTTGACAACAACTCTCACCCTCTCCATCAGGTGCTGACCTCATATAGAAGCACCTTTAGCAACAGACTCATTCCACCCAGGTGCACCACAGAACGCCATAGGAAGTCCTTTCTTCCTGTGGCTATTAGACTCTATAATTCCTCTACCTCGGGTCGTGAGAGGGACAGTGGAGACTCAGTGACCTGAGGCCAACGTACTTATTTTTATTTTTATTTTATTTTGGTCAACGCACTGTAATCATCTCATTGTACTTTGCACTGTAAATTCTATTTCAATCCGAATTCACTTTTCACTTTTTCACTTTTCACATGTCACTTTTCAGTCGAATTATTTATTAATATATTATTACTGCCAATTTGCACTATACGTATTGTTGTGTATTGTATATACCTACGTACTACTGTTATAATACTGTAAATTATCTTCACTTATCAATACATTTAGACTTCATTTAGAATTATTTTAACTATTTTTGTTTATAATAGTTTTATTTTAGTTAGTTGTTGTTTTGTTTTTTAGCTTAGGTTTTAGTATTCTTGTGTGTGCATTTATTCCCCCTGTGTCAACTGTTGCACCTTAATTTCCCTCGGGATTAATAAAGTTTTCTGAATCTGAATCTGAATCTGAATTTGTTAAGATGGCCATCATGAACCATAAGGTGGTGGTGGTTGGTGATCAGAGCTTATTTAAAACCTGCTTGGTCCTTTCATTACCGCAGCTGAGACCAGTTCAAAGGTTAAATTATGTATAATACAGGGTTTGACACCCGGGTCTTTTCATGCTGTGCTTGCCCGAAAAATACAATTGTCGGTTTCAAACAATGGTTGGAATTTGAATTACCTTTCATCTTAATCATATTATTTGATGCATTAAGCTCACTTATATATTTTTTATATTACTTGCATGCTGAGGGTGTTTCCTTACTCAGCCAATTTCAGTTGAAAATTTAAGTTTGAGTTAAAATGACAAGAATTAACAATCAAGCAACGTAAATAGTAATATATTTAAGATATCAAAGATATAGATAGAAAGATACAAAGGACAACGTAAGCATTTTCCACTACAGTTCTCAGCAGGACACCGGTGGATTGTCTACTCCAAGTGGAGAGTGAGTCCTTAACCCAAAGTGAAGGAGTTCAAGTATCTCGGGGTCTTGTTCTCCAGTGAGGGGAGGATGGAGCGTGAGATGGACCAGAGAGTAGATTGCAGCAGGAGCGGTATTGGGTGCGCTTTGCTGCACTTTCAAAACATTCAAAGTATGTTGAGTCAATTATTTCAAACCACCTTTATCTTATTACAAAATATTCAGTTTCTGTTTCTCGTGTAAAAACAGTGATCTATTAACCCCTAAAGTCCCAAAATTGTTTTTTTTATTTTGTGCGAGGCAGAATCCCAAATGTGATGTACTCCACCCCCAACTTATGGGACACTGAGGACTGTGCCATGACACTTTAAGAAGAGGACCTGGATATGTCCAAAGGACAATGTGTTTTGCTGTTGTGTACCTTGCGATGAACATATATTTGCTCTTTGTATTACACTTGTGGAGGTACTTACTGAACTTACTGAGGGCTTACTGTTCCAAAGTAAATGCCCTCTGGAAACTGTTGATCTTTATTTAGCCTACGTGCTATACCTCTCTCATTCGTGTGTCATCAGTATTAATGAAGAAATTTACAAAGTGGTGTAGATCTCTTTTTTAGAAATAGTATTAAATACAATTGGCCTTTTTAGAAATACAGGACATTTAAAGGTATTTACATAGCCTGCTGTCTGCTGTGAATGATACAAAACTATTGTCCAGTTGTATTACATGAAAGACATAATGTGTGTAACTGTATCAAGAACAGAGTCTACGGGGTCATTTCAAAATGTTGTAATATGGTTCAACACTTACTTTCAACTTTGAACACTTAACTTGATGCTTTATGATGTCTGTCTGTACAATGTGTTGTCAACATATACAGCATGTATATTTTTGGTCAACGCACTGTAAATTCCTTTCACTGTAATTTTGCACTGTAAATTCAATTTCACTTTTCACTTTTCACATGTCACTTTTTCAGTATTCATCCGAGTTATTTATTATTAGTATTTTATTACTGCCAATTTGCACTATACGTATTGTTGTGTATTGTATATACCTACGTATTACTGTAATAATACTGTAAATTGTGCAATTCATCTATCAATACATTTAGATTTCATTTAGAGTTCATTTCGTTTTTTTGTTTATACCAGTTTTGTTTAGTTAGTTTGTTGTTATTTAGTCTTTAGCTTTTAGGTATTAGTATATGTTACAGCCCTTGGATCCAAACGACAGTCTCGACTGATGCATAAGACGATCTTTATTTAATTGTCCATCCGTGACGTCATCTTAGCACCGTGAAAACTGTATTGGAAACGTACATAAACAGACAAACACACATTTCACATAACGGTTTCCACAGTACAGTACAAACACTAAACTAAATAACATTGGTATCAAACTACAAGGATTACACTCCTACACAAGACATAAAATCATTCATTCACGAATTTCCTTCTACAGAGTTCCAACCATAATCAAATAAACAACAAAGCATACCTTGCTGCGCTCTCCAAGGAATGCAAACATAATCCGAAAAGGTCCTTTCTTCCGTTTAAAACACACGATCAATACATGGGGATACAAAAGGATAAAAAGTCGCACAGAAATACAAAAGCGATACAAAAAGACGCACCAAACTTTCCTGCTGCCGACTACATCACTTAACAGGCGCTTCCAGCTGTACTGATCTACGGTGCGCCAATAGGGACAGATTTATGTAGGCCTACGGGTATCGAATCCGGTAAAATCCCACATGTCATTTCAAGGCATACATACATACTGAATATTATTCTGAAAACAGCAAAGGATATTACCTAGACATGTTTAATCTCAAGTGGTCCGTTACAGTATATTTGTGTGTGCATTTATCCCCCTGTTTCAACTGTTGCACCTTAATTTCCCTCGGGATAAATAAAGTTATCTGAATCTGAATCTGAATTTGTTTTACCCTTGCCCTCAACAAAATCCTGTGGATCCCACAATCTGTGGAAATCAGACAAAAAGGTCAACTGGAATCCATTCCCGAACGGAGTGGTCTTTTTTATTGACACGCCCACAAGATATAAACAGACAGGTGTTCACTTCAACTGATCTCATTGGTCAAGTCCATCACTCAAGTTTAATTGAGTCTATTGCATAATAAACAGTAATATTATACAGAGAAAATAAAGCTTCGTGTTTACAAACATTGACTTAATTTCATGTATGTGCCGTTTTAAGGTTGGCTGTGACGTGATGAAAAACATTGCTATAGGCTATTGTGTAGAAGTAAATATTATTAATGTTTGTTTATTTCGAGTAAAAACAATGCACTAAAAAATGAGAATACATCTTAAATTCATCTTAAAGTGAGAGAGATGTCAGTGGTCTTAAAGTCAGAGTATTTGGTTACAAGCCAATGAAAAATCACAGCAATTATTAACCTGATTAACACACAAAAGAGACTGTTGCCTGGAGAACACCTCCCAAGGCCTAAAGCAAGAGGAGGGGCATAAAGACCACCTACCACAGTCCACGGAGGAATCGTAGCTCTGGGTCATTTGTGCTTTGCACTGCAGCAGGGATAGAGAGCAATGGATTTACTGGTGCCATTTCTGCTGGCTGTTCTAGCCTCTCTATTTGGATGCCTTTACCTTTTAGGAACATTCAGAAAGCAACGGCCAGGAGAACCCCCTTTGGATAAGGGTCCCATTCCCTGGTTTGGCCACGCGCAGGAACACAGTAAAGTTCTTAGAGAGGATGATGCAAAAACATGGGGACATATTCACAGTACTACTCGGCGGTAATTACTTCACATTTCTTATGGATCCTGCATCTTTTGGTGCGTTTGTCAAGGAGGCCCACACAAAACTGGACTTCTATGATTTTGCGAAGCATCTGGCGTTCAGAGTATTTGGTTACCAATGGTCAATGGAAAAGGGAACCACACATCTTCATTATGCAAGTATCAAGTATCTGATGGGTGATGGACTAGTACTATTGACAGAAAGTATGATGACCAATTTGCAGAATCTCATGCTCCACAGTGTGGGCAAAAGTGGAGACCAAAAAGACTGGATTGAGGATGGACTTTTCATCTATAGTTACAATATTGTCTTCAGGGCAGGGTACCTATCACTGTTTGGAAATGTGTCATCAAGGGAGTCTGGGGGCCTTTAACAAGAATTAACAATCAAGCAACGTAAATAGTAATATATTTAAGATATCAAAGATAAAGATAGAAAGATACAAAGGACAACATAAGTATTTTCCACTACAGTTCTCAGCAGGACACCGGTGGATTGTCTACTCCAAGTGGAGAGTGAGTCCTTAACCCAAAGTGAAGGAGTTCAAGTATCTCGGGGTCTTGTTCTCCAGTGAGGGGAGGATGGAGCGTGAGATGGACCGGAGAGTAGATTGCAGCAGGAGCGGTATTGGGTGCGCTTTGCTGCACTTTCAAAACATTCAAAGTATGTTGAGTTAATTATTTCAAATCCACCTTTATCTTATTACAAAATATGCTGTATATTAATCTGGCCCAAGGTGGCGTCAGCCCACTGGAAAGTGCCAGGTATGCCAGATTCCCAGTCCAGCTGTATGCAGAAGAGGTTTGTACAGCAGTTCTTACATTAAAACCCAGTGTAGAGGAAATGAGACACAATAAACGTCAGTGTTGTTCAACTGGATTCCATTCTCAAACTAACCGGTCAAAACCGATACCAAGAAAGTGTTTTAGTTTGCCTAGATCTTTCATCTTAAACCTTGCTGTAAGCATTTCCTTTATTGCTTTCGGCGCATTTTCATCACTTGCAGCTGTTATCAAATCATCGACCCACATTACCATGATTACTTTTTCAGTTTCTGTTTCTCGTGTAAAAACAGTGATCTATTAACCCCTAAAGTCCCAAAATTGTTTTTTTTATTTTGTGCGAGGCAGAATCCCAAATGTGATGTACTCCACCCCCAACTTATGGGACACTGAGGACTGTGCCATGACACTTTAAGAAGAGGACCTGGATATGTCCAAAGGACAATGTGTTTCGCTGTTGTGTACCTTGCGATGAACATAAATTTGCTCTTTGTATTACACTTGTGGAGGAACTTACTGAACTTACTGAGGGCTTACTGTTCCAAAGTAAATGCCCTCTGGAAACTGTTGATCTTTATTTAGCCTACGTGCTATACCTCTCTCATTCGTGTGTCATCAGTATTAATGAAGAAATTTACAAAGTGGTGTAGATCTCTTTTTTAGAAATAGTATTAAATACAATTGGCCTTTTTAGAAATACAGGACATTTAAAGGTATTTACATAGCCTGCTGTCTGCTGTGAATGATACAAAACTATTGTCCAGTTGTATTACATGAAAGACATCATATGTGTGTAACTGTATCAAGAACAGAGTCTACGGGGTCATTTCAAAATGTTGTAATATGGTTCAACACTTACTTTCAACTTTGAACACTTAACTTGATGCTTTATGATGTCTGTCTGTACAATGTGTTGTCAACATATACAGCATGTATATTTTTGGTCAACGCACTGTAAATTCCTTTCACTGTAATTTTGCACTGTAAATTCAATTTCACTTTTCACTTTTCACATGTCACTTTTTCAGTATTCATCAGAGTTATTTATTATTAGTATTTTATTACTGCCAATTTGCACTATACGTATTGTTGTGTATTGTATATACCTACGCATTACTGTAATAATACTGTAAATTGTGCAATTCATCTATCAATACATTTAGATTTCATTTAGAGTTCATTTCGTTTTTTTGTTTATACCAGTTTTGTTTAGTTAGTTTGTTGTTATTTAGTCTTTAGCTTTTAGGTATTAGTATATGTTACAGCCCTTGGATCCAAACGACAGAGTCTCGACTGATGCATAAGACGATCTTTATTTAATTGTCCATCCGTGACGTCATCTTAGCACCGTGAAAACTGCATTGGAAACGTACATAAACAGACAAACACACATTTCACATAACGGTTTCCACAGTACAGTACAAACACTCAACTAAATAACATTGGTATCAAACTACAAGGATTACATTCCTACACAAGACATAAAATCATTCATTCACGAATTTCCTTCTACAGAGTTCCAACCATAATCAAATAAACAACAAAGCATACCTTGCTGCGCTCTCCAAGGAATGCAAACATAATCCGAAAAGGTCCTTTCTTCCGTTTAAAACACACGATCAATACATGGGATACAAAAGGATAAAAAGTCGCACAGAAATACAAAAGCGATACAAAAAGACGCACCAAACTTTCCTGCTGCCGACTACATCACTTAACAGGCGCTTCCAGCTGTACTGATCTACGGTGCGCCAATAGGGACAGATTTATGTAGGCCTACGGGTATCGAACTCCGGTAAAATCCCACATGTCATTTCAAGGCATACATACATACTGAATATTATTCTGAAAACAGCAAAGGATATTGCCTAGACATGTTTAATCTCAAGTGGTCCGTTACAGTATATTTGTGTGTGCATTTATTCTCCCTGTTTCAACTGTTGCACCTTAATTTCCCTCGGGATAAATAAAGTTATCTGAATCAGAATCAGAATTTGTTTTTTACCTTGCCCTCAACAAAATCCTGTGGATCCCACCATCTGTGGAAATCAGACAAAAAGGTCAACTGGAATCCATTCCCGAACAGAGTGGTCTTTTTTATTGACACGCCCACAAGATATAAACAGACAGGTGTTCACTTCAATTGATCTCATTGGTCAAGTCCATCACTCAAGTATTATTGAGTCTATTGCATAATAAACAGTAATATTATACAGAGAAAATAAAGCGATGTTTCGTGTTTACAAACATTGACTTAATTTCCACGTATGTCCAGCGTTAAGTGTAAGTGTTAATATGTCTGTATGTAACTGCACTATAACTGTTCCGCCCTAAGAGGGCGCTATAGGCGTAAGGAGGCGCAGCTATTGTAGCTGACGTCAGGTGTCCTATATAAGGGATTGTTCCCTCCCCCTCTCTCTCTCTCTCTCTCTCTCTCTCTCTCTCTCTCTCTCTCTCTCTAGCTCTAGCTCTAGCTCTAGCTCTAGCTCTAGCTCTCACGGAGAGCGGGTCAAGTGGTGCAATGCACATATGAAAATAAACCTCGCCAGTTAAGGCTAAATAAGACCTCGTCGTCATGACTGGTTTCTTGCTACACATGTGACTCTGTCAACAGGTTATGGGCCCAGATCACGGAAGAGCAAAATTACGATAGGTAGTTAGCTGAAAAGTGTAGGCCAGTTTAGCGGCGGGAGAACCGCGTGACACTAAAGCTAAGCTACAACCAAAAGATAGCGACCAGAGGCAGAAGCAAGTGGCCCACGTTTGATGGAAGGGCAGAAGAATACGAGCTCTGGGAAGAGCGGATGTTGTGCTGTATGCACGGATTGGGGTTGAAAAAGACAATTTTGACGGGCCTCACGGGAGAAATAACGGAGGCCGCGCAAGCCCTGGATACTAAGCTGAACGCCGACGGAGCAGATCATCACGGCGCTCAAAAGTGCAGGAGAAGCACCGAGTGATGGACTGATGATGGCGATGGTTATGAGGGGACTACCGGAGATGTATAAACCTTTCACACTGTTGGTGACGCACGCATGTCGCTGGGGGAGTTCAAGGCCAAGTTGCGGAACTTCGAGGCCTCAGAAGACTCAGACCCGGTCGCCGAGGAGGCGGGAGAAAGGGTAATGAAGGCCCGGGCAGCGCCAAAGAAAAAGACCGGACCCCCGACGGAGATGGCGTGTTGGCGATGTGGAGAAAAGGGTCACCGAAAGGATAATTGCACAAAAACTGTTTGGTGTAGTTTCTGCAAAACTTCGGGACACGCAGACAGAGTGTGTAGAAAGAAGCGCCAACAGAGCGCTCGGTACGCGCACGTGCAAGATGGCGGCTGTGGACAAGATGGCGGCAGCGGTGGACGTGAGGCGAGTCGAGATGACGCCCGGAGAGGAGCGGGAAAAGAGGACTTCACCTTCGGGGCGCAGACAGCATACGCCAGCCGGTCAGCGCAGCAGCAGCAGGCCCAAAGGAAGGGACTGATCGTGGACACAGGTGCGTCGTCCCACATTATCAACGACAGGAACCGATTCAAGAACTTTGACAGCACCTTCGAGCCGGAGAGACACAGCATGGAGCTGGCAGACGGGAAGCGCACTTTCGGGTTGGCGCACAGGAGAGGAGACGCACAGGTATGCCTCATAGACTGTGAAGGGCGCTGGTGTACAGTGACGTTGAAGAACGCCCTCTAAATACCCTCGTTCCCCCATGAACTATTCTCTGTAAAATCTGCTACTGCAAATGGTGCCAAGGTGTTCTTCAATGAAGGTAACGATGTTCTTGTGGAGCCTGACGGTACGAGATTTGACATTGAGGTGTACAAGAGAATGTATTATCTACAAACAGAATGTAATGAAAATGATGTGTGTAATGTCAGTCACGATATACAGACATGGCATGAGATCATGGGTCATTGTAATTACGAGGACATACTGAAGCTGCAGCCGGTAACAGTAGGCATGCACATTAACGGTGAAAAGAATAGACCTAACAAAGAATGTGATGTGTGTATAAAGGGAAAGTTCACTCAAACAAGGAACAGAGGTCCCACAGAAAAAGTAAAGACACCACTTGAGCTAGTTAACACAGATCTAGCCGGCCCAGTGAATAATGAGTCCATAGGCGGCTTTAAATATATGCAGTCTTTCACAGATGTGTGTACAGGGGCAGTGTTTGTCTACTTTCTCAAAGCAAAGAGTGACGCACTTCAGGCCACAGAGAAATTCCTTGCAGATGTAGCTCCGTATGGCAGCGTAAAGTGCCTGAGGTCCGACAACGGAACAGAGTTCACAAATAGAGAGTTTCAGTCACTGCTGAGAAGGAACAAGATCAGACACGAGACGTCCTGTCCTTACTCCCCGCACCAAAACGGGATAGCTGAGAGGGAAGGGCGCACTCTCTTCGAAATGGCTAGGTGTAAGCTAATAGACGGTAACTTACCTAAGAGTCTATGGCATTATGCGGTCCAAGAAGCAGCTTACACCAGAAATCTGTGTTTTAACAAGCACACAGGCACCACCCCATATACAGCACTGACAGGAAAAAGGTGTGCAGGTGTGAGAAAGGACTTTTTGTAGGGCATGACAAGGGCAGCCCCGCTTTTCTAGTCTATTATCCCGGTAAGGGGAAAGTGCAAAAGCACAGATTAGTAAAGTTTGTCACAAAGACAACATGTGAGAACGAGACACAGACACAGGAGCCAGAGCTGGACTCCAGAGTAAGGTGTGAGAAAAGAGAGACGCCACAGCCTAGTGTACTGAGCACAGACATGGAGACAGACGGTCAACAGCCACCGGAGGATGATGGCGAGAAGCACCCTAGGGTGACGCCACGTGCCTCATGCAGTGGGAGATATCCCCCCCGGGAACATAAACCCCCAAAGTATCTGAAAGACTATGCCCAGAGAGAAAGTGACGAGGATGACAGTACACTTACCAGTATAGATTACTGCTACAGGGTAGTGAGTGGTGTACCTCAGACCTTTAAAGAGGCCATGGAAAGTCAGGAAAATGGGAGAGAGCGATGGATGAGGAGATGAGGTCCCTGGACGACAATCATACTTTTACTCTAACAAAGTTACCCGAGGGTAGACAGGCAGTGGGAGGCAAGTGGGTGTACTCAATCAAGGAGGGTATTGAAGGGCACGACAGGTAGCTAAAGGCTACAGTCAGAGGGAAGGAATAGACTACGGTGAGACATTCTCCCCTACAGCTAATCTGACCAGTGTACAGGTAGTTATGCAGAAGACAACCAGGGAACCATTGCACTTGCCAGAAACCCTGTGTGCCGACAGAGGTGTAAACATGTGGATATAAAATATCACTTCATCAGAGAAGAAGAAAAGATGACACTGGTTTACTGTCCTACAGATGACATGGTTGCAGACGCTATGACCAAGCCTGTCTCCAAACTAAAATTGAAAAAATGTGCAGGGGTCATGTTCGGTGTGTAAAATATTGCCTGTTATGTAATATTGACCGCCATGTTCTTTTGATGTTTTGAATTGTTATTTTTTCTTGGAAAAGTTGTACAGTATACACGTCATTCATAAGTGGGAGTGTTAAGTGTAAGTGTTAATATGTCTGTATGTAACTGCACTATAACTGTTCCGCAGTAAGAGGGCGCTATAGACGTAAGGAGGCGCAGCTATTGTAGCTGACGTCAGGTGTCCTATATAACGGATTGTTCCCTCCCCTTCTCTCTCTCTCGCTCTCTCTCTCGCTCTCGCTCTAGCTCTCACGGAGAGCGGCTCAAGTGGTGCAATGCACATATGAAAATAAACCACGCCAGTTAAGGCTAAATAAGACCTCGTCGTCATGACTGGTTTCTTGCTACACATGTGACTCTGTCAACACAAATGTTAAATCAAGTCAAATAAAGTAGACCTTATAATCTGGGTTGTTTTGTTATTTTGAACAAGGAAACACAGACAGACAGACCCCCCCCACACACACACACACACACACACACACACACACACACACACACACGAGGAATAAATAAACAAGCAACAAAGTCTTGCAAACTCCTACAAACCGGTCAGAGCAACATATTTGTTAAGATGGCCATCATGAACCATAAGGTGGTGGTGGTTGGTGATCAGAGCTTATTTAAAACCTGCTTGGTCCTTTCATTACCGCAGCTGAGAGACCAGTTCAAAGGTTAAATTATGTATAATACAGGGTTTGACACCCGGGTCTTTTCATGCTGTGCTTGCCCGAAAAATACAATTGTCGGTTTCAAACAATAATGGTTCGAATTTGAATTACCTTTCATCTTAATCATATTATTTGATGCATTAAGCTCACTTATATTTTTTTATATTACTTGCATGCTGAGGGTGTTTCCTTACTCAGCCAATTTCAGTTGAAAATGAAAGTTTGAGTTAAAATGACAAGAATTAACAATCAAGCAACGTAAATAGTAATATATTTAAGATATCAAAGATATAGATAGAAAGATACAAAGGACAACATAAGTATTTTCCTCTACAGTTCTCAGCAGGACACCGGTGGATTGTCTACTCCAAGTGGAGAGTGAGTCCTTAACCAAAGTGACAACAAAGTGAAGGAGTTCAAGTATCTCGGGGTCTTGTTCTCCAGTGAGGGGAGGATGGAGCGTGAGATGGACCGGAGAGTAGATTGCAGCAGGAGCGGTATTGGGTGCGCTTTGCTGCACTTTCAAAACATTCAAAGTATGTTGAGTTAATTATTTCAAATCCACCTTTATCTTATTACAAAATATGCTGTATATTAATCGGGCCCAAGGTGGCGTCAGCCCACTGGAAAAGTGCCAGGTATGCCAGATTCCCAGTCCAGCTGTATGCAGAAGAGGTTTGTACAGCAGTTCTTACATTAAAACCCAGTGTAGAGGAAATGAGACACAATAAACGTCAGTGTTGTTCAACTGGATTCCATTCTCAAACTAACCGGTCAAAACCGATACCAAGAAATTGTTTTAGTTTGCCTAGATCTTTCATCTTAAACCTTGCTGTAAGCATTTCCTTTATTGCTTTCGGCGCATTTTCATCACTTGCAGCTGTTATCAAATCATCGACCCACATTACCATGATTACTTTTTCAGTTTCTGTTTCTCGTGTAAAAACAGTGATCTATTAACCCCTAAAGTCCCAAAATTGTTTTTTTTATTTTGTGCGAGGCAGAATCCCAAATGTGATGTACTCCACCCCCAACTTATGGGACACTGAGGACTGTGCCATGACACTTTAAGAAGAGGACCTGGATATGTCCAAAGGACAATGTGTTTCGCTGTTGTGTACCTTGCGATGAACATATATTTGCTCTTTGTATTTGTTACGTACATCGTATGATCTGTTTCTTGTTACTGTTTGTGTTGTGTTTTGTGTTCCTTTCTGTCTCCCTCTCCTAATGCTTTTTACCCAGGTGTTGGTGGTCATCGTTAACCTCAAGTGGCTGCATCTGGAACCCCCCTAATTAGCTGCCTATTTAAACTTTAAACCTGTTTTTGTTCCAAGAGGGGGTGGTGGCATTTTGGTGTGTGCTTGTGTGTTAGCGTTGCGTCCGTGAATGCTGTCTAATTTTCCATTGTAGTACTGCCTGTTGGTAGTTGGTTGTTTTGCCGGTCGGTCTTGTTCCTCCTTGTAATACCCTGGGGAGGGCGAGGTAGTTCGCAGGTAAGATGCCCATGGGCCTACATTTTACATCACGCAGGTATTCCTTGTATAGATACACTAGGTAAGTTTCCCCAGGCGTGTACCACCTCATGTATTTACTGGGACCAGGTCAGGGACAGTTAGTTTAGTTAAATTAGTGGGATAAATTGATGCTTAGTAGGTTAGGTAGCGGTAGCATCAGACTTAGCTTGAGGGGGTTTGTTTTCTTTGTTTGCTTTGGTACTCGTTTGTTTTGGCGTCCTCCCCAGGCCTAGTTACTTGTTGTGTTTATTTGGCTTGTGGCCTTATAATTGTCCGTGCCGGTGATTGCAACCATACAATAAATCAATTGCTAAACATCCTGATTTGGTTGTCAGCCTCGGTTCCTGTCGCACCACGACCTCACTGGCTTTTCCCCGGCATATATGCATGACCCCACGTAACATGGGGGCTCGTCCGGGATTTATTTCTTGCCGTAGTGGTGTCTGCATATTTGTTGAGGTTTAGTTGGTGTTGGGCGTGGTTGCTGGTTGCGTTGTCGCTTGCTCGCTAGGTTGGCTTATTTATTATGGCAACCTCTTTGGTGCAGCTATTCATTGAGGAACCTGTTGGGTTAAAGAACAACCCAGAGGACTCGCCTAACGGGTTAGAGAACGACTCGGAGGACCCACTGAAAGGGCCGATCCAGTTATCAGAAAATGTTTCTCCTCGGTCGAACATTAGCAACCTAGAGACTCGTTTTAAAGCTAGGCTAGCCCGTCTTAAGATTGAGAAAGAGGAGAGGGAGTATGCTCAGAAGCTGGAGTATAAGTATAAACTCGATGTTAGGAGACTCGAGCTTGAAACCGAGGCAGAGACTAAAATTAAAATCCGGCAACTCGAGTTAGAGGCCGCCTCGGCTCCGGTCACTGGTCATACCGTCTCTGGTGTGTCCAGTGTTCAGTCTACTCTGGGCACCAAGACTTTTGATGTTAGTAAGTATATTGCCCTAGTTCCTCAGTTTAGGGAGACTGAAGTCTCGTCCTATTTTCATGCGTTCGAACGCATTGCAACCACGTTGGGTTGGCCAAAGGATGTGTGGCCCTTTTTGCTACAGTGCAAATTAGTGGGAAAGGCGCAGGAGGTTGTTACAGCTCTCCCGCTGGAGGACAGCCTTAACTATGAGTTGGTTAAGGCCACTGTACTGCGCGCCTATGAGCTGGTACCAGAGGCGTACCGACAAAAGTTCAGGTTCCACAAGAAGTCCACTAGTAGGACTTATGTCGAGTTTGCGCGAGAGAAGGAAACACTTTTTGACCGGTGGTTTTCTGCGAGTAAGGCTACTGACGGTGACTCCATTCGCAAATTAATATTACCAGAGGAATTCAAGAACTGCCTCCCCGAGCGAATGGTAGTCTACCTGAACGAGCAGAAGGTAACGTCTCTCGCGCAGGCTGCCGTTTTATCGGATGAGTTTGTGTTAACCCACAGGACTGTGTTTTCCGGTCCTCGAGATGAGACTCGAAGCGAGGCTAAGAGTGTGCCTAGGAGTCCTCCTAGGTTTCCCTATAGTCGGACTTCAGGGGTGACGCAAGGCTCAGAAGAGCGTGCCTGTTTCTATTGTCACAAAGTCGGGCATGTTATTGCTGACTGTCTTACGTTGAAACGTAAGCAGCCTCCGCCCCCTAAAGGCGTGGGTTTAATCAAAACCGTGCAACCTCCAGTGCAGGCCTGCATTTCCCCAGACCCCACTTATCAGCCGTTCATATTTCAGGGGGTAGTGTCGCTTCCTTATGATCCAATTAACCAGAAAGTGATTCAGATTCTGCGTGACACAGGTGCTGCCCAGTCTTTGATCCTACAGGATGTTTTGCCTTGGTCTGAACAGTCCTACTGTGGATCAAATGTGTTGCTGCAGGGCATTGAGATGGGTTGTGTGCCCGTGCCCCTGCATCAAGTTTGCCTGGCCTCCGACTTGGTTAGTGGTAGTTTCCGAGTAGGAGTTCAGCTGCAGCTCCCTGTGCCAGGTGTCTCTATGATACTGGGAAACGATATTGCGGGAGGTAAAGTAATGCCTGTACTGGAAGTGTTGGATACTCCTGATGCGTGTATCAGTGAGGAGTTACTGGAGGTGTTCCCTGTGTGTGCAGTGACGCGTGCCCAGTCACGACACAGAGGTGACGTGATTGGTTTAGCTGACACGGTACTTGCCTCTGTGTTCTCTGGGGAGACTGTGAAGGGTCAGGTGTCCAGTCCGCCTGGGGGTGCTGACGTGAAGACCATCTCGAAAGTGGTTGACACTGATGTGCTTTTGCCGGTAACTCGTAAGCGGTTTATTGTTGCGCAGACTGAGGATGATAGCCTATCTAAATATTTTGAGACTGCCATTAGTCAGGATAAAGCCAAGGCAGGGAAAGCAACGGTTACGTATCTTGGTAAGGAGGTGGGGCGAGGTCAAGTGCGTACTCTGTCTGCTAAGGTGGAGGCTATAACATCTTTCCCTCCGCCCACCACTAGACGTGAACTTCGTAGGTTCCTAGGTATGGCCGGGTACTACCGCAGTTTCTGCCGCAACTTCTCCACTGTGGTTGCGCCTTTGACTAGTTTGCTCAGCCCCTCCGTTTCGTTTGTCTGGTCGGCTGACTGTCGTTTGAGGCGGTGAAGGCGCTGCTCAGTAGTTCCCCTGTTCTGTCCGCCCCGGATTTTTGTAAACCTTTCAAGCTGGAAGTAGACTCAAGTATGGTTGGTGCTGGTGCTGTACTACTGCAGGAAGATGCAGATGGAATTGATCACCCTGTCTGTTATTTTTCACGCAAGTTTAACAACTGTCAGTCCCGGTATTCCACAATCGAACAAGAGACCCTTGCCCTGCTTTTTGCTCTCCAATTTTTTGAGGTTTATGACGGTTCAAGTTCTCTCCCTGTAGCGGTCTACACAGACCATAACTCCTTGGTTTTTTTGGCTAGGATGTATAACCACAACCATCGCCTTATGCGGTGGGCGTTGGTTGCCCAGGGTTACAACCTTGTGATTAGGCACAAGAAGGGATCGGAGAATATTCTTGCCGATGCTTTGTCTCGTGCATAGGTTTTTTTTGGGTTGACGGTGATGTTTTTTTTGGTTTGATTGTATGTATCGCGAACCCTCCTGGTTTGCTCTTTTGGAAGGGGAGTGTTACATACATCGTATGATCTGTTTCTTGTTACTGTTTGTGTTGTGTTTTGTGTTCCTTTCTGTCTCCCTCTCCTAATGCTTTTTACCCAGGTGTTGGTGGTCATCGTTAACCTCAAGTGGCTGCATCTGGAACCCCCCTAATTAGCTGCCTATTTAAACTTCCTGTTTTTGTTCCAAGAGGGGGTGGTGGCATTTTGGTGTGTGCTTGTGTGTTAGCGTTGCGTCTGTGAATGCTGTCTAATTTTGGTTAGAGTCCATTGTAGTACTGCCTGTTGGTAGTTGGTTGTTTTGCCGGTCGGTCTTGTTCCTCCTTGTAATACCCTGGGGAGGGCGAGGTAGTTCGCAGGTAAGATGCCCATGGGCCTACATTTTACATCACGCAGGTATTCCTTGTATAGATACACTAGGTAAGTTTCCCCAGGCGGGTACCACCTCATGTATTTACTGGGACCAGGTCAGGGACAGTTAGTTTAGTTAAATTAGTGGGATAAATTGATGCTTAGTAGGTTAGGTAGCGGTAGCATCAGACTTAGCTTGAGGGGGTTTGTTTTCTTTGTTTGCTTTGGTACTCGTTTGTTTTGGCGTCCTCCCCAGGCCTAGTTACTTGTTTATTTGGCTTGTGGCCTTATAATAGGCCTTTCTCACACTTCCTGCTTCCGGAGCCGTGAGCAGTGTACTCTTTCTTCCGGTAGTTACACCAGATACGGGACAAACTGTGGCCGCCTCCTCTCCTCTCTGTTATTGTAATGTACCGGCTGCTCAACGTCTAAACAAAGACAGCCCTACCTCCGTTTACACCATTACCCAAAGACAAACTCCTCCGCAAGTCTTGTGTAAGGCTGATAAGGAGGATGAAGGTCCCTCGTTTCATGTTCTCAGGGGTAGCGCGTATGTCTGCAGTTTGCACTTTGACAAGGAGAGCATATACGTCTCGAAAGGTGGGCGGAATAGGCTAATAATGTCGGGTATGTGTGTGATTAAAAGCACTGGTCCTGACCCCCACACACACTCCATGTCTCATCCGAATAGAGCCACATATTGTCGGGTGTGTGTAATTTAAAGCACTGGTCCCAAAAGTAGGGCTGGGCGATACGGACCAAAACCCGGTATTTTTTGGCTGCGTCGCGATATACGATATATATAGATATATACATATCTCCATCTATATATATCTAGATATATATATCTCTATCTATAGGTATTTTATACAAATTCGGTTTTAACTCAATGCCACAAGTATGTCACAAGCACTTTTATTTTAAGACAACTCATATTCACAAGAATAACAGGCATTCCCTTTTAGAAAATATACAGCTGCACACTACATATTAACACGTAAATGAAAAGGTACATTGAAATCCATCAAATAAATCACCTATATTATATACATAGGCATACCTCTGCTTCTACACAAAATCACCTTCGTTATTCAAGATTCAAGATGACTTTATTTATCTGGAGGGAAATTAAGGTGCAACAGTTGAGACAGGGGGAATAAATGCACACAAAGTATACTAATACCTAAAAACGAAATAACAACAAAATATAACTAAATGAAATGTAAATGTATGTGTTATATGGGGATATATCCAGATAGAGCCACAAGACAATGTCGGGGAATTGTATGATTCGGATTTAGACTTCTTCACTGAAGAGTGTTCATTCACTAGTTGAACCACATCGTCTGGACCGACTTTTGGAAGGTTATGCAGCGATGTTGTCCAGCAATAACTGTCCACCATGGTGAATGCCAAGCTGAATGCATTAACCGGAACTTGGGATACACTGCTTCAGCGATTTTTAACGGGTACTTCCGGCGTTCTAATCTAACGTGATATAGGCCTAACAGGCCACACAAGATCTCGCATATTCCAGGTTGTGGTTGAAGGTGTCATAGGTTGGCCCCTAAGGACAGCACTGCAGGGTCAGGAAGGGGTCCTACAAACACAAGTAACAGGAACCATTCATCAGTCAATTAAATCAGTAAAGCACCATCTGAAGGTTTTAATATTATGCCCATGTTCTAAAAAAAACTACACAATAAGTGATGAAATTAATAAAAATGATAAACATACCTGCATAGGCTCGATACAGCGTGGATTTGACACTACTGCGTCCAGGAGCCTTAGGCTTCCGGACCACAAGTTCATCCATGGGTTCCGGACTTATCCCCTGGAATGACACAAAAAGAAAATAGATGCTGTTGCAAGTGTCAGAGAATATCGGGATAATTCAACACGCAAGTCATATTGTACATCCCTCTTCAGGGAACTGCTGCTTTGAGAAATAGAGGGAAACTCCATGCAAATGTATACACTTTAAGTGATGTGTTGGTCTTGCGAGTCTTAAATGCTAGAATCTTAAACATCTTTGAGTAGTCGATACAGTATGTATAGCTATATCTGAGGGATCCAGACAAAACATACCTGTGTCCTTGGTCGGTGCCATGACTGAATCTCACTGGTGCAGGCCAGTGGTGTTTGCACACTTTTCACCCCATGATGCTGTAGTGAGCCGTCTGGAATAGGAGTGCGACCACGTGATTACACAACACCTTTCCAGCAGCACACAAACAGGAGCATCCATTTAACTGCACGGGTGTAACTGCACGCAGCACAATCTAGAAATGGAGAACATGTACAAAAAATGAGAGAATCTGCAACAGCAGAGAGAGAGAGAGAGAGAGAGAGAGAGAGAGAGAGAGAGAGAGAGAGAGAGAGAGAGAGAGAGAGAGAGAGAGAGAGAGAGAGAGAGAGAGAGAGAGAGAGAGAGAGAGAGAGAGAGAGAGAGAGAGAGAGAGAGAGAGAGAGAGAGAGAGGAGAGAGAGAGAGAGAGAGAGAGAGAGAGAGAGAGAGAGAGAGAGAGAGAGAGAGAGAGAGAGAGAGAGAGAGAGAGAGAGAGAGAGAACAATGGATACCGTTCTCTGTCTGTAGTTGAACTTATCTGACACACTGGTCATTTTCATTAAACCCTACGAGCTAGCAAGCTAGCGGTGACACAACCGAATCTAAGCACTCTCTCTGTGTGTGTATATAGATATATCTATATATATATACATACACACACCGAATAATGGATACCGTTCTCCGTCTGTAGTTGAACTTATCTGACACCAACCTTGCGAGCTAGCAAGCTAGCGGTGACAACAGAATCTAAGCACTCTGTATATATATATATAATATATATATATATATATATATATATATATATATAATATATATAATATATATATAATATATATATATATATATATAATATATATATAATATATATATATATATATATATAATATATATATATATATATATAGACAGAACGGTATTCATTATTCGGTGTGTATATATATATATACACACACACACACATCGAATGATGGATACCGTTCTGTCTATAGTTGAATTTATCTGACACACTGGTCATTTTCATTAAACCTTACGAGCTAGCAAGCTAGCGGTGACAACAGAATCTAAGCACTCTGTATATACATATAAATATATATACACAGCACAGAGAACGGTATCCATTATTCGGTGTATAATGGTGTGTATATATATAAATACACACCAGTATACACCGAATGGATCCCGTTCTGTCTGTAGTTGAACTTATCTGACACACTGGTCATTTTCATTAAACCTTACAAGCTAGCAAGCTAGCGGTTACAAAACAGAATCTAAGCACTTACCTCTATACTTGAAGATCAACTTCTCGTAAAAGAACTTGTATCCTTTTTCCAGTTTAGACTCCTGCACTGTAGAGTGTTCATTCACTAGTCGAACCACATCGTCTTGACCGACTTTTGGAAGGTTGTGCAGCGATGTTGTCCAGCGATAACTGTCCGCCATGGTGAATGCCAAGCTGAATGCATAAACCGGAACTAAAGATACACTGCTCCGGCGGGTTCTTCCGGCGTTCTAATCTACTGTGATAAAGGCCTATTGTCCGTGCCGGTGATTGCAACCATACAATAAATAAATTGCTAAACATCCTGATTTGGTTGTCAGCCTCGGTTCCTGTCGCACCACGACCTCACTGGCTTTTCCCCGGCATATATGCATGACCCCACGTAACAGTATTACACTTGTGGAGGAACTTACTGTACTTACTGAGGGCTTACTGTTCCAAAGTAAATGCCCTCTGGAAACTGTTGATCTTTATTTAGCCTACGTGCTATACCTCTCTCATTCGTGTGTCATCAGTATTAATGAAGACATGTACAAAGTGGTGTAGATCTCTTTTTTTGAAATAGTATTAAATACAATTGGCCTTTTTAGAAATACAGGACATTTAAAGGTATTTACATAGCCTGCTGTCTGCTGTGAATGATACAAAACTATTGTCCAGTTGTATTACATGAAAGACATCATATGTGTGTAACTGTATCAAGAACAGTCTACGGGGTCATTTCAAAATGTTGTAATATGGTTCAACACTTACTTTCAACTTTGAACACTTAACTTGATGCTTTATGATGTCTGTCTGTACAATGTGTTGTCAACATATACAGCATGTATATTTTTGGTCAACGCACTGTAAATTCAATTTCACTTTTCACATGTCTTTTCAGTATTCATCTGAGTTATTTATCATTAGTATTTTATTACTGCCAATTTGCACTATACGTATTGTTGTGTATTGTATATACCTACGTATTACTGTAATAATACTGTAAATTGTGCAATTCATCTATCAATACATTTAGATTTCATTTAGAGTTCATTTCGTTTTTTTGTTTATACCAGTTTTGTTTAGTTAGTTTTGTTATTTAGTCTTTAGCTTTTAGGTATTAGTATATGTTACAGCCCTTGGATCCAAACGACAGAGTCTCGACTGACGCATAAGACGATCTTTATTTAATTGTCCATCCGTGACGTCATCTTAGCACCGTGAAAACTGCATTGGAAACGTACATAAACAGACAAACACACATTTCACATAACGGTTTCCACAGTACAGTACAAACACTAAACTAAATAACATTGGTATCAAACTACAAGGATTACATTCCTACACAAGACATAAAATCATTCATTCACGAATTTCCTTCTACAGAGTTACAACCATAATCAAATAAACAACAAAGCATACCTTGCTGCGCTCTCCAAGGAATGCAAACATAATCCGAAAAGGTCCTTTCTTCCGTTTAAAACACACGATCAATACATGGGGATACAAAAGGATAAAAAGTCGCACAGAAATACAAAAGCGATACAAAAAGACGCACGAAACTTTCCTGCTGCCGACTACATCACTTAACAGGCGCTTCCAGCTGTACTGATCTACGGTGCGCCAATAGGGACAGATTTATGTAGGCCTACGGGTATCGAACTCTGGTAAAATCCCACATGTCATTTCAAGGCATACATACATACTGAATATTATTCTGAAAACAGCAAAGGATATTGCCTAGACATGTTTAATCTCAAGTGGTCCGTTACAGTATATTTGTGTGTGCATTTATTCCCCCTGTTTCAACTGTTGCACCTTAATTTCCCTCGGGATAAATAAAGTTATCTGAATCTGAATCTGAATTTGTTTTACCCTTGCCCTCAACAAAATCCTGTGGATCCCACAATCTGTGGAAATCAGACAAAAAGGTCAACTGGAATCCATTCCCGAACGGAGTGGTCTTTTTTATTGACACGCCCACAAGATATAAACAGACAGGTGTTCACTTCAATTGATCTCATTGGTCAAGTCCATCACTCAAGTATTATTGAGTCTATTGCATAATAAACAGTAATATTATACAGAGAAAATAAAGCGATGTTTCGTGTTTACAAACATTGACTTAATTTCCACGTATGTCCAGTTTTAAGGTTGGCTGTGATGTGATGAAAAACATTGCTATAGGCCAGGGGTATTCAACTAGATTAGGAAGGGGGCCACAATTGTAAAATGTCTTGAAGGCGAGGGCCACAAGACTGTGACAACGAAAATGAACAAATGCCATTGTTATTGTACAACCAACCATGCAATTATAATAATGATTATTATTATTGTTATTATTATTATTGTAGTAGTAGTAGTAGTAAAATAGGCAACCAAAATAGTAATGTAGGCTACTGTGGCAGATTTGTGGTCTGCTGCGGAATATAAGGAGGGAGAGCGAGACGCAGTCGGGTAAACGGATATTTATTTCACACAAGGTTCCCGAGGTGGCTAAAACAGAACAATCCCTCAACGGGCAAATGATAACTGGCAGGGGTCTGGATTCTCGTCCTGGCATAAGCAGTTGTAAGAATAGTGGTTGATGCAGTGTAAGAAGATTTAAGTATTTCTATTTTACCACGTCTAGCTGTGCTACCAGGCGGGTAAGCAGCATTGAAGTTAGCAGCATGCTTGGTCTCATAGTGGCGCCTCACATTAGCAACCTTGCAGACTGAAACTGTTATTTGACATATTAAACATAAAGGTCTAGGATTGGCGTGCGATGGTCAAATAAATACAAAATCATCAGTCCATTTGGGGTTGAGGTGTCGGTTTTCACCGTCAATTTTCCGCCGTTTCTCTCCGCTCATTTCGGATCAGTAATGAGAGTAACGAGATTGACACAATGTCGCGATAATTACACGCTGATCAGTCCAATGCAAGATTGCCTTTTAAGAACTATTGAAGGAGAAATAATTTGGACTCATTTAATTCGGATAACATAATAGCGAACATATATTGACATTTATTTAAATGATTATACATTTTATTATTTATTTTATTTTTTATTTTTTTACATTGGAATATGGAGTGCGTTCCAGGGGCCACGAGAAAGCTCCCCGCGGGCCGGATTTGGCCCGCGGGCCGCCAGTTGAATATCCCTGCTATAGGCTATTGTGTAGAAGTAACAATTATTGATGTTTGTTTATTTCGAGTAAAAACAATGCACTAAAAAAGAGAATACAGCCTGTTTACAGCTTAACCAAATACAAAGTATTTGATTAGTAATTATTAACCTAATTAACACACAAAAGAGACTGTTGCCTGGAGAACACCTCCCCAGGCCCAAAGCAAGAGGAGGGGCATAATGACCACCTACCACAGTCTACCACAGAGGAATTGTAGCTCTGGGTCATTTGTGCTTTGCACTGCAGCAGGGATAGAGAGCAATGGATTTACTGGTGCCAATTCTTCTGGCTGTTCTAGCCTCTCTATTTGGATGCCTTTACCTTTTAGGAACATTCAGAAAGCAACGACCAGGAGAACCCCCTTTGGATAAGGGTCCCATTCCCTGGTTTGGCCACGTGTTCGAGTTTCGCAGGGACACAGCAAAGTTCTTAGAGAGGATGAAGCAAAAACATGGGGACATATTCACAGTACAACTCGGCGGTAATTACTTCACATATCTTATGGATCCTGCATCTTTTGGTGAGTTTGTCAAGGAGGCCCGCACAAAACTGGACTTCTTTGATTTTATGAAGCATCTGGCGTTCAGAGTATTTGGTTTCCAATGGTCAATGGAAAAGGGAACCACACATCTTCATTATGCAAGTATCAAGTATCTGATGGGTGATGGACTAGTACTATTGACAGAAAGTATGATGACCAATTTGAAGAATCTCATGCTCCACAGTGTGGGCAAAAGTGGAGACCAAAAAGACTGGATTGAGGATGGACTTTTCATCTATAGTTTCAATATTGTCTTCAGGGCAGGGTACCTATCACTGTTTGGAAATGTGTCATCAAGGGAGTCTGGGAGCCCTGAGAAATCCAGTGAGATGGACAGAATACAATCTGATGAACTGTTTACAGCATTTCGGAAATATGATCAATACTTCCCCAGCTTGGCCTATGGCGCCCTGGCACCCAGAGAGACAGTTGAGGTTAAGAAGCTGCTGAGGCTGTTCTGGAAAACCCTGTCAGTACAGGTGTTCAAGAGTAAGGACAATGCCAGCGGCTGGATACATGAACTGCAGCAGTTCAGAGAGGAAGAAGGAATGAAGGAATCCATGCAAGACCGATTCATGTTACTAATACTGTGGGTGTCTCAGGGAAACACAGGGCCTGCTGCCTTTTGGCTCCTCCTGTACCTCATGAAGCATCCAGAGGCCATGGCCGCTGTTAGGGGGGATGTGGAAAGGGTTTTGAAGGAATCTGGGCAGGAAGTGAGGCCCGGTGGCCCCCTAATTGATCTGACCCGTGACATGCTGCAGAAAACGCCAGTCCTAGACAGTGCTGTGGAAGAGACCCTGCGACTGGCCTCTGCGCCCATTCTCACCCGAGGTGTGATGCAAAACCTTAACCTCAAAATGGCAGATGGTAATGCGTACCAGATTCGACAAGGAGACCGAGTTTCGATGTTCCCTTATGTCGCCGTTCAAACCGATTCCAAAATCCACCCTGATCCACTTTCTTTCAAATACGACCGCTTTCTCAACCCAGATGGCAGCAAGAAGACCGATTTTTACAAAGAGGGAAAGAAGTTGAAGTACTACACAATGCCCTTCGGAGCTGGTGTCAGTATGTGCCCTGGCCGTTTCTTTGCCACGAATGAGCTGAAGCAGTTTGTGTTCCTCATGATATTATATTTTGACTTTGAGCTTAAGAATCCTAATGAAGAGATACCTGACATTGATGTCAAGCGATTGGGTTTTGGGATCAATCGACCCACAAGAGACATACGTTTCAGATACAAACTCCGATTTTAACTCACACATCAAACTTTTGTATCACAATGGCTATTTACGCTGCCTCCACTAGGGGGCAGCGTCAACCCGCATTTACATTTCCCCCACACCTGCAGCGCATGATAATTAACCGGCCTATTTAAGTCTACCCCGCACACTCATTCTTTGCCAGATTGTTTCTGATGACACAGACTCTCCAGCGTTTACCCGGACTGATTCCCGTTGCCGACTCTGCCCGCCCCGCCCCGGACCTGCCCGCCTCGGACCTGCCCGCCTCGCCTGGTTCCCGATCCACCGCTTGTCCCCGACTACGCCTCTGCCTGTCCCTGCCTGGTTCCTGATTACCTGCCTGTCCCTGACTACGCCTCTGCCTGTCCGGTTCCTGATCTACCGCCCGTCCCTGACTACGCTTCTGCCTGTCCCTGCCTGGTTCGTCTACCCAGCCCCGGTTCTGATCACCTGCCTGTCCCCGACTACGTCTCTGCCTATCCCTGTCTGTGGGATATTTATCGCAATAAATACCACTATCTGCCAATGGTGTCTGTGTGCAGTATTTGGGTCCAAACCTAACCCGTGAAATTTTGAGTGGAGCTAGTTATGCATGCGACTTTATTAATGGTATTTTTATCCTAAACGTGTACAGTATCCTAAGGATAAAAGGCTTGGTTCGTGTCAGAACCATGTTTTCTTATTCAAATGTTAAATCAAGTCAAATAAAGTAGACCTTATAATCTGGGTTGTTTTGTTATTTTGAACAAGGAAACAGACTTCTCTCCCCCCCCCCCCCCACACACACACACACACACACAAGAGGAATAAATAAACAAGTCTTGCCAACTCCTACAAACCGGTCAGAGCAACATATTTGTTAAGATGGCCATCATGAACCATAAGGTGGTGGTGGTTGGTGATCAGAGCTTATTTAAAACCTGCTTGGTCCTTTCATTACCGCAGCTGAGAGACCAGTTCAAAGGTTAAATTATGTATAATACAGGGTTTGACACCCGGGTCTTTTCATGCTGTGCTTGCCCGAAAAATACAATTGTCGGTTTCAAACAATAATGGTTAGAATTTGAATTACCTTTCATCTTAATCATATTATTTGATGCATTAAGCTCACTTATATTTTTTTATATTACTTGCATGCTGAGGGCGTTTCCTTACTCAGCCAATTTCAGTTGAAAATGAAAGTTTGAGTTAAAATGACAAGAATTAACAATCAAGCAACGTAAATAGTAATATATTTAAGATATCAAAGATAAAGATAGAAAGATACAAAGGACAACATAAGTATTTTCCACTACAGTTCTCAGCAGGACACCGGTGGATTGTCTACTCCAAGTGGAGAGTGAGTCCTTAACCCAAAGTGAAGGAGTTCAAGTATCTCGGGGTCTTGTTCTCCAGTGAGGGGAGGATGGAGCGTGAGATGGACCGGAGAGTAGATTGCAGCAGGAGCGGTATTGGGTGCGCTTTGCTGCACTTTCAAAACATTCAAAGTATGTTGAGTTAATTATTTCAAATCCACCTTTATCTTATTACAAAATATGCTGTATATTAATCGGGCCCAAGGTGGCGTCAGCCCACTGGAAAGGCCAGGTATGCCAGATTCCCAGTCCAGCTGTATGCAGAAGAGGTTTGTACAGCAGTTCTTACATTAAAACCCAGTGTAGAGGAAATGAGACACAATAAACGTCAGTGTTGTTCAACTGGATTCCATTCTCAAACTAACCGGTCAAAACCGATACCAAGAAAGTGTTTTAGTTGCTGATCTTTCATCTTAAACCTTGCTGTAAGCATTTCCTTTATTGCTTTCGGCGCATTTTCATCACTTGCAGCTGTTATCAAATCATCGACCCACATTACCATGATTACTTTTTCAGTTTCAGTTTCTCTCGTGTAAAAACAGTGATCTATTAACCCCTAAGTCCCAAAATTGTTTTTTTTATTTTGTGCGAGGCAGAATCCCAAATGTGATGTACTCCACCCCCAACTTATGGGACACTGAGGACTGTGCCATGACACTTTAAGAAGAGGACCTGGATATGTCCAAAGGACAATGTGTTTCGCTGTTGTGTACCTTGCGATGAACATATATTTGCTCTTTGTATTACACTTGTGGAGGTACTTACTGAACTTACTGAGGGCTTACTGTTCCAAAGTAAATGCCCTCTGGAAACTGTTGATCTTTATTTAGCCTACGTGCTATACCTCTCTCATTCGTGTGTCATCAGTATTAATGAAGAAATTGACAAAGTGGTGTAGATCTCTTTTTTAGAAATAGTATTAAATACAATTGGCCTTTTTAGAAATACAGGACATTTAAAGGTATTTACATAGCCTGCTGTCTGCTGTGAATGATACAAAACTATTGTCCAGTTGTATTACATGAAAGACATCATATGTGTGTAACTGTATCAAGAACAGAGTCTACGGGGTCATTTCAAAATGTTGTAATATGGTTCAACACTTACTTTCAACTTTGAACACTTAACTTGATGCTTTATGATGTCGGTCTGTACAATGTGTTGTCAACATATACAGCATGTATATTTTTGGTCAACGCACTGTAAATTCCTTTCACTGTAATTTTGCACTGTAAATTCAATTTCACATGTCACTTTTTCAGTATTCAGAGTTATTTATTATTAGTATTTTATTACTGCCAATTTGCACTATACGTATTGTTGTGTATTGTATATACCTACGTATTACTGTAATAATACTGTAAATTGTGCAATTCATCTATCAATACATTTAGATTTAATTTCGTTTTTTTGTTTATACCAGTTTTGTTTAGTTAGTTTGTTATTATTTAGTCTTTAGCTTTTAGGTATTAGTATATGTTACAGCTGTTGGATCCAAACGACAGAGTCTCGACTGATGCATAAGACGATCTTTATTTAATTGTCCATCCGTGACGTCATCTTAGCACCGTGAAAACTGCATTGGAAACGTACATAAACAGACAAACACACATTTCACATAACGGTTTCCACAGTACAGTACAAACACTCAACTAAATAACATTGGTATCAAACTACAAGGATTACACTCCTACACAAGACATTCATTCACGAATTTCCTTCTACAGAGTTCCAACCATAATCAAATAAACAACAAAGCATACCTTGCTGCGCTCTCCAAGGAATGCAAACATAATCCGAAAAGGTCCTTTCTACCGTTTAAAACACACGATCAATACATGGGGATACAAAAGGATAAAAAGTCGCACAGAAATACAAAAGCGATACAAAAAGACGCACGAAACTTTCCTGCTGCCGACTACATCACTTAACAGGCGCTTCCAGCTGTACTGATCTACGGTGCGCCAATAGGGACAGATTTATGTAGGCCTACGGGTTTCGAACTCCGGTAAAATCCCACATGTCATTTCAAGGCATATGTAGCAGGTATAAAATATACAGGAATGCATTCCACCAATAATCCCTCACGTTTTATTTTATTGTTCCAATTTATTTATTGTCACTTTTATTTTGGTATGTTTACTACAAAAGACCGTTTTGGGAGCTAATGCTTTTCTTTTGAAGTCTTCACTCCCGGCAGTGACGTCATCTACCTGCGTTGCACCCTCTCTCACTCAGTTGTTTGCATGGCAGACTGAGGTGAGGAGAGTTTGTCATGTGCTCTTTGTAGATTTACATTTACATTTACATTTAGGGCATTTGGCAGACGCTTTTATCCAAAGCGACTTACAAGGTGTACATTAGTTGAATTTCTGAATTTCAGATTTCTGTTCTAAATTATGTTTACAGTGTTTATATAATCTTAAACTGTGAAACAAGGTTATAATATCATTCCATGGAGCTAATGTGTTGCTGTGTAGTTGTTTTGCAGAAGTTTGAGTGTTTTAGCAAACTTTTAGTTAAGTGTACTGTTTAGCAGCACGTGCGAGGACTCACACACAGCACCTGCAGCATGTTTAATGGCGTCTTTTCCCCACCACAGACTGGTGTGTTGCAGACGTCCATGTGTATTAATGCTGCTGCATTATTGTGTTTATTTCATGCAGGTATGTTTGTTGCTCCCATGTTTTTGGTCTATTGTGTTTTGTACTATGTGTTTATTTTATTGTTTTATTTACATGTCTAAAAATACTAATTAGCCGGTGGTGCATACATTTCCAGTGTAATTGTACAGTGTATTGTGATCTATTGTGACAGATTTTATATCTGAATGTTTTATAAGTACTAGCACGCAGTTGTTTGCATGGCAGACTGAGACTGGTGTGTTGCAGACGTCCATGTGTATTAATGCTGCTGCATTATTGTGTTTATTTCATGCAGAGGAATAAATACGCCACAGTTTCGGCTAAAGACAACAACCGAATCTCCTTGTCCATCAAACACGCACAACACAACGCAGAGTCGTAGCAAGGGTCTGCTGAGAAGTAGGCCCAGACCGGCTACATTGGTGCCGTGACCCGGATCACATCGTGGATCAACACCAGCTTGGTCACCGGAGGTTGTCGGACGTCAAAACAACAACAAAAAAGAGGTTCCCTTATGAAGGTTATATTGAAGTGGCTTTGTCACAGTTACAAGGACATTGTGTTCTTTCTGAAAAAATGTGTGTCAAGTGAAAGGAAAAGACATTGAAAAAAATGTCCATTGTTTATTGTGAATCAGTATTTTCTGTTTTTGTTGACATTAACTAAGTTTAAAAAAAAAAAAGAGGGGCGCAACTTCCTGGTTTGGAATTATTTAACTCTCCAGTTGCTGGTTTGGGGAGGGGTGCACCGCTGTTTAACTCTTTTGTTGCAAGTCCAGGCGACATGATGTCGCCAGTGCCCAGCTACACCCGCCCAGTTATTGTTCCAGACAATGGAGGTTCCCCAGTTCTCACCTCCACCCGTCTACCTAGCCACCCGTCCCTTACCGACAGACCTACCTTTTCACTTTCGGCCATCCCAGACAGGAGTGACCCAGCTTTGAGTGATCTCATCGCACACATCGCCCAGCAAGTGGGACAGTCTATATCAGCTCAGTTAAAGGAAGAGAGTCAAGCGAATGAAGGCAGTCAAGCACGGGTTCAGAACTCAGGTGCAGGCCAGTCGCACGTTGACTCCACACTTAACCTGACTGGTGTGAAGTTAGTCATGCAGTCCGATGTGAGAGAGCCTCCTGTGTACAGAGGAGATGGGTCTGACAAGCTCTCAGTGCATGAGTGGGAGGAGCTCATGGACACGTACTTGAGGAAGAGGAGCATACAGCTGGGTGAGCAGCATCAGGAGATGTTGACTAGATTAATGGGCAAAGCCAGAGACATTGTGAAGATAACGCTCCGTAGCAATCTGTTATTGAAGCCTCACGAGAACCCAAAAGTTATAACTGACATATTGAAACAGCATTTTGGTGGTGTGTCATGTTCGAGTATGCCCCTTGCAGACTTCTACAGCACTGTGCCTGTAGCAGGAGAGGACCCTGTCGAGTACTGGATCCGCCTTAACAAAGCTGTTGATGCAGCTGAGGAGGGCTTGAGCAGACATGGGAGACATATTGATGATCCCCGTCGAGAAGTAACCATGATGTTTGTCAAGTATTGTCCAGATCCCTCCCTGGCTGCAGTGTTGCGGTTCAAAGCGCCAGAGAAGTGGACAGCTGGTGAAATACAGGAGCATGTTGACCGTTATCAAATCGAAATGAGAGAACAGCTGAACACCAGACCAAACCGCCCCAGCGCAGCAAGACATGTGGCAGCTCATGTTCAAACACCTGTGCCTGAGGAGGTGTCTATGCCTAGCCTTCCAGTGTTGCCCCCAGTCCAGGCTGAAGCCAATGTCACATCTGCTCCTCAGTTTGATGGTAATTGCCTAAAGACTTTGATTGGCCTGCTTGACCGCACACTAGCTCAGAACAGCCAGGCGATGGCTCAGAACGACCAGCCGATGGCTCAAAACAACCAGCCAATGTATAGGCAGCACCCGTCTGACCAGAGAAAACACTGCAAGGTATGCAAGTCTATGGAACACTCCACTCTAGCACACTGCCGGCGGGAGCGCCTGTGCTTGTCTTGTTTTAAGCCTGGCCATATCAAGAAAGACTGTCAGAGTTACACTCCCGGACGGGAGGACCAGGCCGCACATTCACCTCGAGAGCAGCAGCCTTTAAACTGACTGGCCCGCATTTGGAGAGGGGACGTGTGGGTGAGGACAAACAAACCCTCAGAAGTGACAGTGAATATGAACAGTGTTATGTGAAGTTGTGCGGTGCAGCACCGGCTGGTGTGACGATAATAGCACAGAACACGCATAGAGTTGAGCCATATGATGAGCTATTCTATGCTCCAGTCAATGTGAATAATATGTTCCAGATGCAGGGAATGCTTGATTCAGGTTCCATGGCCTGTACTTTCAGTGAAGAAGCAGTGGAAAAGATGCTGAGTGAAAAAGTATTGTCAGAACCAAGACCGATGACTCAGGAAGTGGTTTTAGTTGGGTGTGGAGGAAAACTCACTAAACCGAAGTGCATGTACGAAGTTGAACTGAAGGTGTATGGGGAGAGCTGCATCGTTCCAGTTCTTGTGGTGCCAGGCCAGCGAGATGATCTCATCATTGGCACAAATGTGATCAAGTTTCTCATGCGCAAGTTGAAGAACAGTGATGATTACTGGCGGCTTATCTCCGTTTGCAGTCTTTCCTCATCCCCAAAGTGTGAACAGTTCTTGGACCTCATGGCGAACACATCCCGCGGAGGGGTGAGGAGCTACCAGACAAAATTGGCACAGTCAAGCTGAAGCAGTCAGTCACTCTCCTAGCAATGCAAGAACACCTCGTTTGGGGTAAGCTACCTAACGATACTCCCATGTCACCGGGAAGCACTGTGATAGTTGAGCCGACCTCATCCAAGTCCATGCCACGTAACATCATGGTTGGCCGGATCGTGACACCTCTGTGGGGTGATAGGTGGGTCCCCATGAAGGTCACCAATCTGTCTGATAGACCAGTTACGCTGAAGAGGAACTGTAAACTGGCAGATGTGTCCCCCTGCTTAGCTGTAGAAGATTTTGAGCTCCTCCAAGGCTCTAGTCAGATTGACAAGGCTGTCCCAGGCAAGCACCATACACCAACCAGTCCTTCAGATCTCGAACAGAGGCTGCGAGATGTTGGCCTTGACAAACTTGACATACAACCTTGTCATACTAGCCACACGGGGAAGGAGAAGTTAGTCCAACTGCTCGAGTGTTACAACGATGTCTTCTCCAAGCATGAAATGGACTGCGGTGAGACGAAGGGCTTTGTCCACCGCATTCGACTTACCGATGATCGCACATTCCGCCTTCCTTACCGGAGAGTACCCCCTGCTCACTACCAGAAACTACGTCAAGTCTTGACAGACATGGAGGAGCAAGGGATCATTCGGAAATCTGTGAGTGAGTATGCCTCACCACTGGTGATGGTATGGAAGAAGGACGGAAACTTGAGGATCTGCACCGATTTCCGGTGGTTGAATGCGAGAACACTCAAGGACGCCCATCCTCTTCCACATCAGTCAGACTGCTTGGCTGCCTTGGGTGGGAACACCTTCTTCAGCACGATGGACTTAACGTCCGGCTTCTACAACGTCCCCATGGCTGAAGAGGACAAAAAATACACAGCCTTCACCACACCGCTAGGCTTGCATGAGTATAACAGGATGCCGCAGGGACTGTGCAATAGTCCTGCCTCATTTATGCGCATGATGCTGAGTATATTTGGGGACATGAACTTCAGCAGCTTATTATGTTATTTGGATGACTTGCTTGTTTTCGCATCAACTGAAGAGGAGGCCCTACAGAGACTGGAGGTCGTCTTCCAGCGCCTGCGAGACAACAACCTCAAGTTGAGTCCTAAGAAGTGTCACCTGATGCGATCGTCTGTCAAGTTTCTGGGTCATATCATAGATGGCGGCGGAGTAGCTGTGGATCCCACAAAGGTGGAAGTCATATCCACTATGTCGAAGTCTGATCTCATGGAAGATGACGGATGTACACCCTCAGTAAGGAGGATCAAATCCTATTTGGGCATGGTGTTCTTCTACCAGCACTTCATCCCTAGTTGCTCTTCCATTGCCAAGCCACTCTTTGCTCTGACTGCTGGACAAAAGAGAAGAGGAAGGATGAAAGTGAAAGTGAATGTGAAGGCAGGAACATTCAGGAAACTGAAACCTGATGACTGGACTCCAGAGTGTGACATCGCCTTTGACAGTCTTAAAGAAAGTCTGCTGGACTGTGTGGTCCTTGCACATCCTGATTTCTCACGTCCCCTGATTCTGTCAACTGATGCTTCCTTGGAAGCATCAGATGCTTCCGTCCCATAGCTTTCGCAAGTAAGACACTGAGCAGCTCTCAGAAGAATTATCCAGCTCACCGGCTTGAGTTTTTGGCGTTGAAGTGGAGTGTGTGTGACAAATTCAGCCATTGGCTGAAGGGCAATTCCTTCACAGTATGGACGGACAATAATCCACTCACATACATAATGACTAAGCCCAAACTCGACGCCTGCGAACAACGATGGGTCGCAAAGCTCGCTCCTTATACTTTCAGTCTGAAGCACATTGCAGGAACCAAGAACGTAGTGGCTGATGCTCTCAGTCGGGACCCGTTTGCCAAGACAGTTGGGCGTAGACTTGTTACAGAGTCCTATGGCAATCTGCTTGCCGAATCTGATGAAGTTGGAGAAAATGGAGTTCAGGATGTCTTTCGCTTAAAGGTCCAGTGTCAGCGGACGAAGAGGTCAAAACAAGGTGCTGTGACTCAGTCCCATTGTTCTCCGCCCCTGTGTAACAACATTGTGAAAGCTGTCCTTGATTCTCATGACCACTGGGATGCAGCTGCAGAGTCCAGGGCGACAGAGTTGATCCAGTCCGTTCAACACCTTGTTCCACCAGGGCAGGATCTGCTACCTGCCTTCTCCCTGGAAGAGCTCCGAAAAAGCCAAGAGCTTGACCCTGGCATCTCTGGAGTCATGCCTTTTCTGAGTCGACAGAGAAGACCCTCAAGGCGGGAGAGAGACGGTCTGGACACAAGTGCTCTGGTACTCATCAAGCAGTGGGAGAGACTTAATGTCATTGATGGAGTGCTCTATAGAGTCACCAAGGATCCCTTGAGCAAACAGAAGAGGCGTCAGTTTGTCTTGCCCCAAAGTCTGGTAGACAAGGCCTTGCGTGGTGTACATGACTTGGCCGGACATCAAGGGCAGGCAAGAACGATTTACCTGACAAGACAACGCTTCTTCTGGCCTAGAATGGAGCACCAAATTAAGG
Source organism: Muraenolepis orangiensis (assembly GCA_027704905.1). Taxonomy (NCBI): domain Eukaryota; kingdom Metazoa; phylum Chordata; class Actinopteri; order Gadiformes; family Muraenolepididae; genus Muraenolepis; species Muraenolepis orangiensis. The sequence goes on along the minus strand of CM051005.1, from coordinate 8,954,602 downwards.
ACTATGTGAAGTGCTGCCAGAGGTGCATCCTGGCCAAGACACCGGATCCTTCTGCCAGAGCTCCGCTTGAAAGTATCAGGACTACCGCTCCTATGGAACTAGTGTGTTTGGATTTCTGGAGTGCGGAAGATAGCAAGCAGCGTTCAGTAGATGTTCTTGTCCTGACAGATCACTTCACAAAGTTGGCCCATGCCTTTCCCTGCACAAACCAACAAGCGAAACAAGTTGCTAAGAAGTTGTGGGATAACGTCTTCTGTGTGTATGGGTTTGCGGGGCGCATACATACAGATCAAGGAGCCAACTTTGAGAGTGAGCTCATCGCAGAACTGCTTAGACTATCGGGTGTCTCCAAGTCACACACTACAGCCTACCACCCCATGGGGAACGGAGGGACTGAGAGATTTAACAGGACTCTGGGGGGTATGCTCCGTTCACTGCCATTGAGAGAGAAGGCCAAGTGGCCCCAGCAAATCCAGACCCTGACATTTGCATACAATGCGACAGTGCATGAGACGACTGGGTACGCACCCTTCCACCTAATGTTTGGTCGGGTTCCAAGGCTCCCCGTTGATGTGATGTTCAAACAGGTCCTACACGACCCAGTGGTTGTTGACTATGGCAGCTATGTAACAACGCTTATGTCCCACCTCCATGAAGCAGCAGACATTGCTCGAAAGCATGCCATCAAAGAGCAAGACAAGCAAGCCAGAGGTTACAATCGAAAGATCAAGGGGACTTGCCTGAACGTGGGAGACAGAGTACTTCTCGCCAATAAAGGCGAGAGGGGAAAGAAGAAACTTGCGGACAAGTGGGAACCAACAGTCTATACTGTCGTGGACAGCAACCCACAGACTCATGTCTACATGTTGGAAGATGACAAGGGTAAAACAAAGGTAGTGCATCGCAACCTTATCCTGGATATCAGCTTCCTGCCCATAGGGTCTGCTCAAGGAGACATGCCGGAGACTGAGGACAGTCTTGATGATTCAGAGGACGGGTCTCGGATGGAGGATCTCGTCAACTCTTTGGAAGAGGAAGAGGGTTCGGAGGATAGGACAAGCGCATGGGCACTGAGTGGGGCGGAAGACACTGCCAGTCACCGGTCCTGTGACGAAGCTGATACAGACGAAGATCAGTCTGATGCAGGGCTAGATCAGTCAAGTGTACCAGATACAGCATCAGTGATCGACACAAGCAGTGTCCAGTCATTCAGACCGGTTACAGCGTCAGCAGTTGACACATCAGACTCAGTGTCGATGGTTGACACAGGCCATGTCCCGACCGTTATTTCTGACACTTTACCAACAGTTGCAGAACAGGGCCGAGACAGCCAAGCACCCACTCAAGCAGACACGCAGGGTGTGGTCAGGACACGTGCTGGCAGGGTTGTTAAGAGAGTCAGCCGTTTTGTAGAGACAATGGCTCAGAGGCCGACCAGCATGAGGGGGTTCGCAAACTCTTTCAGTAAGATATCCCAGTCTCTTCTTACCCTGTTCTAAAGGGGCTGTATTATTTCTTCTTGTTTGTTTTCTTTTATTGAGATGTTTCTTTTTTTATCGTTGCCTTGTTTTTTTTTACGTTTTGCAATGTGTCACTGTAAGTGTACTGTTTACTGTATGTGCTCACGAGTATGGTTTGGGACTCAAGTAGGCCGGGTAGTTTGGTGTACACGGCACCAAGCAATTCTAAGAGGGGACTAAGGGTTGATCACCCTTTTGATTTCTCTGAACCTGTTTACCAGGTAGCTTCTAGCTGATTGTGAAGATGGTATCTTTATGTGAACCCGTGCCAGTTTTAACGCAGTGTTAATGTCCCTGTCAGTGTTATGTCCTGTCAGCCGCTCAGGATTTTGGTGTAATTCAGGAGGGGTGAATGTAGCAGGTATATAAATATACAGGAATGCATTCCACCAATAATCCCTCACGTTTTATTTTATTGTTCCAATATTATTTATTGTCACTTTTATTTTGGTATGTTTACTACAAAAGACCGTTTTGGGAGCTAATGCTTTTCTTTTGAAGTCTTCACTCCCGGCAGTGACGTCATCTACCTGCGTTGCACCCTCTCTCACTCAGTTGTTTGCATGGCAGACTGAGGTGAGGAGAGTTTGTCATGTGCTCTTTGTAGATTTACATTTACATTTACATTTAGGGCATTTGGCAGACGCTTTTATCCAAAGCGACTTACAAGGTGTACATTAGTTGAATTTCTGAATTTCAGATTTCTGTTCTAAATTATGTTTACAGTGTTTATATAATCTTAAACTGTGAAACAAGGTTATAATATCATTCCATGGAGCTAATGTGTTGCTGTGTAGTTGTTTTGCAGAAGTTTGAGTGTTTTAGCAAACTTTTAGTTAAGTGTACTGTTTAGCAGCACGTGCGAGGACTCACACACAGCACCTGCAGCATGTTTAATGGCGTCTTTTCCCCACCACAGACTGGTGTGTTGCAGACGTCCATGTGTATTAATGCTGCTGCATTATTGTGTTTATTTCATGCAGGTATGTTTGTTGCTCCCATGTTTTTGGTCTATTGTGTTTTGTACTATGTGTTTATTTTATTGTTTTATTTACATGTCTAAAAATACTAATTAGCCGGTGGTGCATACATTTCCAGTGTAACTGTAATTGTACAGTGTATTGTGATCTATTGTGACAGATTTTATATCTGAATGTTTTATAAGTACTAGCACGCAGTTGTTTGCATGGCAGACTGAGACTGGTGTGTTGCAGACGTCCATGTGTATTAATGCTGCTGCATTATTGTGTTTATTTCATGCAGAGGAATAAATACGCCACAGTTTCGGCTAAAGACAACAACCGAATCTCCTTGTCCATCAAACACGCACAACACAACGCAGAGTCGTAGCAAGGGTCTGCTGAGAAGTAGGCCCAGACCGGCTACACATACATACATACTGAATATTATTCTGAAAACAGCAAAGGATATTGCCTAGACATGTTTAATCTCAAGTGGTCCGTTACAGTATATTTGTGTGTGCATTTATTCCCCCTGTTTCAACTGTTGCACCTTAATTTCCCTCGGGATAAATAAAGTTATCTGAATCTGAATTTGTTTTACCCTTGCCCTCAACAAAATCCTGTGGATCCCACCATCTGTGGAAATCAGACAAAAAGGTCAACTGGAATCCATTCCCGAACGGAGTGGTCTTTTTTATTGACACGCCCACAAGATATAAACAGACAGGTGTTCACTTCAATTGATCTCATTGGTCAAGTCCATCACTCAAGTATTATTGAGTCTATTGCATAATAAACAGTAATATTATACAGAGAAAATAAAGCGATGTTTCGTGTTTACAAACATTGACTTAATTTCCACGTATGTCCAGTTTTAAGGTTGGCTGTGATGTGATGAAAAACATTGCTATAGGCTATTGTGTAGAAGTAACAATTATTGATGTTTGTTTATTTCGAGTAAAAACAATGCACTAAAAAAGAGAATACAGCCTGTTTACAGCTTAACCAAATACAAAGTATTTGATTAAGTAATTATTAACCTGATTAACACACAAAAGAGACTGTTGCCTGGAGAACACCTCCCCAGGCCCAAAGCAAGAGGAGGGGCATAATGACCACCTACCACAGTCTACCACAGAGGAATCGTAGCTCTGGGTCATTTGTGCTTTGCACTGCAGCAGGGATAGAGAGCAATGGATTTACTGGTGCCAATTCTTCTGGCTGTTCTAGCCTCTCTATTTGGATGCCTTTACCTTTTAGGAACATTCAGAAAGCAACGGCCAGGAGAACCCCCTTTGGATAAGGGTCCCATTCCCTGGTTTGGCCACGTGTTCGAGTTTCGCAGGAACACAGTAAAGTTCTTAGAGAGGATGAAGCAAAAACATGGGGACATATTCACAGTACAACTCGGCGGTAATTACTTCACATTTCTTATGGATCCTGCATCTTTTGGTGCGGTTGTCAAGGAGGCCCGCACAAAACTGGACTTCTATGATTTTGCGAAGCATCTGGTGTTCAGAGTATTTGGTTACCAATGGTCAATGGAAAAGGGAACCACACATCTTCATTATGCAAGTATCAAGTATCTGATGGGTGATGGACTAGTACTATTGACAGAAAGTATGATGACCAATTTGCAGAATCTCATGCTCCACAGTGTGGGCAAAAGTGGAGACCAAAAAGACTGGATTGAGGATGGACTTTTCATCTATAGTTACAATATTGTCTTCAGGGCAGGGTACCTATCACTGTTTGGAAATGTGTCATCAAGGGAGTCTGGGAGCCCTGAGAAATCCAGTGAGATGGACAGAATACAATCTGATGAACTGTTTACAGCATTTCTGAAATATGATCAATACTTCCCCAGCTTGGCCTGTGGCGCCCTGGCACCCAGAGAGACAGTTGAGGTTAAGAAGCTGCTGAGGCTGTTCTGGAAAACCCTGTCAGTACAGGTGTTCAAGAGTAAGGACAATCCCAGCGGCTGGATACATGAACTGCAGCGGTTCAGAGAGGAACAAGGAATGAAGGAATCCATGCAAGACCGATACATGTTTCTAATACTGTGGGCGTCTCAGGGAAACACAGGGCCTGCTGCCTTTTGGCTCCTCCTGTACCTCATGAAGCATCCAGAGGCCATGGCCGCTGTTAGGGGGGATGTGGAAAGGGTTTTGAAGGAATCTGGGCAGGAAGTGAGGCCCGGTGGCCCCCTAATTGATCTGACCCGTGACATGCTGCAGAAAACACCAGTCCTAGACAGTGCTGTGGAAGAGACCCTGCGACTGACCGCTGCGCCCATTCTCACCCGAGGTGTGATGGAAAACCTTAACCTCAAAATGGCAGATGGTAATGCGTACCAGATTCGACAAGGAGACCGAGTTTCGATGTTCCCTTATGCTGCCGTTCAAACCGATTCCAAAATCCACCCTGATCCACTTTCTTTCAAATACGACCGCTTTCTCAACCCAGATGGCAGCAAGAAGACCGATTTTTACAAAGAGGGAAAGAAGTTGAAGTACTACACAATGCCCTGGGGAGCTGGTGTCAGTATGTGCCCTGGCCGTTTCTTTGCCACGAATGAGCTGAAGCAGTTTGTGTTCCTCATGATATTATATTTTGACTTTGAGCTTAAGAATCCTAATGAAGAGATACCTGACATTGATGTCAAGCGATGGGGTTTTGGGACCATGCAACCCACAAGAGACATACGTTTCAGATACAGACTCCGATTTTAAATCGCACATCAAACTTTTGTATCACAATGGCTATTTACGCTGCCTCCACTAGGGGCAGCGTCAACCCGCATTTACATTTCCCCCACACCTGCAGCGCATGATAATTAACCGGCCTATTTAAGTCTATCCCCGCACACTCATACTTTGCCAGATTGTTTCTGATGACACAGACTCTCCAGCGTTTACCCGGACTGATTCCCATTGCCGACTCTGCCTGCCCCGGACCTGCCTGCCCCGGACCTGCCTGCCCCGGACCTGCCCCGCCTCGGACCTGCCCGCCTCGGACCTGCCCGCCTCAGATCTGCCCGCCTCGCCTGGTTCCCGATCCACCGACCTGTCCCCGACTACGCCTCTGCCTGTCCCTGCCTGGTTCCTGATCACCTGCCTGTCCCTGACTACGCCTCTGCCTGTCCGGTTCCTGATCTACCGCCCGTCCCTGACTACGCTTCTGCCTGTCCCTGCCTGGTTCGTCTACCCAGCCCCGGTTCTGATCACCTGCCTGTCCCCGACTACGTCTCTGCCTATCCCTGTCTGTGGGATATTTATCGCAATAAATACCACTATCTGCCAATGGTGTCTGTGTGCAGCATTTGGGTCCAAACCTAACCCGTGACATTTTGAGTGGAGCTAGTTATGCATGAGACTTTATTAATGGTCTTTTTATCCTAAACGTGTACAGTATCCTAAGGATAAAAGGCATGCTTTGTGTCAGAACCATGTTTTCTTATTCAAATTGTTAAGTGTAAGTGTTAGTATGTCTGTATGTAACTGCACTATAACTGTTCCGCAGTAAGAGGGCGCTATAGACGTAAGGAGGCGCAGCTATTGTAGCTGACGTCAGGTATCAGATATAAGGGATTGTTCCCTCCCCTTCTCTCTCTCTCTCTAGCTCTCACAGAGAGCGGGTCACGTGGTGCAATGCACATATGAAAATAAACCACGCCAGTTAAGGCTAAATAAGACCTCGTCGTCATGACTGGTTTCTTGCTGCACATGTGACTCTGTCAACAGGTTATGGGCCCAGATCACGGAGGAGCAAAATAACGATAGGTAGTTAGCTGAAAAGTGTAGGCCAGTTTAGCGGCGGGAGAACCGCGTGACGCTAAAGCTAAGCTACAACCAAAAGATGGCGACCAGAGGCAGAAGCAAGTGGCCCACGTTTGACGGAAGGGCAGAAGAATACGAGCTCTGGGAAGAGCGGATGTTGTGCTGTATCCACGGATTGGGGCTGAAAAAGACAATTTTGACGGGCCTCACGGGAGAAATAACGGAGGCCCTGGATACTAAGCTGAACGCCGACGCATACTGTGAGCTAGCACCACTCCTAGACAACACAAGCTTGGGGCTGATATTCCGGGACACAAAGGACAAAGGCCGAGAGAGTCTAAAAGTGTTAAGAGAACACTACATCGGCAGAGGTAGGCCCCGGATTGTATCCCTGTATATAACATTGACCGCGCTGAAGAAAGCTAGCACAGAGACCGTGACTGAATACGTCATCAGGGCGGAGCAGATCATCACGGCGCTCAAAAGTGCAGGAGAAGCACCGAGTGATGGACTGATGATGGCGATGGTTATGAGGGGACTACCGGAGATGTATAAACCGTTCACACTGTTGGTGACGCACGGTTCAGCGGACATGTCGCTGGGGGAGTTCAAGGCCAAGTTGCGGAACTTCGAGGCCTCAGAAGACTCAGACCCGGTCGCCGAGGAGGCGGGAGAAAGGGTAATGAAGGCCCGGGCAGCGCCAAAGAAAAAGACCGGACCCCCGACGGAGATGGCGTGTTGGCGTTGTGGAGAAAAGGGTCACCGAAAGGATAATTGCACAAAAACAGTTTGGTGTAGTTTCTGCAAAACTTCGGGACACGCAGACGGAGTGTGTAGAAAGAAGCGCGAACAGAGCGCTCGGTACGCGCACGTGCAAGATGGCGGCTGTGGACAAGATGGCGGCAGCGGTGGACGTGAGGCGAGTCGAGACGACGCCCGGAGAGGAGCGGGAAAAGAGGACTTCACCTTCGGGGCGCAGACAGCATACGCCAGCCGGTCAGCGCAGCAGCAGCAGGCCCAAAGGAAGGGACTGATCGTGGACACAGGTGCGTCGTCCCACATTATCAACGACAGGAACCGTTTCAAGAACTTTGACAGCACCTTCGAGCCGGATAGACACAGCATGGAGCTGGCAGACGGGAAGCGCACTTTCGGGTTGGCGCACGGGAGAGGAGACGCACAGGTATGCCTCATAGACAGTGAGGGGCGCCGGTGTACAGTGACGTTGAAGAACGCCCTCTACATACCCTCGTTCCCCCAAGAACTATTCTCTGTAAAATCTGCTACTGCAAATGGTGCCAAGGTGTTCTTCAATGAAGGTAACGATGTTCTTGTGGAGCCTGACGGTACGAGATTTAACATTGAGGTGTACAAGAGAATGTATTATCTACAAACAGAATGTAATGAAAATGATGTGTGTAATGTCAGTCATGATATACAGACATGGCATGAGATCATGGGTCATTGTAATTACGAGGACATACTGAAGCTGCAGGCGGTAACAGTAGGCATGCACATTAACGGTGAAAAGCATAGACCTAACAAAGAATGTGATGTGTGTATAAAGGGAAAGTTCACTCAAACAAGGAACAGAGGTCCCACAGAAAAAGTAAAGACACCACTTGAGCTAGTTAACACAGATCTAGCCGGCCCAGTGAATAATGAGTCCATAGGCGGCTTTAAATATATGCAGTCTTTCACAGATGTGTGTACAGGGGCAGTGTTTGTCTACTTTCTCAAAGCAAAGAGTGACGCACTTCAGGCCACAGAGAAATTCCTTGCAGATGTAGCTCCGTATGGCAGCGTAAAGTGCCTGAGGTCCGACAACGGAACAGAGTTCACAAATAGAGAGTTTCAGTCACTGCTGAGAAGGAACAAGATCAGACACGAGACGTCCTGTCCTTACTCCCCGCACCAAAACGGGATAGCTGAGAGGGAAGGGCGCACTCTCTTCGAAATGGCTAGGTGTAAGCTAATAGACGGTAACTTACCTAAGAGTCTATGGCATTATGCGGTCCAAGAAGCAGCTTACACCAGAAATCTGTGTTTTAACAAGCACACAGGCACCACCCCATATACAGCACTGACAGGAAAAAGGTGTGCAGGTGTGAGAAAGGACTTTTTGTAGGGCATGACAAGGGCAGCCCCGCTTTCGTCTTTCGTTGTCTATTATCCCGGTAAGGGGAAAGTGCAAAAGCACAGATTAGTAAAGTTTGTCACAAAGACAACATGTGAGAACGAGACACAGACACAGGAGCCAGAGCTGGACTCCAGAGTAGGGTGTGAGAAAAGAGAGACGCCACAGCCTAGTGTACTGAGCACAGACATGGAGACAGACGGTCAACAGCCACCGGAGGATGATGGCGAGAAGCACCCTAGGGTGACGCCACGTGCCTCATGCAGTGGGAGATATCCCCCCGGGAACATAAACCCCCAAAGTATCTGAAAGGCTATGCCCAGAGAGAAAGTGACGAGGATGACAGTACACTTACCAGTATAGATTACTGCTACAGGGTAGTGAGTGGTGTACCTCAGACCTTTAAAGAGGCCATGGAACCGAGTCAGGAAAATGGGAGAGAGCGATGGATGAGGAGATGAGGTCCCTGGAGGACAATCATACTTTTACTCTAACAAAGTTACCCGAGGGTAGACAGGCAGTGGGAGGCAAGTGGGTGTACTCAATCAAGGAGGGTATTGAAGGGCACGACAGGTAGCTAAAGGCTACAGTCAGAGGGAAGGAATAGACTACGGTGAGACATTCTCCCCTACAGCTAATCTGACCAGTGTACAGGTAGTTATGCAGAAGACAACCAGGGAACCATTGCACTTGCCAGAAACCCTGTGTGCCGACAGAGGTGTAAACATGTGGATATAAAATATCACTTCATCAGAGAAGAAGAAAAGATGACACTGGTTTACTGTCCTACAGATGACATGGTTGCAGACGCTATGACCAAGCCTGTCTCCAAACTAAAATTGAAAAAATGTGCAGGGGTCATGTTCGGTGTGTAAAATATTGCCTGTTATGTAATATTGACCGCCATGTTCTTTTGATGTTTTGAATTGTTATTTTTTCTTGGAAAAGTTGTACAGTATACACGTCATTCATAAGTGGGAGTGTTAAGTGTAAGTGTTAGTATGTCTGTATGTAACTGCACTATAACTGTTCCACAGTAAGAGGGCGCTATAGACGTAAGGAGGCGCAGCTATTGTAGCTGACGTCAGGTGTCCTATATAAGGGATTGTTCCTCTCTCTCTCTCTCTCTCTCTCTCTCTCTCTCTCTCTCTCTCTCTCTCTCTCTCTCTCTCTCTCTCTCTCTCTCTCTCCGGAGAGCGGGTCAAGTGGTGCAATGCACATATGAAAATAAACCACGCCAGTTAAGGCTAAATAAGACCTCGTCGTCATGACTGGTTTCTTGCTACACATGTGACTGTCAACACAAATGTTAAATCAAGTCAAATAAAGTAGACCTTATAATCTGGGTTGTTTTGTTATTTTGAACAAGGAAACACAGACAGACAGACTCCCCCCCCCCCCCCCCCCCACACACACACACACACACACACACACAAGAGGAATAAATAAACAAGCAACAAAGTCTTGCAAACTCCTACAAACCGGTCAGAGCAACATATTTGTTAAGATGGCCATCATGAACCATAAGGTGGTGGTGGTTGGTGATCAGAGCTTATTTAAAACCTGCTTGGTCCTTTCATTACCGCAGCTGAGAGACCAGTTCAAAGGTTAAATTATGTATAATACAGGGTTTGACACCCGGGTCTTTTCATGCTGTGCTTGCCCGAAAAAATCGGTTTCAAACAATAATGGTTAGAATTTGAATTACCTTTCATCTTAATCATATTATTTGATGCATTAAGCTCACTTATATTTTTTTATATTACTTGCATGCTGAGGGTGTTTCCTTACTCAGCCAATTTCAGTTGAAAATGAAAGTTTGAGTTAAAATGACAAGAATTAACAATCAAGCAACGTAAATAGGAATATATTTAAGATATCAAAGATATAGATAGAAAGATACAAAGTGTCACGGTTACGGTGGTTGACAGGGGGCGTTGCCAGGCCGCGTGCGCTAGAGGCGCACACACACGCACCTGCCAACCATTACCGTGGCTAATTGCCATTGATGTCACCTGGGGGGCTATTTATACAGCGGCGTCAGTGAGAGACGTCGCTCGTTCGTACTAGGTGTAACCGGTACGCTACCAGTCCCCAGGTGACATTCATCCCTGGTCCTGATCACCCTGCTACGGACTATCGGAGAGATAGCCCGCCCGTCTGCTGTTCCAGCCCCTCGTCGGTCCCGGAGTACCGCCCGTCATCTACCTGTCGGTACGACGCACCTCGACCTCCCGGTAACCTGACCATCGCCTGTCCCCAACGATCCGCTCGTCTCCTACCTGTCGGCACGACGCACCTCGACCTCCCGGTAACCTGACCATCGCCTGTCCCCAACGAGCCGTTCGCCTACTACCTGTCGGCACGACGCACCTCGACCTCCCGGTAACCTGACCATCACCTGTCCCCAACGATCCGCTCGTCTCCTACCTGTCGGCTTGACGCACCTCGATCTCCCGGTCCCAGCTCCCTCGTCGGTCCTGGGGGATAACCTTCTATTGTGTTTTGGTGCCATTAATAAACCCCTGTTCTTCCTTTCCTGGTCTCCGCCTGCGTTCTGGGTCCAACCTCACCACACACCGTCGTGACACAAAGGACAACATAAGCATTTTCCTCTACAGTTCTCAGCAGGACACCGGTGGATTGTCTACTCCAAGTGGAGAGTGAGTCCTTAACCCAAAGTGAAGGAGTTCAAGTATCTCGGGGTCTTGTTCTCCAGTGAGGGGAGGATGGAGCGTGAGATGGACCGGAGAGTAGATTGCAGCAGGAGCGGTATTGGGTGCGCTTTGCTGCACTTTCAAAACATTCAAAGTATGTTGAGTTAATTATTTCAAATCCACCTTTATCTTATTACAAAATATGCTGTATATTAATCGGGCCAAGGTGGCGTCAGCCCACTGGAAAGTGCCAGGTATGCCAGATTCCCAGTCCAGCTGTATGCAGAAGAGGTTTGTACAGCAGTTCTTACATTAAAACCCAGTGTAGAGGAAATGAGACACAATAAACGTCAGTGTTGTTCAACTGGATTCCATTCTCAAACTAACCGGTCAAAACCGATACCAAGAAAGTGTTTTAGTTTGCCTAGATCTTTCATCTTAAACCTTGCTGTAAGCATTTCCTTTATTGCTTTCGGCGCATTTTCATCACTTGCAGCTGTTATCAAATCATCGACCCACATTACCATGATTACTTTTTCAGTTTCTGTTTCTCGTGTAAAAACAGTGATCTATTAACCCCTAAAGTCCCAAAATTGTTTTTTTTATTGGCGAGGCAGAATCCCAAATGTGATGTACTCCACCCCCAACTTATGGGACACTGAGGACTGTGCCATGACACTTTAAGAAGAGGACCTGGATATGTCCAAGGACAATGTTGCTGTGTACCTTGCGATGAACATATATTTGCTCTTTGTATTACACTTGTGGAGGAACTTACTGTACTTACTGAACTTACTGAGGGCTTACTGTTCCAAAGTAAATGCCCTCTGGAAACTGTTGATCTTTATTTAGCCTACGTGCTATACCTCTCTCATTCGTGTGTCATCAGTATTAATGAAGAAATTTACAAAGTGATGTAGATCTCTTTGTGGTCTTTTTTATTGACACGCCCACAAGATATAAACAGACAGGTGTTCACTTCAATTGATCTCATTGGTCAAGTCCATCACTCAAGTATTATTGAGTCTATTGCATAATAAACAGTAATATTATACAGAGAAAATAAAGCGATGTTTCGTGTTTACAAACATTGACTTAATTTCCACGTATGTCCAGTTTTAAGGTTGGCTGTGATGTGATGAAAAACATTGCTATAGGCTATTGTGTAGAAGTAACAATTATTGATGTTTGTTTATTTCGAGTAAAAACAATGCACTAAAAAAGAGAATACAGCCTGTTTACAGCTTAACCAAATACAAAGTATTTGATTAGTAATTATTAACCTGATTAACACACAAAAGAGACTGTTGCCTGGAGAACACCTCCCCAGGCCCAAAGCAAGAGGAGGGGCATAATGACCACCTACCACAGTCTACCACAGAGGAATCGTAGCTCTGGGTCATTTGTGCTTTGCACTGCAGCAGGGATAGAGAGCAATGGATTTACTGGTGCCAATTCTTCTGGCTGTTCTAGCCTCTCTATTTGGATGCCTTTACCTTTTAGGAACATTCAGAAAGCAACGGCCAGGAGAACCCCCTTTGGATAAGGGTCCCATTCCCTGGTTTGGCCACGTGTTCGAGTTTTGCAGGGACACAGTAAAGTTCTTTGAGAGGATGAAGCAAAAACATGGGGACATATTCACAGTACAACTCGGCGGTAAATACTTCACATATCTTATGGATCCTGCATCTTTTGGTGCGGTTGTCAAGGAGGCCCGCACAAAACTGGACTTCTATGATTTTACGAAGCATCTGGCGTTCAGAGTATTTGGTTACCAATGGTCAATGAAAGAGGGAACCACACATCTTCATTATGCAAGTGTCAAGTATCTGATGGGTGATGGACTAGTACTATTGACAGAAAGTATGATGACCAATTTGCAGAATCTCATGCTCCACAGTGTGGGAAAAGTGGAGACCAAAAAGACTGGATTGAGGATGGACTTTTCATCTATAGTTTCAATATTGTCTTCAGGGCAGGGTACCTATCACTGTTTGGAAATGTGTCATCAAGGGAGTCTGGGAGCCCTGAGAAATCCAGTGAGATGGACAGAATACAATCTGATGAACTGTTTACAGCGTTTCAGAAATATGATCAATACTTCCCCAGCTTGGCCTATGGCGCCCTGGCACCCAGAGAGACAGTTGAGGTTAAGAAGCTGCTGAGGCTGTTCTGGAAAACCCTGTCAGTACAGGTGTTCAAGAGTAAGGACAATGCCAGCAGCTGGATACATGAACTGCAGCGGTTCAGAGAGGAACAAGGAATGAAGGAATCCATGCAAGACCGATTCATGTTTCTAATACTGTGGGCGTCTCAGGGAAACACAGGGCCTGCTGCCTTTTGGCTCCTCATGTACCTCATGAAGCATCCAGAGGCCATGGCCGCTGTTAGGGGGGATGTGGAAAGGGTTTTGAAGGAATCTGGGCAGGAAGTGAGGCCCGGTGGCCCCCTAATTGATCTGACCCGTGACATGCTGCAGAAAACGCCAGTCCTAGACAGTGCTGTGGAAGAGACCCTGCGACTGACCTCTGCGCCCATTCTCAACAGAGGTGTGATGCAAAACCTTAACCTCAAAATGGCAGATGGTAATGCGTACCAGATTCGACAAGGAGACCGAGTTTCGATGTTCCCTTATGCCGCCGTTCAAACCGATTCCAAAATCCACCCTGATCCACTTTCTTTCAAATACGACCGCTTTCTCAACCCAGATGGCAGCAAGAAGACCGATTTTTACAAAGAGGGAAAGAAGTTGAAGTACTACACAATGCCCTGGGGAGCTGGTGTCAGTATGTGCCCTGGCCGTTTCTTTGCCACGAATGAGCTGAAGCAGTTTGTGTTCCTCATGATATTATATTTTGACTTTGAGCTTAAGAATCCTAATGAAGAGATACCTGACATTGATGTCAAGCGAAGGGGTTTTGGGATCATGCGACCCACAAGAGACATACGTTTCAGATACAGACTCCGATTTTAACTCACACATCAAACTTTTGTATCACAATGGCTATTTACGCTGCCTCCACTAGGGGGCAGCGTCAACCCGCATTTACATTTCCCCCACACCTGCAGCGCATGATAATTAACCGGCCTATTTAAGTCTACCCCGCACACTCATACTTTGCCAGATTGTTTCTGATGACACAGACTCTCCAGCGTTTACCCGGACTGATTCCCGTTGCCGACTCTGCCTGCCCCGGACCTGCCTGCCCCGGACCTGCCCGCCCCGGACCTGCCCGCCTCGCCTGGTTCCCGATCCACCGCCTGTCCCCGACTACGCCTCTGCCTGTCCCTGCCTGGTTCCTGATTACCTGCCTGTCCCTGACTACGCCTCTGCCTGTCCGGTTCCTGATCTACCGCCCGTCCCTGACTACGCTTCTGCCTGTCCCTGCCTGGTTCGTCTACCCAGCCCCGGTTCTGATCACCTGCCTGTCCCCGACTACGTCTCTGCCTATCCCTGTCTGTGGGATATTTATCGATATTTATTTATTTATATATAAAGTAGACCTTATAATCTGGGTTGTTTTGTTATTTTGGACAAGGAAACACAGACAGACTCCCCCCCCCCCCCCCCCCCCCACACACACACACACAAAGAACAACAAAGTCTTGCAAACTCCTACAAACCGGTCAGAGCAACATATTTGTTAAGATGGCCATCATGAACCATAAGGTGGTGGTGGTTGGTGATCAGAGCTTATTTAAAACCTGCTTGGTCCTTTCATTACCGCAGCTGAGACCAGTTCAAAGGTTAAATTATGTATAATACAGGGTTTGACACCCGGGTCTTTTCATGCTGTGCTTGCCCGAAAAATGCAATTGTCGGTTTCAAACAATAATGGTTAGAATTTGAATTACCTTCATCTTAATCTTCATATTATTTGATGCATTAAGCTCACTTATATTTTTTTATATTACTTGCATGCTGAGGGCGTTTCCTTACTCAGCCAATTTCAGTTGAAAATTATGAAAGTTTGAGTTAAAATGACAAGAATTAACAATCAAGCAACGTAAATTGTAATATATTTAAGATATCAAAGATATAGATAGAAAGATACAAAGGACAACGTAAGCATTTTCCACTACAGTTCTCAGCAGGACACCGGTGGATTGTCTACTCCAAGTGGAGAGTGAGTCCTTAACCCAAAGTGAAGGAGTTCAAGTATCTCGGGGTCTTGTTCTCCAGTGAGGGGAGGATGGAGCGTGAGATGGACCGGAGAGTATAGATTGCAGCAGGAGCGGTATTGGGTGCGCTTTGCTGCACTTTCAAAACATTCAAAGTATGTTGAGTTAATTATTTCAAATCCACCTTTATCTTATTACAAAATATGCTGTATATTAATCGGGCCCAAGGTGGCGTCAGCCCACCTTGGGCACCAGGTATGCCAGATTCCCAGTCCAGCTGTATGCAGAAGAGGTTTGTACAGCAGTTCTTACATTAAAACCCAGTGTAGAGGAAATGAGACACAATAAACGTCAGTGTTGTTCAACTGGATTCCATTCTCAAACTAACCGGTCAAAACCGATACCAAGAAAGTGTTTTAGTTTGCCTAGATCTTTCATCTTAAACCTTGCTGTAAGCATTTCAGTGTTAAGTGTAAGTGTTAATATGTCTGTATGTAACTGCACTATAACTGTTCCGCCCTAAGAGGGCGCTATAGGCGTAAGGAGGCGCAGCTATTGTAGCTGACGTCAGGTGTCCTATATAAGGGATTGCTCTCTCTCTCTCTCTCTCTCTCTCTCTCTCTCTCTCTCTCTCTCTCTCTCTCTCTCTCTCTCTCTCTCTCTCTCTCTCTCTCTCTCTCTCTCTCTCTCTCTCTCTCTCTCTCTCTCTCTCTCTCTCTCGAGAGCGGGTCAAGTGGTGCAATGCACATATGAAAATAAACCTCGCCAGTTAAGGCTAAATAAGACCTCGTCGTCATGACTGGTTTCTTGCTACACATGTGACTCTGTCAACAGGTTATGGGCCCAGATCACGGAAGAGCAAAATAACGATAGGTAGTTAGCTGAAAAGTGTAGGCCAGTTTAGCGGCGGGAGAACCGCGTGACACTAAAGCTAAGCTACAACCAAAAGATAGCGACCAGAGGCAGAAGCAAGTGGCCCACGTTTGATGGAAGGGCAGAAGAATACGAGCTCTGGGAAGAGCGGATGTTGTGCTGTATGCACGGATTGGGGTTGAAAAAGACAATTTTGACGGGCCTCACGGGAGAAATAACGGAGGCCGCGCAAGCCCTGGATACTAAGCTGAACGCCGACGCATACTGCGAGCTAGCACCACTCCTAGACAACACAAGCTTGGGGCTGATATTCCGGGACACAAAGGACAAAGGCCCAGAGAGTCTAAAAGTGTTAAGAGAACACTACATCGGCAGAGGTAGGCCCCGGATAGTATCCCTGTATATAACATTGACCGCGCTGAAGAAAGCTAGCATAGAGACCGTGACTGTGATACGTCATCAGGGCGGAGCAGATCATCACGGCGCTCAAAAGTGCAGGAGAAGCACCGAGTGATGGACTGATGATGGCGATGGTTATGAGGGGACTACCGGAGATGTATAAACCTTTCACACTGTTGGTGACGCACGGTTCATGTCGCTGGGGGAGTTCAAGGCCAAGTTGCGGAACTTCGAGGCCTCAGAAGACTCAGACCCGGTCGCCGAGGAGGCGGGAGAAAGGGTAATGAAGGCCCGGGCAGCGCCAAAGAAAAAGACCAGACCCACGACGGAGATGGCGTGTTGGCGTTGTGGAGAAAAGGGTCACCGAAAGGATAATTGCACAAAAACTGTTCGGTGTAGTTTCTGCACAACTTCGGGACACGCAGACAGAGTGTGTAGAAAGAAGCGCGAACAGAGTGCTCGGTACGCGCACGTGCAAGATGGCGGCTGTGGACAAGATGGCGGCAGCGGTGGACGTGAGGCGAGTCGAGACGACGCCCGGAGAGGAGCGGGAAAAGAGGACTTCACCTTCGGGGCGCAGACAGCATACGCCAGCCGGTCAGCGCAGCAGCAGCAGGCCCAAAGGAAGGGACTGATCGTGGACACAGGTGCGTCATCCCACATTATCAACGACAGGAACCGATTCAAGAACTTTGACAGCACCTTCGAGCCGGATAGACACAGCATGGAGCTGGCAGACGGGAAGCGCACTTTCGGGTTGGCGCACGGGAGAGGAGACGCACAGGTATGCCTCATAGACAGTGAGGGGCGCCGGTGTACAGTGACGTTGAAGAACGCCCTCTACATACCCTCGTTCCCCCAAGAACTATTCTCTGTAAAATCTGCTACTGCAAATGGTGCCAAGGTGTTCTTCAATGAAGGTAACGATGTTCTTGTGGAGCCTGACGGTACGAGATTTAACATTGAGGTGTACAAGAGAATGTATTATCTACAAACAGAATGTAATGAAAATGATGTGTGTAATGTCAGTCATGATATACAGACATGGCATGAGATCATGGGTCATTGTAATTACGAGGACATACTGAAGCTGCAGGCGGTAACAGTAGGCATGCACATTAACGGTGAAAAGCATAGACCTAACAAAGAATGTGATGTGTGTATAAAGGGAAAGTTCACTCAAACAAGGAACAGAGGTCCCACAGAAAAAGTAAAGACACCACTTGAGCTAGTTAACACAGATCTAGCCGGCCCAGTGAATAATGAGTCCATAGGCGGCTTTAAATATATGCAGTCTTTCACAGATGTGTGTACAGGGGCAGTGTTTGTCTACTTTCTCAAAGCAAAGAGTGACGCACTTCAGGCCACAGAGAAATTCCTTGCAGATGTAGCTCCGTATGGCAGCGTAAAGTGCCTGAGGTCCGACAACGGAACAGAGTTCACAAATAGAGAGTTTCAGTCACTGCTGAGAAGGAACAAGATCAGACACGAGACGTCCTGTCCTTACTCCCCGCACCAAAACGGGATAGCTGAGAGGGAAGGGCGCACTCTCTTCGAAATGGCTAGGTGTAAGCTAATAGACGGTAACTTACCTAAGAGTCTATGGCATTATGCGGTCCAAGAAGCAGCTTACACCAGAAATCTGTGTTTTAACAAGCACACGGGCACCACCCCATATACAGCACTGACAGGAAAAAGGTGTGCAGGTGTGAGAAAGGACTTTTTGTAGGGCATGACAAGGGCAGCCCCGCTTTTCTAGTCTATTATCCCGGTATGGGGAAAGTGCAAAAGCACAGATTAGTAAAGTTTGTCACAAAGACAACATGTGAGAACGAGACACAGACACAGGAGCCAGAGCTGGACTCCAGAGTAGGGTGTGAGAAAAGAGAGACGCCACAGCCTAGTGTACTGAGCACAGACATGGAGACAGACGGTCAACAGCCACCGGAGGATGATGGCGAGAAGCACCCTAGGGTGACGCCACGTGCCTCATGCAGTGGGAGATATCCCCCCTGGGAACATAAACCCCCAAAGTATCTGAAAGGCTATGCCCAGAGAGAAAGTGACGAGGATGACAGTACACTTACCAGTATAGATTACTGCTACAGGGTAGTGAGTGGTGTACCTCAGACCTTTAAAGAGGCCATGATATCCCCTGAGTCAGGAAAATGGGAGAGAGCGATGGATGAGGAGATGAGGTCCCTGGAGGACAATCATACTTTTACTCTAACAAAGTTACCCGAGGGTAGACAGGCAGTGGGAGGCAAGTGGGTGTACTCAATCAAGGAGGGTATTGAAGGGCACGACAGGTACAAGGCCAGGTTTGTAGCTAAAGGCTACAGTCAGAGGGAAGGAATAGACTACGGTGAGACATTCTCCCCTACAGCTAATCTGACCAGTGTACGGGTAGTTATGCAGAAGACAACCAGGGAACCATTGCACTTGCCAGAAACCCTGTGTGCCGACAGAGGTGTAAACATGTGGATATAAAATATCACTTCATCAGATCTGTCATCAGAGAAGAAAAGATGACACTGGTTTACTGTCCTACAGATGACATGGTTGCAGACGCTATGACCAAGCCTGTCTCCAAACTAAAATTGAAAAAATTTGCAGGGGTCATGTTCGGTGTGTAAAATATTGCCTGTTATGTAATATTGACCGCCATGTTCTTGTGATGTTTTGAATTGTTATTTTTTCTTGGAAAAGTTGTACAGTATACACGTCATTCATAAGTGGGAGTGTTAAGTGTAAGTGTTAGTATGTCTGTATGTAACTGCACTATAACTGTTCCGCAGTAAGAGGGCGCTATAGACGTAAGGAGGCGCAGCTATTGTAGCTGACGTCAGGTGTCCTATATAAGGGATTGTTCTCTCTCTCTCTCTCTCTCTCTCTCTCTCTCTCTCTCTCTCTCTCTCTCTCTCTCTCTCTCTCTCTCTCTCTCTCTCTCTCTCTCTCACGGAGAGCGGGTCAAGTGGTGCAATGCACATGAAAATAAACCACGCCAGTTAAGGCTAAATAAGACCTCGTCGTCATGACTGGTTTCTTGCTACACGTGACCCTGTCAACACAAATGTTAAATCAAGTCAAATAAAGTAGACCTTACAATCTGGGTTGTTTTGTTATTTTGAACAAGGAAACACAGACAGACAGACTCCCCCCCCCCCCCCACACACACACACACACACAAGAGGAATAAATAAACAAGCAACAAAGTCTTGCAAACTCCTACAAACCGGTCAGAGCAACATATTTGTTAAGATGGCCATCATGAACCATAAGGTGGTGGTGGTTGGTGATCAGAGCTTATTTAAAACCTGCTTGGTCCTTTCATTACCGCAGCTGAGAGACCAGTTCAAAGGTTAAATTATGTATAATACATGGTTTGACACCCGGGTCTTTTCATGCTGTGCTTGCCCGAAAAATACAATTGTCGGTTTCAAACAATAATGGTTAGAATTTGAATTACCTTTCATCTTAATCATATTATTTGATGCATTAAGCTCACTTATATTTTTTTATATTACTTGCATGCTGAGGGTGTTTCCTTACTGAGCCAATTTCAGTTGAAAATGAAAGTTTGAGTTAAAATGACAAGAATTAACAATCAAGCAACGTAAATAGTAATATATTTAAGATATCAAAGATATAGATAGAAAGATACAAAGGACAACATAAGCATTTTCCACTACAGTTCTCAGCAGGACACCGGTGGATTGTCTACTCCAAGTGGAGAGTGAGTCCTTAACCCAAAGTGAAGGAGTTCAAGTATCTCGGGGTCTTGTTCTCCAGTGAGGGGAGGATGGAGCGTGAGATGGACCGGAGAGTAGATTGCAGCAGGAGCGGTATTGGGTGCGCTTTGCTGCACTTTCAAAACATTCAAAGTATGTTGAGTTAATTATTTCAAATCCACCTTTATCTTATTACAAAATATGCTGTATATTAATCGGGCCCAAGGTGGCGTCAGCCCACCGGAAATGTGCCAGGTATGCCAGATTCCCAATCCAGCTGTATGCAGAAGAGGTTTGTACAGCAGTTCTTACATTAAAACCCAGTGTAGAGGAAATGAGACACAATAAACGTCAGTGTTGTTCAACTGGATTCCATTCTCAAACTAACCGGTCAAAACCGATACCAAGAAAGTGTTTTAGTTTGCCTAGATCTTTCATCTTAAACCTTGCTGTAAGCATTTCCTTTATTGCTTTCGGCGCATTTTCATCACTTGCAGCTGTTATCAAATCATCGACCCACATTACCATGATTACTTTTTCAGTTTCTGTTTCTCGTGTAAAAACAGTGATCTATTAACCCCAAAATTGTTTTTTTTATTTTGTGCGAGGCAGAATCCCAAATGTGATGTACTCCACCCCCAACTTATGGGACACTGAGGACTGTGCCATGACACTTTAAGAAGAGGACCTGGATATGTCCAAAGGACAATGTGTTTTGCTGTTGTGTACCTTGCGATGAACATATATTTGCTCTTTGTATTACACTTGTGGAGGAACTTACTGAACTTACTGAGGGCTTACTGTTCCAAAGTAAATGCCCTCTGGAAACTGTTGATCTTTATATAGCCTACGTGCTATACCTCTCTCTTTCATGTGTCATCAGTATTAATGAAGAAATTTACAAAGTGGTGTAGATCTCTTTTTTAGAAATAGTATTAAATACAATTGGCCTTTTTAGAAATACAGGACATTTAAAGGTATTTACATAGCCTGCTGTCTGCTGTGAATGATACAAAATGATACAAAACTATTGTCCAGTTGTATTACATGAAAGACATAATATGTGTGTAACTGTATCAAGAACAGAGTCTACGGGGTCATTTCAAAATGTTGTAATATGGTTCAACACTTACTTTCAACTTTGAACACTTAACTTGATGCTTTATGATGTCTGTCTGTACAATGTGTTGTCAACATATACAGCATGTATATTTTTGGTCAACGCACTGTAAATTCCTTTCACTGTAATTTTGCACTGTAAATTCAATTTCACTTTTCACTTTTCACATGTCACTTTTTCAGTATTCATCTGAGTTATTTATTATTAGTATTTTATTACTGCCAATTTGCACTATACGTATTGTTGTGTATTGTATATACCTACGTATTACTGTAATAATACTGTAAATTGTGCAATTCATCTATCAATACATTTAGATTTCATTTAGAGTTCATTTCGTTTTTTGGTTTATACCAGTTTTGTTTAGTTAGCAAATGGAAAATTAAAGCAAATATTCACACAAGTCTAACAGCATGCATCTGATGGGGGATGGACTAGTACTATTGACATGATGTATGATGAACAATTTGCAGAATCTCATGCGGATTGAGGATGGACTTTTCATCTATAGTTACAATATTGTCTTCAGGGCAGGGTACCTATCACTGTTTGGAAATGTGTCATCAAGGGAGTCTGGGGCCCTGAGAAATCCAGTGAGATGGACAGAATACAATCTGATGAACTGTTTACAGCATTTCGGAAATATGATCAATTCTTCCCCAACCTGGCCTATGGCGTCCTGGCACCCAGAGAGACAGTTGTTGTTTGCTTTTTATATTACTTGCATGCTGAGGGTGTTTCCTTACTCAGCCATTTTCAGTTGAAAAGGATGAAAGTTTGAGTTAAAATGTGAAGAATTAACAATCAAGCAACGTAAATAGTAATATATTTAAGATATCAAAGATAAAGATAGAAAGATACAAAGGACAACATAAGTATTTTCCACTACAGTTCTCAGCAGGACACCGGTGGATTGTCTACTCCAAGTGGAGAGTGAGTCCTTAACCCAAAGTGAAGGAGTTCAAGTATCTCGGGGTCTTGTTTTCCAGTGAGGGGAGGATGGAGCGTGAGATGGACCGGAGAGTAGATTGCAGCAGGAGCGGTATTGGGTGCGCTTTGCAGCATCGTTGTTAATAAATTAAATACCTGTTGTTTCACATAGGATATATCATCTACCATGCCACCCTTCTAAACTGCAGCTTATTATTGCTCTAAACTAAATAGCCACCATCTAGGATAATTATTCAAAGTATGTTGAGTTAATTATTTCAAATCCACCTTTATCTTATTACAAAATATGCTGTATATTAATCGGGCCCAAGGTGGCGTCAGCCCACCTTGGGCACCAGGTATGCCAGATTCCCAGTCCAGCTGTATGCAGAAGAGGTTTGTACAGCAGTTCTTACATTAAAACCCAGTGTAGAGGAAATTAGACACAATAAACGTCAGTGTTGTTCAACTGGATTCCATTCTCAAACTAACCGGTCAAAACCGATACCAAGAAAGTGTTTTAGTTTGCCTAGATCTTTCATCTTAAACCTTGCTGTAAGCATTTCCTTTATTGCTTTCGGCGCATTTTCATCACTTGCAGCTGTTATCAAATCATCGACCCACATTACCATGATTACTTTTTCAGTTTCTGTTTCTCTCGTGTAAAAACAGTGATCTATTAACCCCTAAAGTCCCAAAATTGTTTTTTTTATTTTGTGCGAGGCAGAATCCCAAATGTGATGTACTCCACCCCCAACTTATGGGACACTGAGGACTGTGCCATGACACTTTAAGAAGAGGACCTGGATATGTCCAAAGGACAATGTGTTTTGCTGTTGTGTACCTTGCGATGAACATATATTTGCTCTTTGTATTAAACTTGTGGAGGAACTTACTGTACTTACTGAACTTACTGAGGGCTTACTGTTCCAAAGTAAATGCCCTCTGGAAACTGTTGATCTTTATTTAGCCTACGTGCTATACCTCTCTCATTCGTGTGTCATCAGCAGTGGCGGCGCCAGGGGGGAGCTAGGGGTGCTGAAGCACCCCCCAGGATTGCCAAAGCACCCCCTAAGCACCCCCAATAAATATATGTGTTTTTAAATTTTTATCTGGCCCAGTCTGTTACCATTGCCATATCTGAAAAGCGGACAGAGGACAAGTGGAGGGAAATCCGAAATGATGCAGAAAGTCTGTGCGTGAACGCAGGAATTGCACCACAGACGCAACGTGAGAGAAGGCGGGCTCAAACATCTCGACATCTGGAGGGGTTTGTAGTGGAAGCCCCGTTAGAAAGAGCACGCTTGGACACAGATGACTTTAGAACACACTCGTTCTATCCTGTTATAGACAGGTTGTTAATGGAGACGAAACGTCGCTTTTCAACAGAAACCAATGAAGTACTGAGAGGTGTGTCCGCCCTGAGCCCCAAACACACATCATTTCTGGACAAAAAAATGATACTGCCCATGGCCCGCCACTATCGAATCAGTGAGGAAAACCTGTCTGCAGAGCTTTACCAAGTTCGCCGGCTGTTGCAAAGAAAAGAAGAACAGGGACATACTATCACCAGCACCAAGGAGTTTCTATCCCTCATGAGGCCACACAGAGATGCATTTATAGACTTGTACAAACTGATATGCATATCTCTGACACTTCCCGTGACCTCAGTGAGCTGTGAGCGCAGTTTTCCTTGTCTGCGTCATTTGAAAAACTACCTGAGGAACACCAGTGGGGACTCTCGAACCAGTAACCTGGCACTGTTGGCTATAAACACCGTGAGAACAAGGGCCCTGGACAGCGACAAAATCATTGATGCGTTTGCCCTCAACCACAACAACAGACGCATTGTTTTGTTATGAAGACGTCTAATGGTAAGTGCATGATGATGCACCCCCTCTGTTGCCTATTATAAATGTAATGCATTGATGCATGCACTGTTTATAGTTATTTCTATGTGGCCTACTTGTGTTTAATTTTATGTTCAGAGCCAGAGGTGTGTTAGGCTTGTGGACCTTACCCGCTGTAACAGTTGTAAATATGCAGTGGTGTTTCTTTGTACATCATTTAAATGAGTATAATCACACTAATTCTGTGTTCTTCGTTTATTTATGTTCAATACCTGACAAGGTCGGAGATCAGTGGGCGGAACTTCTGAAATGTAGTCACTGTACTCAGAAGATTATTTTTGTGGGTACACCCCCCCTTTATAGTGTGTCCCTCACGTTTCCTCTTCCCTTTTTGTTTTTGTAAATGTTTCCACGTGAGAGGAGTCACTGTGAGGGATACTAAATGTTATACTGATTTGTTATATCTGTTGTCAGCTTGTCAGTGATTAAAAGGAAATCGTCTAAACTGTATGCTGGCTGGGGTCTCATCCATCCATGAACAACGCAAAACACAACGCAGAGACCGCTTAATGTTGCACCAATTGATGCTTTTAACTTCAATATTTAAAAAAAAAATCTTCACGGGGGAGCATGGCCACGGACCGTCCACTCCCCAAAATAGCACTTTACCTCTGCTTACACCTATATGCTGTGAGCTGATTATCGAGCCTTCATTGTAACAGTCGCGGGTGTACTGCATGTGGGGAGTGTTGCCGTAGAAAATTCCACTGTAGTGCCGGTGCATTAATGGGAAACCCTAAATGTTTCAGCACCCTCTATGAAACGTCAAGCTACCCCACAGCACCCCCTAGAGAAAATCTCTGGCGCCGCCACTGGCCATCAGTATTAATGAAGAAATTTAAAAAGTGATGTAGATCTCTTTTTTAGAAATAGTATTAAATACAATTGGCCTTTTTAGAAATACAGGACATTTAAAGGTATTTACATAGCCTGCTGTCTGCTGTGAATGATACAAAATGATACAAAACTATTGTCCAGTTGTATTACATGAAAGACATCATATGTGTGTAACTGTATCAAGAACAGAGTCTACGGGGTCATTTCAAAATGTTGTAATATGGTTCAACACTTACTTTCAACTTTGAACACTTAACTTGATGCTTTATGATGTCTGTCTGTACAATGTGTTGTCAACATATACAGCATGTATATTTTTGGTCAACGCACTGTCAATTCAATTTCACTTTTCACTTTTCACATGTCACTTTTTCAGTATTCATCTGAGTTATTTATTATTAGTATTTTATTACTGCCAATTTGCACTATACATATTGTTGTGTATTGTATATACCTACGTATTACTGTAATAATACTGTAAATTGTGCAATTCATCTATCAATACATTTAGATTTCATTTAGAGTTCATTTCGTTTTTTTGTTTATACCAGTTTTGTTTAGTTAGCAAATGGAAAATTAAAGCAAATATTCACACAAGTAACAGCATGCATCTGATGGGGGATGGACTAGTACTATAGGCCTTTATCACACTTCCTGCTTCCGGAGCCGTGAGCAGTGTACTCTTTCTTCCGGTAGTTGCCCCAGATACGGGACAAACTGTGGCCGCCTCCTCTCCTCTCTGTTATTGTAATGTACCGGCTGCTCAACGTCTAAACAAAGACAGCCCTACCTCCGTTTACACCATTACCGAAAGACAAACTCCTCCGCAAGTCTTGTGTAAGGCTGATAAGGAGGATGAAAGTCCCTCGTTTCATGTTCTCAGGGGTAGCGCGTATGTCTGCAGTTTGTACTTTGACAAGGAGAGCATATACGTCTCGAAAGGTGGGCGGAATAGGCTAATAATGTCGGGTATGTGTGTGATTAAAAGCACTGGTCCTGACCCCCACACACACTCCATCTCTCATCCGAATAGAGCCACATATTGTCGGGTATGTGTGTGATTTAAAGCACTGGTCCCAAAAGTAGGGCTGGGCGATACGGACCAAAACCCGGTATTTTTTGGCTGCGTCGCGATATACGATATATATAGATATATACATATCTCCATCTATATATATATATATATATAGATATATCTATCTATATATATATATATATCTCTATCTATATATATATATATATCTCTATCTATTCACAAGAATAACAGGCATTCCCTTTTAGAAAATATACAGCTGCACACTACATATTAACACATAACTTAAAAGGTACATTGAAATCCATCAAATAAATCGCCTTTATTATATACATAGGCATACCTCTGCTTCTACACAAAATCACCTTCGTTATTCAAGATTCAAGATGACTTTATTTATCCGGAGGGAAATTAAGGTGCAACAGTTGAGACAGGGGGAATAAATGCACACAAAGTATACTAATACCTAAAAACGAAATAACAACAAAATAAACTAGTATAAACAAAATATAACTAAATGAAATGTAAATGTATGTGTTATATGGCGATATATATCCAGATAGAGCCACAAGACAATGTCGGGGAATTGTATGATTCGGATTTAGAAGAGTGTTCATTCACTAGTTGAACCACATCGTCTGGACCGACTTTTGGAAGGTTATGCAGCGATGTTGTCCAGCAATAACTGTCCACCATGGTGAATGCATTAACCGGAACTTGGGATACACTGCTTCAGCGATTTTTAACAGGTACTTCCGGCGTTCTAATCTAACGTGATATAGGCCTAACACAAGATCTTGCATATTCCAGGTTGTGGTTGAAGGTGTAGTAGGTTGGCCCCTAAGGACAGCACTGCAGGGTCAGGAAGGGGTCCTTCAAACACAAGTAACAGGAACCATTCATCAGTCAATTAAATCAGTATCAATTAATAAAAATGATAAACATACCTGCATAGGCTCGATACAGCGTGGATTTGACACTGCTGCGTCCAGGAGCCTTAGGCTTCCGGACCACAAGTTCATCCATGGGTTCCGGACTTATCCCCTGGAATGACACAAAAAGAAAATAGATGCTGTTGCAAGTGTCAGAGAATATCGGGATAATTCAACACGCAAGTCATATTGTACATCCCTCTTCAGGGAACTGCTGCTTTGAGAAATAGAGGGAAACTCCATGCAAATGTATACACTTTAAGTGATGTGTTGGTCTTGCGAGTCTTAAATGCTAGAATCTTAAACATCTTTGAGTAGTCTATACAGTATGTATAGCTATATCTGAGGGATCCAGACAAAACATACCTGTGTCCTTGGTCGGTGCCATGACTGAATCTCACTGGTGCAGGCCAGTGGTGTTTGCACACTTTTCACCCCATGATGCTGTAGTGAGCCGTCTGGAATAGGAGTGCGACCACGTGATTACACAACACCTTTCCAGCAGCACACAAACAGGAGCATCCATTTAACTGCACGGGTGTAACTGCACGCAGCACAATCTAGAAATGGAGAACATGTACAAAAAATGAGAGAATCTGCAACAGCAGACATGGAGCAGGATATACACACACACACACACACACACATATATATACATATATATATACATATACATATACATATACACATATATATATACACACAGAACAATGGATACCGTTCTCTGTCTGTAGTTGAACTTATCTGACACACTGGTCATTTTCATTAAACCTTACGAGCTAGCAAGCTAGCGGTGAAACCGAATCTAAGCACTCTCTCTGTGTGTGTATATAGATATATATATATATAGATATATATATCTATATATACATACACACCGAATAATGGATACCGTTCTCCGTCTGTAGTTGAACTTATCTGACACCAACCTTGCGAGCTAGCAAGCTAGCGGTGACAACAGAATCTAAGCACTCTGTATATATATGTATATATATAGACAGAGAACGGTATCCATTATTCGGTGTGTATATATATATATATATATATATATATATATATACACACACCGAATGATGGATACCGTTCTGTCTATAGTTGAATTTATGACACACTGGTCATTTTCATTAAACCTTACGAGCTAGCAAGCTAGCGGTGACAACAGAATCTAAGCACTCTGTATATACATATAAATATATATACACAGAGAACGGTATCCATTATTCGGTGTATAATGGTGTGTATATATATAAATACACACCAGTATACACGGAATGGATACCGTTCTGTCTGTAGTTGAACTTATCTGACACACTGGTCATTTTCATTAAACCTTACAAGCTTGCAAGCTAGCGGTGACAAAACATCATCTAAGCACTTACCTCTATACTTGAAGATCAACTTCTCGTAAAATAACTTGTATCCTTTTTCCAGTTTAGACTCCTGCACTGTAGAGTGTTCATTCACTAGTCGAACCACATCGTCTTGACCGACTTTTGGAAGGTTGTGCAGCGATGTTGTCCAGCGATAACTGTCCGCCATGGTGAATGCCAAGCTGAATGCCTAAACCGGAACTAAAGATACACTGCTCCGGCGGGTTCTTCCGGCGTTCTAATCTACTGTGATAAAGGCCTATTGACATGATGTATGATGAACAATTTGCAGAATCTCATGTGGATTGAGGATGGACTTTTCATCTATAGTTACAATATTGTCTTCAGGGCAGGGTACCTATCACTGTTTGGAAATGTGTCATCAAGGGAGTCTGGGAGCCCTGAGAAATCCAGTGAGATGGACAGAATACAATCTGATGAACCGTTTACAGCATTTCGGAAATATGATCAATTCTTCCCCAACCTGGCCTATGGCGTCCTGGCACCCAGAGAGACAGTTGTTGTTTGCTTTTTATATTACTTGCATGCTGAGGGTGTTTCCTTACTCAGCCATTTTCAGTTGAAAAGGATGAAAGTTTGAGTTAAAATGTGAAGAATTAACAATCAAGCAACGTAAATAGTAATATATTTAAGATATCAAAGATAAAGATAGAAAGATACAAAGGACAACATAAGTATTTTCCACTACAGTTCTCAGCAGGACACCGGTGGATTGTCTACTCCAAGTGGAGAGTGAGTCCTTAACCCAAAGTGAAGGAGTTCAAGTATCTCGGGGTCTTGTTTTCCAGTGAGGGGAGGATGGAGCGTGAGATGGACCAGAGAGTAGATTGCAGCAGGAGCGGTATTGGGTGCGCTTTGCTGCATCGTTGTTAATAAATTAAATACCTGTTGTTTCACATAGGATCTATCATCTACCATGCCACCCTTCTAAACTGCAGCTTATTATTGCTCTAAACTAAATAGCCACCATCTAGGATAATTATTCAAAGTATGTTGAGTTAATTATTTAAAATCCACCTTTATCTTATTACAAAATATGCTGTATATTAATCGGGCCCAAGGTGGCGTCAGCCCACCTTGGGCACCAGGTATGCCAGATTCCCAGTCCAGCTGTATGCAGAAGAGGTTTGTACAGCAGTTCTTACATTAAAACCCAGTGTAGAGGAAATGAGACACAATAAACGTCAGTGTTGTTCAACTGGATTCCATTCTCAAACTAACCGGTCAAAACCGATACCAAGAAAGTGTTTTAGTTTGCCTAGATCTTTCATCTTAAACCTTGCTGTAAGCATTTCAGTGTTAAGTGTAAGTGTTAATATGTCTGTATGTAACTGCACTATAACTGTTCCGCTCTAAGAGGGCGCTATAGGCGTAAGGAGGCGCAGCTATTGTAGCTGACGTCAGGTGTCCTATATAAGGGATTGCTCTCTCTCTCTCTCTCTCTCTCTCTCTCTCTCTCTCTCTCTCTTCTCTCTCTCTCTCTCTCTCTCTCTCTCTCTCTCTCTCTCTCTCTCTCTCTCTCTCTCCTCTCTCTCTCTCTCTCTCTCTCTCTCTCTCTCTCTCTCTCTCTCTCTCTCTCTCTCTCTCTCGGAGAGCGGGTCAAGTGGTGCAATGCACATATGAAAATAAACCTCGCCAGTTAAGGCTAAATAAGACCTCGTCGTCATGACTGGTTTGTGTGACTCTGTCAACAGGTTATGGGCCCAGATCACGGAAGAGCAAAATAACGATAGGTAGTTAGCTGAAAAGGCCAGTTTAGCGGCGGGAGAACCGCGTGACACTAAAGCTAAGCTACAACCAAAAGATAGCGACCAGAGGCAGAAGCAAGTGGCCCACGTTTGATGGAAGGGCAGAAGAATACGAGCTCTGGGAAGAGCGGATGTTGTGCTGTATGCACGGATTGGGGTTGAAAAAGACAATTTTGACGGGCCTCACGGGAGAAATAACGGAGGCCGCGCAAGCCCTGGATACTAAGCTGAACGCCGACGCATACTGCGAGCTAGCACCACTCCTAGACAACACAAGCTTGGGGCTGATATTCCGGGACACAAAGGACAAAGGCCCAGAGAGTCTAAAAGTGTTAAGAGAACACTACATCGGCAGAGGTAGGCCCCGGATAGTATCCCTGTATATAACATTGACCGCGCTGAAGAAAGCTAGCATAGAGACCGTGACTGTGATACGTCATCAGGGCGGAGCAGATCATCACGGCGCTCAAAAGTGCAGGAGAAGCACCGAGTGATGGACTGATGATGGCGATGGTTATGAGGGGACTACCGGAGATGTATAAACCTTTCACACTGTTGGTGACGCACGGTTCATGTCGCTGGGGGAGTTCAAGGCCAAGTTGCGGAACTTCGAGGCCTCAGAAGACTCAGACCCGGTCGCCGAGGAGGCGGGAGAAAGGGTAATGAAGGCCCGGGCAGCGCCAAAGAAAAAGACCAGACCCACGACGGAGATGGCGTGTTGGCGTTGTGGAGAAAAGGGTCACCGAAAGGATAATTGCACAAAAACTGTTCGGTGTAGTTTCTGCACAACTTCGGGACACGCAGACAGAGTGTGTAGAAAGAAGCGCGAACAGAGTGCTCGGTACGCGCACGTGCAAGATGGCGGCTGTGGACAAGATGGCGGCAGCGGTGGACGTGAGGCGAGTCGAGACGACGCCCGGAGAGGAGCGGGAAAAGAGGACTTCACCTTCGGGGCGCAGACAGCATACGCCAGCCGGTCAGCGCAGCAGCAGCAGGCCCAAAGGAAGGGACTGATCGTGGACACAGGTGCGTCATCCCACATTATCAACGACAGGAACCGATTCAAGAACTTTGACAGCACCTTCGAGCCGGATAGACACAGCATGGAGCTGGCAGACGGGAAGCGCACTTTCGGGTTGGCGCACGGGAGAGGAGACGCACAGGTATGCCTCATAGACAGTGAGGGGCGCCGGTGTACAGTGACGTTGAAGAACGCCCTCTACATACCCTCGTTCCCCCAAGAACTATTCTCTGTAAAATCTGCTACTGCAAATGGTGCCAAGGTGTTCTTCAATGAAGGTAACGATGTTCTTGTGGAGCCTGACGGTACGAGATTTAACATTGAGGTGTACAAGAGAATGTATTATCTACAAACAGAATGTAATGAAAATGATGTGTGTAATGTCAGTCATGATATACAGACATGGCATGAGATCATGGGTCATTGTAATTACGAGGACATACTGAAGCTGCAGGCGGTAACAGTAGGCATGCACATTAACGGTGAAAAGCATAGACCTAACAAAGAATGTGATGTGTGTATAAAGGGAAAGTTCACTCAAACAAGGAACAGAGGTCCCACAGAAAAAGTAAAGACACCACTTGAGCTAGTTAACACAGATCTAGCCGGCCCAGTGAATAATGAGTCCATAGGCGGCTTTAAATATATGCAGTCTTTCACAGATGTGTGTACAGGGGCAGTGTTTGTCTACTTTCTCAAAGCAAAGAGTGACGCACTTCAGGCCACAGAGAAATTCCTTGCAGATGTAGCTCCGTCCTGGAGACATTTACATTACATTTACATTTAGGGCATTTGGCAGACGCTTTTATCCAAAGCGACTTACAAGGTGTACATTAGTTGAAGCAGACAATAGCATAACACTGGGGTACGCAAACATATAAATACAGCAGTTCACAAGTATTCATATTGACAAGATGAATAACACAATTTCGTACTGCTAGGTCACCTGCTTAAGTAGCTGTGATAAGAGCGTGTTAACAACATTAAGTACATACACTTGCTAACATATACAAGACGTCCTGTCCTTACTCCCCGCACCAAAACGGGATAGCTGAGAGGTAAGGGCGCACTCTCTTCAAAATGGCTAGGTGTAAGCTAATAGACGGTAACTTACCTAAGAGTCTATGGCATTATGCGGTCCAAGAAGCAGCTTACACTAGAAATCGGTGTTTTAACAAGCACACGGGCACCACCCCATATACAGCACTGACAGGAAAAAGGTGTGATCTAGCCAGGATGCACAAGACTGGTTTCTTGCTACACATGTGACTGTCAACATCCAGTTTTAAGGTTGGCTGTGATGTGATGAAAAACATTGCTATAGGCTATTGTGTAGAAGTAACAATTATTGATGTTTGTTTATTTCGAGTAAAAACAATGCACTAAAAAAGAGAATACAGCCTGTTTACAGCTTAACCAAATACAATGTATTTGATTAGTAATTATTAACCTGATTAACACACAAAAGAGACTGTTGCCTGGAGAACACCTCCCCAGGCCCAAAGCAAGAGGAGGGGCATAATGACCACCTACCACAGTCTACCACAGAGGAATCGTAGCTCTGGGTCATTTGTGCTTTGCACTGCAGCAGGGATAGAGAGCAATGGATTTACTGGTGCCAATTCTTCTGGCTGTTCTAGCCTCTCTATTTGGATGCCTTTACCTTTTAGGAACATTCAGAAAGCAACGGCCAGCAGAACCCCCTTTGGATAAGGGTCCCATTCCCTGGTTTGGCCATGTGTTCGAGTTTCGCAGGGACACAGTAAAGTTCTTAGAGAGGATGAAGCAAAAACATGGGGACATATTCACAGTACAACTCGGCGGTAAATACTTCACATATCTTATGGATCCTGCATCTTTTGGTGCGTTTGTCAAGGAGGCCCGCACAAAACTGGACTTCTATGATTTTGCGAAGCATCTGGCGTTCAGAGTATTTGGTTTCCAATGGTCAATGAAAGAGGGAACCACACATCTTCATTATGCAAGTGTCAAGTATCTGATGGGTGATGGACTAGTACTATTGACAGAAAGTATGATGACCAATTTGCAGAATCTCATGCTCCACAGTGTGGGCAAAAGTGGAGACCAAAAAGACTGGATTGAGGATGGACTTTTCATCTATAGTTTCAATATTGTCTTCAGGGCAGGGTACCTATCACTGTTTGGAAATGTGTCATCAAGGGAGTCTGGGAGCCCTGAGAAATCCAGTGAGATGGACAGAATACAATCTGATGAACTGTTTACAGCATTTCTGAAATATGATCAACACTTCCCCAAACTGGCCTATGGCGCCCTGGCACCCAGAGAGACAGTTGAGGTTAAGAAGCTGCTGAGGCTGTTCTGGAAAACCCTGTTAGTACAGGTGTTCAAGAGTAAGGACAATGCCAGCAGCTGGATACATGAACTGCAGCGGTTCAGAGAGGAACAAGGAATGAAGGAATCCATGCAAGACCGATTCATGTTTCTAATACTGTGGGCGTCTCAGGGAAACACAGGGCCTGCTGCCTTTTGGCTCCTCATGTACCTCATGAAGCATCCAGAGGCCATGGCCGCTGTTAGGGGGGATGTGGAAAGGGTTTTGAAGGAATCTGGGCAGGAAGTGAGGCCCGGTGGCCCCCTAATTGATCTGACCCGTGACATGCTGCAGAAAACGCCAGTCCTAGACAGTGCTGTGGAAGAGACCCTGCGACTGACCTCTGCGGCCATTCTCAACAGAGGTGTGATGCAAAACCTTAACCTCAAAATGGCAGATGGTAATGCGTACCAGATTCGACAAGGAGACCGAGTTTCGATGTTCCCTTATGTCGCCGTTCAAACCGATTCCAAAATCCACCCTGATCCACTTTCTTTCAAATACGACCGCTTTCTCAACCCAGATGGCAGCAAGAAGACCGATTTTTACAAAGAGGGAAAGAAGTTGAAGTACTACACAATGCCCTGGGGAGCTGGTGTCAGTATGTGCCCTGGCCGTTTCTTTGCCACGAATGAGCTGAAGCAGTTTGTGTTCCTCATGATATTATATTTTGACTTTGAGCTTAAGAATCCTAATGAAGAGATACCTGACATTGATGTCAAGCGATGGGGTTTTGGGATCATGCGACCCACAAGAGACATACGTTTCAGATACAGACTCCGATTTTAACTCACACATCAAACTTTTGTATCACAATGGCTATTTACGCTGCCTCCACTAGGGGGCAGCGTCAACCCGCATTTACATTTCCCCCACACCTGCAGCGCATGATAATTAACCGGCCTATTTAAGTCTACCCCGCACACTCATACTTTGCCAGATTGTTTCTGATGACACAGACTCTCCAGCGTTTACCCGGACTGATTCCCGTTGCCGACTCTGCCTGCCCCGGACCTGCCTGCCCCGGACCTGCCCGCCCCGGACCTGCCCGCCCCGGACCTGCCCGCCCCGGACCTGCCCGCCTCGGACCTGCCCGCCTCGGACCTGCCCGCCTCGGACCTGCCCGCCTCGCCTGGTTCCCGATCCACCGCCTGTCCCCGACTACGCCTCTGCCTGTCCCTGCCTGGTTCCTGATTACCTGCCTGTCCCTGACTACGCCTCTGCCTGTCCGGTTCCTGATCTACCGCCCGTCCCTGACTACGCTTCTGCCTGTCCCTGCCTGGTTCGTCTACCCAGCCCCGGTTCTGATCACCTGCCTGTCCCCGACTACGTCTCTGCCTATCCCTGTCTGTGGGATATTTATCGCAATAAATACCACTATCTGCCAATGGTGTCTGTGTGCAGCATTTGGGTCCAAACCTAACCCGTGACATT
>CM051005.1:8868305-8918713 GCA_027704905.1 Muraenolepis orangiensis | reverse complement strand
TTAGTTAGTTTGTTGTTATTTAGTCTTTAGCTTTTAGGTATTAGTATATGTTACAGCTCTTGGATCCAAACGACAGAGTCTCGACTGATGCATAAGACGATCTTTATTTAATTGTCCATCCGTGACGTCATCTTAGCACCGTGAAAACTGCATTGGAAACGTACATAAACAGACAAACACACATTTCACATAACGGTTTCCACAGTACAGTACAAACACTAAACTAAATAACATTGGTATCAAACTACAAGGATTACATTCCTACACAAGACATAAAATCATTCATTCACGAATTTCCTTCTACAGAGTTACAACCATAATCAAATAAACAACAAAGCATACCTTGCTGCGCTCTCCAAGGAATGCAAATGTAGCGGCACGTGGGAGTGATTGTTTGAAATACTATCCAAGTAAGAAGCCAGACAACACCACCTTGGGAATTGCACCCAAGGAAATAATTATTCTAAGCTATCAATAAGGCACTCAGGTTCGTAATACTGAGGGGCAGGAGACGTGGTTCCAATTCATCAAATGTTTTATTTCCTATATTAAAATATCGTTGAAAACACAATAAGAACATACACACTAGAAATAAAGGGGGAAATCCCCTTTAGGGATGCTGAGGCTTACCAGTGGATGGAGGTGACGGGGGGTGAGCGGGATCCCAACAAAGTAAATTAAGGCACCCGTGATCCTACACACTCATACAAAGGAACACCAAAATCAGGGGGAACACAGCACGACACACAAAAAGGGGGGAAGCCGCCACCGGGGACACCAGCACCACACCTTTGGCTCTCAGCAACTAAAGAGGGGCAAACGAGACACAATTACTGGGATAAACAGCCAACACAAATTAATACACAAACCAACACATAAGTATAAAGACAATAAACAATCAATAATACAACGAAATACTGATCAGAAACAGAGATTAAATGAAATAAACAAAACAAACTTAACTCAACAGGGTCAATAAAATAACTAATCAGAAACAGAGATGAATCGAATAGTCCACGATAACAATGTTTAAAATATGGCCCTGTAGTGAAGGGCAAGGGGACACAAAGGCACAGTGACACCAAGAGGCACTGCAGACAATGCAGGCCAAGAGCAACACCCGCTAGGCAGTAGTGTAGCGGTGAAGCACAGTAAGGCAGGCAAGCCAGTTGTGCAGACAGACACAGCCGTGAGGGCAGGCAAGCCGTCCAGGCAACACTCAGTCAGGCAGGCAAGACAGTCGTAGTAGCCGTGGATGCAACACCAACGTAGAGGCAAAACAGCAATCCTTCTTGATTACGCTTCCAGCGCAGAGCCTAGCAGACATTTTAAGGTGATGTTATTTTAATAATACCACATTCAGGAAGAATGACACGCAGAAGGTCTACCTACCGATCAGGCCAAGTTCAGACAAACACAGCAGGAGAGCTTCATTTACTGCGGCAGCAGACATGGGCTGCAGGATCCCTGCAAGGGTCTACAACCAGCGATGCATTTAGTATTTAGGCTAATTGCCATGCTAGGTGTACAACAAACGGCAGCCACTGCAAACTCACCGGTGCCAGCGGAGAAAGCACGTCAGCGGAACCCGGAAGTGGCCTTCGTGCCAAAGAGCAAGAGGGAGCAAGAGGGAACAAGAGCGACACTGACCCCTCTTTATAAAGGTTGCCCCGTGTGGTGATAGGGCTGAACAGTCTATCCTGCTACACAAACATAATCCGAAAAGGTCCTTTCTTCCGTTTAAAACACACGATCAATACATGGGGATACAAAAGGACAAAAAGTCGCACAGAAATACAAAAGCGATACAAAAAGACGCACGAAACTTTCCTGCTGCCGACTACATCACTTAACAGGCGCTTCCAGCTGTACTGATCTACGGTGCGCCAATAGGGACAGATTTATGTAGGCCTACGGGTATCGAACTCCGGTAAAATCCCACATGTCATTTCAAGGCATACATACATACTGAATATTATTCTGAAAACAGCAAAGGATATTGCCTAGACATGTTTAATCTCAAGTGGTCCGTTACAGTATATTTGTGTGTGCATTTATTCCCCCTGTTTCAACTGTTGCACCTTAATTTCCCTCGGGATAAATAAAGTTATCTGAATTTGTTTTACCCTTGCCCTCAACAAAATCCTGTGGATCCCACCATCTGTGGAAATCAGACAAAAAGGTCAACTGGAATCCATTCCCGAACGGAGTGGTCTTTTTTATTGACACGCCCACAAGATATAAACAGACAGGTGTTCACTTCAATTGATCTCATTGGTCAAGTCCATCACTCAAGTATTATTGAGTCTATTGCATAATAAACAGTAATATTATACAGAGAAAATAAAGCGATGTTTCGTGTTTACAAACATTGACTTAATTTCCACGTATGTCCAGTTTTAAGGTTGGCTGTGATGTGATGAAAAACATTGCTATAGGCTATTGTGTAGAAGTAACAATTATTGATGTTTGTTTATTTCGAGTAAAAACAATGCACTAAAAAAGAGAATACAGCCTGTTTACAGCTTAACCAAATACAAAGTATTTGATTAGTAATTATTTACCTGATTAACACACAAAAGAGACTGTTGCCTCCCCAGGCCCAAAGCAAGAGGAGGGGCATAAAGACCACCTACCACAGTCTACCACAGAGGAATCGTAGCTCTGGGTCATTTGTGCTTTGCACTGCAGCAGGGATAGAGAGCAATGGATTTACTGGTGCCAATTCTTCTGGCTGTTCTAGCCTCTCTATTTGGATGCCTTTACCTTTTAGGAACATTCAGAAAGCAACGGCCAGGAGAACCCCCTTTGGATAAGGGTCCCATTCCCTGGTTTGGCCACGTGTTCGAGTTTCGCAGGAACACAGCAAAGTTCTTAGAGAGGATGAAGCAAAAACATGGGGACATATTCACAGTACAACTCGGCGGTAATTACTTCACATTTCTTATGGATCCTGCATCTTTTGGTGCGTTTGTCAAGGAGGCCCGCACAAAACTGGACTTCGATGATTTTGCGAAGCATCTGGTGTTCAGAGTATTTGGTTACCAATGGTCAATGGAAAAGGGAACCACACATCTTCATTATGCAAGTGTCAAGTATCTGATGGGTGATGGACTAGTACTATTGACAGAAAGTATGATGACCAATTTGCAGAATCTCATGCTCCACAGTGTGGGCAAAAGTGGAGACCAAAAAGACTGGATTGAGGATGGACTTTTCATCTATAGTTACAATATTGTCTTCAGGGCAGGGTACCTATCACTGTTTGGAAATGTGTCATCAAGGGAGTCTGGGAGCCCTGAGAAATCCAGTGAGATGGACAGAATACAATCTGATGAACTGTTTACATCATTTCGGAAATATGATCAATACTTCCCCAGCTTGGCCTGTGGCGCCCTGGCACCCAGAGAGACAGTTGAGGTTAAGAAGCTGCTGAGGCTGTTCTGGAAAACCCTGTCAGTACAGGTGTTCAAGAGTAAGGACAATCCCAGCAGCTGGATACATGAACTGCAGCGGTTCAGAGAGGAACAAGGAATGAAGGAATCCATGCAAGACCGATTCATGTTTCTAATACTGTGGGCGTCTCAGGGAAACACAGGGCCTGCTGCCTTTTGGCTCCTCCTGTACCTCATGAAGCATCCAGAGGCCATGGCCGCTGTTAGGGGGGATGTGGAAAGGGTTTTGAAGGAATCTGGGCAGGAAGTGAGGCCCGGTGGCCCCCTAATTGATCTGACCCGTGACATGCTGCAGAAAACGCCAGTCCTAGACAGTGCTGTGGAAGAGACCCTGCGACTGACCGCTGCGCCCATTCTCACCCGAAGTGTGATGCAAAACCTTAACCTCAAAATGGCAGATGGTAATGCGTACCAGATTCGACAAGGAGACCGAGTTTCGATGTTCCCTTATGCCGCCGTTCAAACCGATTCCAAAATCCACCCTGATCCACTTTCTTTCAAATACGACCGCTTTCTCAACCCAGATGGAAGCAAGAAGACCGATTTTTACAAAGAGGGAAAGAAGTTGAAGTACTACACAATGCCCTGGGGAGCTGGTGTCAGTATGTGCCCTGGCCGTTTCTTTGCCACGAATGAGCTGAAGCAGTTTGTGTTCCTCATGATATTATATTTTGACTTTGAGCTTAAGAATCCTAATGAAGAGATACCTGACATTGATGTCAAGCGATGGGGTTTTGGGACCATGCAACCCACAAGAGACATACGTTTCAGATACAGACTCCGATTTTAACTCACACATCAAACTTTTGTATCACAATGGCTATTTACGCTGCCTCCACTAGGGGGCAGCGTCAACCCGCATTTACATTTCCCCCACACCTGCAGCGCATGATAATTAACCGGCCTATTTAAGTCTACCCCCGCACACTCATACTTTGCCAGAATGTTTCTGATGACACAGACTCTCCAGCGTTTACCCGGACTGATTCGCGTTGCCGACTCTGCCCGCCTCGGACCTGCCCGCCTCGGACCTGCCCGCCTCGGACCTGCCCGCCTCGGACCTGCCCGCCTCGGACCTGCCCGCCTCGGACCTGCCCGCCTCGGACCTGCCCGCCTCGGACCTGCCCGCCTCGGACCTGCCCGCCTCGGACCTGCCCGCCTCGGACCTGCCCGCCTCGGACCTGCCCGCCTCGGACCTGCCCGCCTCGGACCTGCCCGCCTCGGACCTGCCCGCCTGCCTGTCCCCGACGACGCCTCTGCCTGTCCAGTTCCTGATCTACCGCCCGTCCCTGACCAGTTCCTGATCTACCGCCCGTCCCTGACTACGCTTCTGCCTGTCCCTGCCTGGTTCGTCTACCCAGCCCCGGTTCTGATCACCTGCCTGTCCCCGACTACGTCTCTGCCTATCCCTGTCTGTGGGATATTTATCGCAATAAATACCACTATCTGCCAATGGTGTCTGTGTGCAGCATTTGGGTCCAAACCTAACCCGTGACATTTTGAGTGGAGCTAGTTATGCATGCGACTTTATTAATGGTCTTTTTATCCTAAACGTGTACAGTATCCTAAGGATAAAAGGCTTGGTTCGTGTCAGAACCATGTTTTCTTATTCAAATGTTAAATCAAGTCAAATAAAGTACACCTTACAATCTGGGTTGTTTTGTTATTTTGAACAAGGAAACACAGACAGACTCCCCCCCCCCCCCCCCCCCCCCCCCCCCCCCCACACACACACACACACAAGAGGAATAAATAAACAAGCAACAAAGTCTTGCAAACTCCTACAAACCGGTCGGAGCAACATATTTGTTAAGATGGCCATCATGAACCATAAGGTGGTGGTGGTTGGTGATCAGAGCTTATTTAAAACCTGCTTGGTCCTTTCATTACCGCAGCTGAGAGACCAGTTCAAAGGTTAAATTATGTATAATACAGGGTTTGACACCCGGGTCTTTTCATGCTGTGCTTGCCCGAAAAATACAATTGTCGGTTTCAAACAATGGTTAGAATTTGAATTACCTTCATCTTAATCTTCATATTATTTGATGCATTAAGCTCACTTATTTTTTTATATTACTTGCATGCTGAGGGCGTTTCCTTACTCAGCCAATTTCAGTTGAAAATTATGAAAGTTTGAGTTAAAATGACAAGAATTAACAATCAAGCAACGTAAATAGTAATATATTTAAGATATCAAAGATATAGATAGAAAGATACAAAGGACAACGTAAGCATTTTCCACTACAGTTCTCAGCAGGACACCGGTGGATTGTCTACTCCAAGTGGGGAGTGAGTCCTTAACCCAAAGTGAAGGAGTTCAAGTATCTCGGGGTCTTGTTCTCCAGTGAGGGGAGGATGGAGCGTGAGATGGACCGGAGAGTAGATTGCAGCAGGAGCGGTATTGGGTGCGCTTTGCTGCATCGTTGTTAATAAATGAAATACCTTTTCTTTCACATAGGATCTATCATCTACCATGCCACCCTTCTAAACTGCAGCTTATTATTGCTCTAAACTCAATTCAGATTCAGATTCAGATTACTTTATTAATCCCGAGGGAAATTAAGGTGCAACAGTTGACACAGGGGGAATAAATGCACACACAAAAATACTAATACCTAAGCTAAAAAAACAAAAACAACAACTAACTAAATAAAACTAGTATAAACAAAAATATAGTTAAAATAATTCTAAATGAAATCTAAATGTATTGATAGATGAAGATGAATTGCCCAATTTACAGTATTATTACAGTAATACGTAGGTATATACAATACACAATACGTATAGTGCAAATTGGCAGTAATAATATATTAATAAATAACTCAGATGAATACTGAAAAAGTGACATGTGAAAAGTGAAAAGTGAATTAGAATTAGAAATATAATTTACAGTGCAAAGTTACAGTGAGATGATTTACAGTGCGTTGACCAAAAAATAATAATAAGTACGTTGGCCTCAGGTCACTGAGTCTCCACTGTCCCTCTCACGACCCGAGGTAGATGAATTAAAGAGTCTGATGGCCACAGGAAGAAAGGACTTCCTGTGGCGTTCTGTGGTGCACCTGGGTGCAATGAGTCTGTTGCTAAAGGTGCTTCTATATGAGGTCAGCACCTGATGGAGAGGGTGAGAGTTGTTGTCAAGGATACTACGCAGCTTGCGCAGCATCCTTCTCTCAGACACCACCAACAAGGAGTCCAGCTGGACCCCCAGGACAGCGCCAGCCTTCCTGACAATCCTGCTGATCTTGTTGGCGTCTGCTGATCTCAACCTGCTTCCCCAGCACACGACACCGGAGAATATGGCACTGGCTACCACCGACTGGTAGAACACATTCAGCATCTTGTTGCAAACGTTGAAGGACCGGAGCCTCCGCAGGAAGTAGAGACGGCTCTGGCCCTTCTTGTAGAGTTCTTGGCCCAGACCAGTTTGTTGTCCAGATGAACTCCCAGGTATTTATATTCCTGAACAACTTCAGCGGACACACCCTTGATGGAAATGGGTGTGGGTGTGGATTTCCTCCTGCGGAAGTCCACCACCATCTCCTTCGTCTTGTCAGTGTTGAGCTGCATGTGGTTCAGCTCACACCACTCAACGAAGGAGTCCACGACACCCCTGTACTCCTCATCGTTTCCCTCGCTGACACAACCAACAACTGCAGAGTCGTCCGAGAACTTCTGCAGATGGCAGGACACAGAGTTGTACTGGAAGTCTGAGGTGTAAAGGGTGAACAGGAATGGGGAAAGAACAGTTCCCTGTGGAGCACCAGTGCTGCTGACCACAGTGTCAGACACACAGTCCTGCAGTCTGACAAACTGTGGACGACCAGTCAAATAGTCAGTAATCCAGGACACCAGGGAAGAGTCCACCTTCATCGCCGTCAGCTTACTTCCCAGCAGGGCAGGCCGGATGGTGTTGAACGCACTGGAGAAGTCGAAAAACATGATTCTCACAGTGCTCCCGGGTCTGTCCAAGTGGGCGTAGGCACGATGAAGCAGCAAGATGATGGCGTCCTCCACTCCCAGTTTTGGCTGGTAGGCAAACTGAAGAGGGTCCAGCGATGATCTGACCAGGGGCCGAAGAAGCGTCAGGACCAGCCTCTCAAAGGATTTCGCCACGTAGGACGTCAGCGCCACCGGTCTGTAGTCGTTTGAGGTGCTGGGACGTGCCTTCTTCGGAACCGGCACCAGGCAGGATGTCTTCCACAGCACAGGGACCCTCTCCAGTCTCATGCTCAG
Organism: Muraenolepis orangiensis; assembly: GCA_027704905.1. Classification (NCBI taxonomy): domain Eukaryota; kingdom Metazoa; phylum Chordata; class Actinopteri; order Gadiformes; family Muraenolepididae; genus Muraenolepis; species Muraenolepis orangiensis. Next base: position 8,911,022 of record CM051005.1, on the reverse strand, counting down.
GTTGAAGATGTACTGCAGGACTCCACTCAGCTGGGCAGCACATGTTTTGATGACCCTCGGGCTGACGCCGTCAGGACCAGCAGCCTTGCCTGGATGGAGCCTGCACAGTACTTTCCTCACCTGCTCAGCTGTGAAGGTATGTGTGCCGTGTGTGGGGGCAGGAAGAGTCACTGTTGTGTTGATGGGGGAGGGGTGAGGTAGTGGTGGTGGGGGAGAGAGAACAGGTATGTTGATGCTGGAGAGGGACGGTGGGGGAGGGGGGACAGCAGGGCTGGGGGGCTGGAGGGGAATGGTTGTAGAGGGGCTGGGGGAGGGGGGGTAGACCGGAGCCCACTCATTGAATCTATTGAAAAACAAGTTCAACTCGTTGGCCCGATCAGGACCCCCCCCTATTGTCTGGCTACCAGGTTGTTTGTAGCCAGTGATGCTCCTCATGCCACTCCACACATCCTTCAGGTTGTTCTGCTGAAGTTTGTGCTCCAGCTTCCTCCTGTAGTTGTCTTTGCCCTGCTGGATCCTCTCCTTCAGCTCCCTCTGAACCCGCCTCATCTGCTCCCTATCCCCATCTCTGAAGGCCCTCTTCTTCTTATTGAGCAGGACCTTGATGTCTCGGGTGACCCATGGCTTGTTGTTGGGGAAACAGCGTACAGTCTCTATGGGAACAACACTATCCACACAGAAGTTGATGTACCCTGTTATACATTCCGTGAGATCATCAAGGTCCTCTCCATGCAAATCACAGAGGAAATCCCAGTCTGTTGACTCAAAGCAGCCCCGCAAGTCCTCATCGGCCTCCTGTGACCATCTCCTCACAGTCCTTGTGGTCACAGGCAGCCGCTGTACTAGAGGCCTATACAGGGGCTGGAGGTGGATGAGGTTGTGGTCTGACCTTCCAAGAGGAAGAAGGGCAGTGGCGCTGTATGCCTCCTCCTGTCTTGTTTTCCCTGGTGGGACAGTCTACAAACTGCTTGAAGGTGGGCAGTGTTGCAGCCAGAGTCACGTGGTTGAAGTCCCCAGATATCGCGATGAATGCTTCAGGGTGCGGTGTCTGAAGTCTCGCGACGACGGAGTGGGTGACGTCACATGCGAGCGCCGCGTTTGCCGACGGTGGAATGTAAACAATAACAAGAAGCACATGGGAGAAATAGCCACCATCTAGCATAATTATTCAAAGTATGTTGAGTTAATTATTTCAAATCCACCTTTATCTTATTACAAAATATGCTGTATATTAATCGGGCCCAAGGTGGCGTCAGCCCACCGGAAAAGTGCCAGGTATGCCAGATTCCCAGTCCAGCTGTATGCAGAAGAGGTTTGTACAGCAGTTCTTACATTAAAACCCAGTGTAGAGGAAATTAGACACAATAAACGTCAGTGTTGGGGGGGGGAGAGGGGGGGGGGTAATCGCGATCGCGGACATCGTGAAGTCCAACGGGTGGGGGGGGTAAAGTCCAACGTAAAGTCCAACGGGGTGGGTGGGAGGTAAAGTCCAACGTAAAGTGGTGGGTGTAGTCGCGTTCGCAAACATTGTTTGTGGCTTTTTTTCAGCTGCTGTGTACATACATCTACTGATGCCTAGTCTGGACACATCTTCAGTGATGTTCCTGGAATCATAGGACGTTTCGGGTCTCGCAACATCATACGCCCTCCTCCAGGTGACCCAGCCGGGGCTGATCAGACCCCAGCTTGTGTCCAGATGGCTAGCTAGCTACCATGACTCCATGGCTCCCCTCTTTTGAGCCACAACCATCTTGAGGCCCTCTCTGCCGCATCGGTGGTACTGCGGATGGCTCTCCTCTTTCTCACTCCCTCAATGCCTAAACTGCTGAAGGCTCTGACCAAGGAACGGGCTGCGAATCCTCTGCATCCAACTTCCACTGGGAAACACCTTGCTCTTCAACCAGCCTGCTGACAGTCGCTGACCGGTCCTGCGTACTTGGAGAGCTTCCTTTCAAAGGCTTCTTCCAAGCGATCTTCCCACGGGACTGTCAGCTCCAGCAGCACAGCTTGCTTGGTGGACTCAGACACAAGAACAATGTCTGGTCACAGGGTGGTGACTGCAAATATGGCTGGGGAACTTCAGCTGATGTTCAAGGTCCACCAACAACTGCCAGTCTCTTGCAGACGTCAGGATGCCTGCAGATGTTTTTCTGGCAGAAGTTGGCTTGTCCCCAGCTCTGACAAAGGCGATGGTGTCCTTGGAGTGTCGGAACTGCTTTGACCACGCCAGTCCTGCGCTGATGGCTTCAGCAATGGTCTTCAGGACTTGGTCATGCCTCCACCTGTACCGTCCATCTCCAAGTGCCTTTGTACAGCAACTGAGGATGTGTTCCAGGGTTCCTCGCTTGGAACACAATGGGCATGCTGGTGTCTCTGCTATGCCCCATGTGTGCAGATTTGACGGGTTTGGAAGCACATCATACACTGCCTGGATTAGGAATTTGATGCGGTGAGGCTCGGCTTTCCAAAGCTCAGCCCAGGTCACTTTCCTCTCAACCGCATTCTCCCATCTCGTCCAAGCTCCCTGTTGCTTCATTCCCACTGCCTTGCAGGTTCTTGTCTCCTCCACTGCTGCTCTCACCTCCTCCTGAACAAGACGGCGCCCTTCCTTCCTCCTGGTGTTCATTTGGGGAGTTGGAAAGGATCCTAGCCCAGCTCGACCTCGTGTGACCACTCCCACCAGGCTCTTGTGACGCAGCCTTGCCTCTGCCTCTTGAACTGCTTCCTCTGCCCTCCATTTCCTGCCAGTCCTCACTTGGATCCCTGCTTTAGCCACCTTCGGATCACTTGAGTCCCTGTATTGAACCACTTCTCTGGCTCTACCTTGAATTCCTCCTCCAAGGATTTGAAAGGCAGTTGCAGCTTGTTGGTGTTCCCGTAGAGTGCAATGCTGCTCAGGCTCCTTGGTAACCCAAGCCATCTCCGGAGGTGGTTGCTGACCCTCCTCTCTAGGGTCTCAACTGTTGAGATAGGGACCGCATAGACAAGGAGGGGCCACAGAATCCTGGGAAGAATGCCATGTTGGTAGACCCAGGCTTTAAACTTCCCAGGTAGGCCTGACTTGTCCACGGATTTCAGCCAGCCATCCAACTCAGTGCAGGTCGACTGGATAGATGTGTCTCTCAGAGAGAAGTCAAAAACTTTTCCTAAGCTCTTGACTGGCTTCTCTGAGATAGATGGGATGGCTGTGTCTGCGATGTTAAACCGGAACTTGTCCACCACCTTCCCTTTCCTCAGCACCATTGATCTGGATTTGGCGGGTTTGAAACGCATCCGGGCCCACTCCACCAGCTCTTCAAGCCCCTTCAGAATCCACCGGCAGCCTGGGACTGCAAATGATACTGTCGTGAATCTGTCGGAATCAGAATTCCTTTATTTGTCACCCTTTATTACGTTACCATTGACATATAGACGGCTCGATGTCTGGTCAATGCAACATAATGAGGAGACGGTAGCCAAAGTAATCAGAAAAGAGTATTTTAATTAAAAGTTACCATGGTTTGAACAAAGGAAAGATAAAGTAATGACAGACAAGAACACATACCTGCACAGACAGGATCAGCAACCAGACAAAGGGGAAGACAGAATACTTATACATGAGGGAATGACGAGACGAGACACACCTGGGTTGATTACAAATGGGTACACCTGGAAGGGAAAATGATAAGGACTACAAAACCATGACAGGGAACTACAGCTAGACATGACACATCACACTAGGAGCGCCTGATCAGGGCACAAACACATAACACCCCCACACCCAACTTTATGTCCATAACCCCAAGGCAAAATGGGGGAATGAACATAAACAGAAGGAAGAAAGAAACAATAATACTAATTGACTTACTGTCAGCACAATAAAAAAAAAAATTATTGTACTAACAGCACCGGTATGGACGGCCATAACCCCACAGCATCCACCTTCTCTCTCCCAATTTCAACCCCGCCCGTATATACCGAGTTATCTACCCAGTAATTCGCTATCGGACTATCGTGCCCGTGGGCAGTCGTCCCCCCACCCCCACACGCTGAAGGCGCACACAGCTCACAACACCCCCAACACGTTCCGTATGACATTACAGCCCACAATAACTACAGCAACACAAATATCAGTAAGGGAATCAGTGGTCGAGAAATGGGCAGCCCCAATCCGAAACCCAGAGGCTCCCAGGTCATTTCTCGTCACTCCCGACCCCTGGAAGACAGAACAAAATGATTATCAATGAAGCCACAAAGCATATGCCCACACAACCCTATGGATAAATAGCACAACCCCCCCCCCCCCCAATCGTCAGAGTAGATGACGAGGTCATCGAGGTAGGCCTCACAATTAGCTACGCCTGATAGCACACGACTTACCAGCCTCTGGAAAGTCGCAGGCGCGTTGCGCATACCAAACGGCATTACCGTATATTGCAGGAAACTGTCAGGTGTCAAGAACGCAGAAATTAGCTTAGCGCGGTTCGTAAGTGGCACCTGCCAGTATCCTTTCAGCAAATCCAGCTTGGTTACATAAGACGCGCTCCCCACCATGTCGACACAGTCCTCCATTCTGGGCAATGGAAAACGATCAGGCTTAGTCACGTTATTTACCCGGCGAAAATCCGTACAAAACCTATCCGTCTTGTCCGACTTATCAACCAATAAGCACGGCGAGCTCCATGGGCTGAAACTGGGCTCAGCGATATTGTTAGCGAGCATGTATTCAACCTCTTTCTGCAACCGCGCACGCTTATGTGGATTCACGCGATACGCGTGCTGCTTAATGGGTAATGCCTCCCCCACATCGATGTCATGATGTAATCCGTTAGTGCGTGAAGGAATGTCGGAGAACAGCTCACAATGAGACCTAACCAAACCCCTGATATCATCTCGCTGCGTCATTGATAAATGGCGAAGATGACAGTCAAGAGTGATCAATGACTCAGTGTTTGTCAACCGTCCCTCCACGACCGCCTTGGACGGAATAATGACGTCATCTTCCAGTTCTCCAACCCCCTCTGAAAAACAAAGACCGTCATTACTCTCATCAACGCTAGATAGGGCCAACATACAAACTGACACCGGCACAGTGGACACACTCGCAGAGGGAACAACAATACTGTCAACAGGATTCACCAGAGGCTCCCTCAAATAATATGGCTTAATCACATTGACGTGACACAAACGAGTCTTCCGCCCACGATCCGGTGTCTCGATCAGGTAGTCCAACTCCCCTACTCTCTCTCTAACCAGGTACGTCCCACAAAACCGTGCTTGTAAGCTGGAGCCTGGGACAGGCAGCAACACTAAAACCCTCCCCCCTGGCACAAACGTTCTATCCCGAGCCTTCCTGTCATACCAGCCCTTCATCCTCTCCTGTGTGTCACTCAGATTTGTCCTCGCTAGTTCACATGCCCTCTTCAGCTTCTCCCCCAACCACTTTTCCCTCAGCAGCTTAAGCGGCCCCCCACCCGAATGCGCAAATACCCCGTCCCTCAGGATATAGCAACTTTTAACACCATCACTCTCTCCCACTACCACAGTATTCGCAAAAAGGCCTGACAGACTTGCATCTCTACCCTGTTCTGCGCTAAGCTCCTCGCGAGCAAAAGAAAACCCAGCCGCGCTACTGGCAGACTCACATGAAGAAGTAGAGGGCAGTAAAGGTCTGAGACCGGCTGGATTAGATGGAAAACCAGCATCAAATTCAAGATGGGCAATTTCAGGAACAAGCTGAGACGATAACAAGACGGGTTGCCCCGGGAGCGCCCCCTCCACCTCAGGCTCCCGTGGTACTGCACCCTGGGGATTATCCATAAGTGGGTCACGACACCCAGGCACCCCGTTATCAGTCGCTATGATGGTATCAAACCAGTCCACGTCGTCCTTTTCCGCGGCCAGAGCCTTAATGACCATGGCCCGCGTGACTGCACATGAGGGCGAACACCCTCGGATACGCATCTGCCAGGACGTCCACCACACCAGACTCCGCTGGCACACAAGTCACATCTGCCTTCACGAGGACCCTACCCCCTGCCAGATCGTTCCCGAGGATTAATGACACGCCCTCGACAGGAAAACAATTTGCCACCCCAATTACCACTGGCCCCGACACCAACTCAGATGTAATATGGATAGTGTGAAGCGGAACTTCCATGACATGCATCCCAAAAGACCTGACAGTTATCCCAGCATCCACCTCTGAACCACTGTCAAAAGGCAGCACACCCCTCCAAATAAATGACTGGGACGCAGCCGTGTCCCTTAACATGGTCACAGGAACCTTCACCCCTTCGCTGGACAAGGATACAAACCCCTCACTGATGAACGGTAAGTAAGCTTTCATATCCTCAGCCCTTTGGGCATTCCTACTCAGAGATGTGTGTGTGGGTGTCATTACCAACGATATTTGTTTACTGGGACGGTTAAGGGCATAACAGTTCTCCTTTATGTGGCCTTTTTCCCCACAGTTGAAACACTCGCGCATTTCTCCCCTCATTCCCCGCTCAGCAACCTCGCCCACACTGCCACCGCCAGAGGCCACCGGCCTGTCACCAACGCCCCACCTCGGTCTACTCTCCACACTGCGCACGGGATAATTAGGTCTGTCAAAAAGTACTTTGTGCGTCAACACGAACTCATCCGCAAGGCTCGCAGCCACCGAGCACTCAGTCACCTTATGTTCATTGCCACATTATCGGGCAAACAATAGGACTTAAACTCCTCAACAAGCACGAGTTCCCGCATCTTCACCAAAGTGTCCACTTTCTCCGACGCGCACCAACGATCAAACAGCTCTTTCTCGTAAGCGAATTCCACGTAGGTCTGCACATTGCTCTTTCTAAGAGTGCGAAACCTTTGCCTATACGCCTCCGGCACAAGCTCGTAAGCCCTAAGGATAGCAGCCTTCACCACGGCGTAATCCTGGGTGTTTGGGCAAAGTGACGAGTAAACGTGTTGTGCTTTCCCGGTGAGTGCGCAAGAAGTATCGTCCACTGGTCATTAGGCCATTTTAGAGTTGTGGCTACATTTTCGAACATAGAGAAATATTTGTCAACATTCCTCTCTGAAAATTGCGGGACCAGCCGTAGGTGCTTAGTAACATCGAACCTATCTTCATGATGCACTGCCCACACCTCTACCCCAAGCCTTCTAAGCTCAAGCTCATGCACGCGCCCACGCTCCGCCTCAGCGCGATCACGCTCCGCCTCAGCGCGATCACGCTCCGCCTCAGCGCGATCACGCTCCACACGTTCCAGCTCATGCTCGCGCACACGTTCCGCCTGTTCCGCTTCCTGAGCGCATAACCGCTCTGCATGTCTCAACTGCTCGAATTTAAACTCCAGTTCCATCTTCCTCAGCACTAACTGGTTAGCCGAAACCGGGTCACATGTGACTACCTCCTCCTCCTCCTCAGGTTCGCCCACAGAGCACTCAATAACTCCCTGGGCGGTCAAAGCCTCCACCAGCGCTAACCGCTGCTGCTGCTTTTTCATGCTCGGGGCAAGCCTAACACCGTAATGCTCTGCTATTACGGTGACCCTACACGTCTGTACAGTCTGTTCTTAATACCTCTGGCCACCGCTCCACTACTGCAGTGTTTAGGGTCGTCCCAACCCCAATCGCTAAACACTACACCTATACACTAAATAGAGAAGAGCACTGGTATGACCTTCTGAAGCATCCACACTTAAAATTATTCGCAAGAAATTAACAAATGTCGTGTGTTCAAAAAAAAACAACCTAAAGCCCATCCCTTAAACGTTTCCATCCCTCACTATAAGACCCCCTATATAACTAACGCTGACATACGCCGGCCTAGGAGGAGCCTGACAGGGTTTTCCTACTACCCCGACCAGCATAGACGGTATGTCTACCAGGCGAAGGAAGGAACCATAGAAAATGGTCCAGCTGCCCTTTCTGGATGGAAACGCTCCTTATTGGAGAATTATTTCATAAGAGGGTATAAAACATGGGCCACCCACACGACACTGTCAACCATAATCCAAAGTGTGGATTTAGCTCAGCGGCCACCACCAAATTCCTGCTCAAATCAGTTTGGCACGAGCCCCCATATTACGTTACCATTGACATATAGACGGCTCGATGTCTGGTCAATGCAACATAACGAGGAGATGGTAGCCAAAGTAATCAGAAAAGAGTTACCATGGTTTGAACAAAGGAAAGATAAAGTAATGACAGACAAGAACACATAACTGCACAGACAGGATCAGCAACCAGACAAAGGGGAAGACAGAATACTTATACATGAGGGAATGACGAGACGAGACCAGTGGCGGCTCGTCCATAGGGGCGCAGGGGCGCCGCCCCACCTGGTTGAGAGAGGGAAAAATAAATAAATAAAATAATTGTGTTTTTTGATTTTAGATTTTTTGACCCCTAAAAATAAACTAAACATGTTTAAAATTAATAATAATTACTCATTTTAAGTATGTTTGTGTTTAAAATGCACAATAACGTTAATATAGCAAATATAAATCATTGTTTTGTGCGTGCTATTCTCCCCCCTCGTTTGTCATTGACGTCACTCTCATAGAAATCTAGTACCTACCTCCAAACCTGGGCGCAAGACCGGTGCGCCCAGGAACTCTGCGTCACTGCGCGCAAGCGGCCAATGAAAATGGATCAAGCAAATAAATGTAGCCTATCAAGGGTCCTAAATACGATCTGTGGGGGCGCATATTCTTGCGCCCGAACAAAGAAACCAGTCACGCATGCGCCACTCAAATTGAGTGGCGCATGCGTGAGCAAATTGAGTGGCGCATGCGTGAATGCGTGAGCAAAGAAACCAGTCACGCATGCGCCACTCAATTGTAGCCTAGTTGAACCTTATTTGTAAAACCTGTACTGCTCTGCTCTCAGTTCGGTCTTGCTGTCTGAGGAGAGGTACGTTTTTGTTGTCCCGGTTATTTATTTTTATTGTGGACGATGTAAACGTAAAGTAAAGGGGATAAGAAATGTTGGTCTTGCTGTATAAACATGCAGCTTGTGTCATTTGTATGTAAATGGTGTGGATTGGGGTTTTGTAAGTTTATCGTGGACACGTGCTTCCCCAATGCTAGTTACAGGGTCCTCCGTGTGTTTGTCTGCTAATATAGGCTGTGGTCGAATGTATTAAGCATTTGTATTTAATTTAATTAGTTTAATTCAGAAGCATTTGTTAATGAGTCAGTTCGCGTCTTGCTGTCTGAGGAGAGAATAGTTGTATAGTTATAGTTATAGTTGTGTAGTTCTTGTATAGTTAGTATAGCATAGGTACATAGATTAAACTGTATATTGTATAGTAGTGTAGTGTACATAGGACCCAGTACCTTTTAATTTGTAAGCTTAACATTGTATTGCATTTGATCTCAGTATCAGGTCTATTTTATTATCTTCTATTTTGTTCTAATTACTTTTGCACAATCGAATGTAAGACCATATTTAGGTATTATTTTTGATGGCACACTGGGTAGTCTTTCTAATATAAGACCATATTTTTTTCTTACGTTTATTTTCTACTAGGTATTACTGTGTTCATAATTGCTAATTGAAGCACCATATAATAAATGTTCTTTCACCATAAGTTTCAAGTTTGTTTATTATTTATAAATACTTTATTACGAAATGCTTGTTTCTGTATGAGCCCCTGAGATTGTGCTACATACAGTAAAAATAAAGTAAGTAAAAAAAGAAATTAAGCAGTAAGTAAAGGAATGTTCAGTCAATATACATATATACAATACAGAGTAGAATGAGTAACAGTGAGGTTTATATTTATATTATGTATAGTTTTTTATTTTTATTTCTTTAATTCGCCCTCTCGGTCGTTTACATGGAGAAATGATTCATTCAGATTCAGATTCAGATTCAGATTACTTTATTAATCCCGAGGGAAATTAAGGTGCAACAGTTGACACAGGGGGAATAAATGCACACACAAAAAATACTAATACCTAAGCTAAAAAACAAAACAACTAACTAATAAAAATTGTATAAACCAAAATATAGTTAAATGAAATCGAAATGTATTGATAAATGAAGATAAATTTACAGTATTATTACAGTAGTACGTAGGTATATACAATACACAACAATACGTATAGTGCAAATTGGCAGAATAATATATTAATAAATAACTCAACTGAAAAGTGACATGTGTAAAGTGAAAAGTGAATTTGAAGAGTGATTTGCAGTGCGTTGACCAAAAAATAATAATAGTAAGTACGTTGGCCTCAGGTCACTGAGTCTCCACTGTCCCTCTCGCGACCCGAGGTAGATGAGTTAAAGAGTCTAATAGCCACAGGAAGAAAGGACTTCCTATGGCGTTCTGTGGTGCACCTGGGTGGAATGAGTCTGTTGCTAAAGGTGCTTCTATATGAGGTCAGCACCTGATGGAGAGGGTGAGAGTTGTTGTCAAGGATACTACGCAGCTTGCGCAGCATCCTTCTCTCAGACACCACCAACAAGGAGTCCAGCTGGACCCCCAGGACAGCGCCAGCCTTCCTGACAATCCTGCTGATCTTGTTGGCGTCTGCTGATCTCAACCTGCTTCCACAGCACACAACACCGGAGAAGATGGCACTGGCTACCACCGTCTGGGAAAATAAGGTATTGCACAGCAGATATGATAATAAGATTCAAATTTTTTTACCCCTGCGCCCCTCCTACTTCGGATGTCACCGGCCGCCACTGGACGAGACACACCTGGGTTGATTACAAATGGGTACACCTGGAAGGGAAAACGATAAGGACTACAAAACCATGACAGGGAACTACAGCTAGACATGACACATCACACTAGGAGCGCCTGATCAGGGCACAAACACATAACACCCTTACATATTAAACAGACTTACATAATGCAAATCTATATGCACACGTTATTATTAACTATAATATAATAATACAAATTATAATAAAACGTTTTTTATTTTTATTTTTATTAAAAAAAAAACAGCTCATTATCTTGTGCATACAAGATAATTATCTTGTATAATTGATAATTATCTTGTAAGATAATTATCTTGTATAATTTTTAATTATCTTGTATGCACAAGATAATTATCTTGTGCGAAGCGTAATCCCAAGTGTGATGTACTCCACCCCCGAGTTATAGGACAATGTGTTTCGCAGTTGCGTTCCTTGCGATGAACATATATGTGCTCTTTGTATGACACTTGTGGAGGAACTGGGAACTTTATTTAGCCTACATGCTATACCTAATCTGTGAATGTCATCATAGTTGTAGATGTCTACACGTCATAACACCCCTTACATTGGTCATCATCACATTCATAATTTCTTAGAGTGTGACGTAAATATGACGGAGGAAATCATACAAAAAGGTCACTGTTGTTCAACTGGAATCCATTCCCGAACGGAGTGGTCTTTTTTATTGACACGCCCACAAGATATAAACAGACAGGTGTTCACTTCAATTGATCTCATTGGTCAAGTCCATCACTCAAGTATAACTGAGTCTATTGCATAATAAACAGTAATATTAGACAGAGAAAATAAAGCGATGTTTTGTGTTTACAAACATTGATTTAATTTCCACGTATGTCCAGTTTTAAGGTTGGCTGTGATGTGATGAAAAACATTGCTATAGGCTATTGTGTAGAAGTAACAATTATTGATGTTTGTTTATTTTGAGTAAAAACAATGCACTAAAAAAGAGAATACAGCCTGTTCATCTTAAAGTGAGAGAGATGTCAGTGGTCTTAAAGTCAGAGTATTTGGTTACAAGCCAATGAAAAATCACAGCAATTATTAACCTGATTAACACACAAAAGAGGCTGTTGCCTGGAGAACACCTCCCAAGGCCTAAAGCAAGAGGAGGGGCATAATGACCACCTACCACAGTCTACCACAGAGGAATCGTAGCTCTGGGTCATTTGTGCTTTGCACTGCAGCAGGGATAGAGAGCAATGGATTTACTGGTGCCAATTCTTCTGGCTGTTCTAGCCTCTCTATTTGGATGCCTTTACCTTTTAGGAACATTCAGAAAGCAACGGCCAGGAGAACCCCCTTTGGATAAGGGTCCCATTCCCTGGTTTGGCCACGTGTTCGAGTTTCGCAGGGACACAGTAAAGTTCTTAGAGAGGATGAAGCAAAAACATGGGGACATATTCACAGTACAACTCGGCGGTTATTACTTCACATTTCTTATGGATCCTGCATCTTTTGGTGCGTTTGTCAAGGAGGCCCGCACAAAACTGGACTTCAATGATTTTGCAAAGCATCTGGTGTTCAGAGTATTTGGTTACAAGCCATTGGAAAAGGAAAGCACAAATTTACATTATGCCAACAACAAGTATCTGATGGGTGATGGACTAGTATTATTGACAGAAAGTATGATGACCAATTTGCAGAATCTCATGCTCCACAGTGTGGGCAAAAGTGGAGACCAAAAAGACTGGATTGAGGATGGACTTTTCATCTATAGTTACAATATTGTCTTCAGGGCAGGGTACCTATCACTGTTTGGAAATGTGTCATCAAGGGATTCTGGGAGCCCTGAGAAATCCAGTGAGATGGACAGAATACAATCTGATGAACTGTTTACAGCATTTCGGAAATATGATCAATACTTCCCCAACTTGGCCTATGGCGCCCTGGCACCCAGAGAGACAGTTGAGGTTAAGAAGCTGCTGAGGCTGTTCTGGAAAACCCTGTCAGTACAGGTGTTCAAGAGTAAGGACAATGCGAACGGCTGGATACATGAACTGCAGCGGTTCAGAGAGGAACAAGGAATGAAGGAATCCATGCAAGACCGATTTATGTTTCTAATACTGTGGGCGTCTCAGGGAAACACAGGGCCTGCTGCCTTTTGGCTCCTCCTGTACCTCATGAAGCATCCAGAGGCCATGGCCGCTGTTAGGGGGGATGTGGAAAGGGTTTTGAAGGAATCTGGGCAGGAAGTGAGGCCCGGTGGCCCCCTAATTGATCTGACCCGTGACATGCTGCAGAAAACGCCAGTCCTAGACAGTGCTGTGGAAGAGACCCTGCGACTGACCGCTGCGCCCATTCTCACCCGAAGTGTGATGGAAAACCTTAACCTCAAAATGGCAGATGGTAATGCGTACCAGATTCGACAAGGAGACCGAGTTTCGATGTTCCCTTATGCCGCCGTTCAAACCGATTCCGAAATCCACCCTGATCCACTTTCTTTCAAATACGACCGCTTTCTCAACCCAGATGGCAGCAAGAAGACCGATTTTTACAAAGAGGGAAAGAAGTTGAAGTACTACACAATGCCCTGGGGAGCTGGTGTCAGTATGTGCCCTGGCCGTTTCTTTGCCACGAATGAGCTGAAGCAGTTTGTGTTCCTCATGATATTATATTTTGACTTTGAGCTTAAGAATCCTAATGAAGAGATACCTGACATTGATGTCAAGCGATGGGGTTTTGGGATCATGCAACCCACAAGAGACATACGTTTCAGATACAGACTCCGATTTTAACTCACACATCAAACTTTTGAGTTTAAGCTATAGTTATATTCATATACATGAAACTGTATTAATGGTCTTTTTCAAGTCATGATGATTTCACGGCATGATTTCACCTAATCTAGTACAGTATCTTAAGGATATAATGGTTGCACACACACACACACACACACACACACACACACACACAGGTTTTACCCATATTTACTTTCTATAAATAATAAGTATATATCACCTAATTTGTATATATCAGAAATTATGTTTTATCAAAATAAAGTTTACTCTCCAACCTGCATCTTTTTGGTCATTTAGAAAGAGGAAAACACACACAAACACACAAATAAATATACAAAGGGCTTCACAGGCCACATGTTTACAACACCCCCCAAACCCTAAAACTCCCTTAATGATCTTGAGAAGGAACGCAGAGTGGAAGGGGATCCCTCCTTCCAGGGATGGTTCAGGAGTGCAATGGGTGCCACAAGTGACTTACAGTAATGTACATAGTAAAGTACAAAGAAAATAATATACATAATATACAATTATTAAAATGAGAATATAATTTGTGTGTGGTGCTGGCCGGTATCCATCAAGTGGGGATCACAGCGGCACACTGGAAACCAGAAGCAGACTGAGATATGGTTGGATGGGGTAGGGTGGACATGGAACATGTGGATAACCTCTAGTCTAGTACCTATCGGCAGCAGGGGTAGGCTAGTGCTGGCTAACGGGTCGATTTAGCTGTAACGAGAGCTGAGGGGCCAAACGACAAGTTTTAAGTTTAGATTTAAATATTTCAACAGAGTCTGCTTCCCTGATTAAAGGTGGCAGACTGTTCCACAAATAGGGCGCGCAGTAGGAGAACGGAGGGGCTAAGAAGGACAATAGGGAACAATAAGGTCCTTCAGGTATGATGGTGCTAATCCGTGTAGGATTTTATAAGTAAGAAGTAGCACCTTGAAATCTGACCTCGCACTAACTGGAAGCCAGTGGAGCGAGGACAGAATTGGAGTAATGTGGTCAAACTTTCTGGTCCTAGTCAAAAATCTAGCAGCAGCATTCTGCACAAGCTGGAGGCTTTTTGTAGCGTTTGGCAACCCAGAAAACAGTGCATTACAAACACATGGATGAGCTCTGCATCCGCGCAGGCAGCATTGGTCTGATTCTAGCAATGTTTGTAAGATGAAAAAATGCAGTTCTGGTTATACATTTGACATGTTGATCGAAAGATAGTGTTGGGTCAAACAACAGTGTTTGAGATGGGCCGATAGTTGTTAAGTACTTCTGGGTCTAGGCCGGGCTTCTTCAGTAGAGGTTTTATCACAGCAGTCTTGAAAGTATGGATGGAACTGTTCCAGTAGACAGGGATAAGTTCATGATGTTGAGCATAGTAGGCCCAACCACTGGGAAAAGTTATTTAAGAACCTTTGTGGGGAGAGGGTCCAGCATACAGGTGTTAGTTTAGCAAGTTCATCCAAGGAGATTGTGCTTAACTGCTTTGCTTCAGGAGGTACACATAGTGCCCCTCTTACATGATGATACAGGATGATGGGTGGGGAAGGCATCAATGTATTTTCTAATAGTCGCTGGTTCGATCCCCCGTCTCCTCCTAGCAAAAACTGTCGAGGTGTCCTTGAGCAAGACACCCTAACCCTAACTGCTCCTGACGTGCCGGCTGTCTCCTTGCATGGCTGACTCTGCTGTCGGTGTATGAATGGGTGATGTGATGCATGACTTATAAAAGCGCTATATAAAAGCCGGCATTATTATTATAAATAGCCTGGCACTCATCGCGGGGGCAAGATACCACCAAAGTTAGCAGGAAATGGTCAGATAAAGCTCAGGCGTAGGGTCAGACGGCCAGGTCTGAGATTTCAACACCACGGGCCAATACCAGATCCAGCGTGTTTCCACCGTTGTTGGTAGGGTGCTGGACAAGCTGTTTAAAGCCAAGCATATCTGTTATAGAAAGAAAAACCTTTGCGAGAGGATCAGATGGGTTATTCACATGAATGCAAAACATGGTCAGAAAACTTCAATTCACAGAGACCTCGAGAGGCACTTGTCATTTCCCCTTTACACTTCCTCCTGATATTTAATGCATCCACCTACATATTATGTATCAACCTTACATATTGTACAGGACTACTGTATAAGTCACTCACACCTGTAAGTCACTAACACCCGATATCGTACCCTTTAATGTGTCTATGAATTGTTACACACTTATGTATATCAATATAATATCATCTGATCTTTAATAACTCACATCTGACTTCTTACCCCGGGTAGCTCGTCTATCTGACCTTAGCTATTATATCTTATATTTGACCTTTCACATATGCCATAGGCTATATCACATATTTTAAAGCAATGAAACCAATATAAACCTCCAGGTGAATTATATGTCTGCGATGAAATAATAACGTTCCACTTTGGCAAAGTCAGCCGCTGGCCTTGACCCCAGTACTGGTCAGTTTATTCATTTATTTTACTTATATGCCACCCTTGGTTTTTTTGTGTGCCAAATATTCTTGGTGTCCTCACAACACATGTACTCAGCTTCATGGCAGTTAGTCATTATGCTTATCCCTGTTGTGTCAAGTGTCAAGGTAAGCATTAACCATCTTTTCCACCGGCTTTCTGTCAATAAAGGTCCACTATCACTAGTCTCTAGCTTAGCCTCTCCTAAAGCATGGGCGTCAGGATAGCTCAGGAGGTAGAGCAGTCGCCTCAGAACCAGAAGGTTGCTGGTTCGATCCCCAGCTCCTCCTAGCAAAAACTGTCACGGTGTCCTGGAGGAAGACACCCTAACCCTAACTGCTCCCCGGGCAGCATATATGTATAAAGAGCTGCTCACTGCTCCTAATACTAGGATTGGTTAAATGCAGAGAACACATTTCACTGTATGTTTACATGTATGTGACCAGTAAAGAGGATTCAATCCTCCAGATTTGTTGTTTGTTGAAGCTTCTCTGAATAGGCTACAATATAACAGGTTGGTCACATCTTATGGAAGAAGATATTGATAAAGTCATGTGATGGTCAAGTCAAGTCAATTATATTTGCATAGCCCTTAATCACAGTTCCAGTTTCAAAAGCCTTTACAGGCCATATATTTATGACACCCTCTAACCCTCCCCCCCCCCCTTCAAAGGACAAGAATAAATTACCTTAATGATCGACGAATAAATCTTTATATAGGGTGAGGCTGCTTAAACCAGCCACCAACCACACACTCTCCTTTTTAGTTTGAGTTAAAACAAGACTGTGTGTGTGTGTGCGTGTGTGTGTGTGGCCGTGTGTTTGTGCGTCTGTGTGTGTGTGTGTGTGTGTGTGTGCGGACGCTGGACAGAGCAAAGCTTATAGACAAGACATTGGAAGCAGGAGTCATGCCATCGAAGCAGCATTTCAGAGTGTTCAACTATATGTTTATTTGTCCAATGAATAAACATTAAACAACCGTTTTTACAGCTGAAGGCACTTTATAGTATCTTAATGGTGAAGGCAGTGTGAAGAGTTATTGTAAAACCACAAAATACTGATCTAATAACAGTAAGCAACACTTTAATCTCTAAGACATAACATGCCTATAAAGCTTTGCCAAACTAACTCTGTCTTCGACTGAAGTCTAAGCGTGAATGACCATGCTAACTTGTAGTTGAAGTTTGAACAGAAACTAACATTAACAGTATTTCATTTTTAACACATACTTACTTTGCCCCCTTAATATTTTATTTTTCAATGTATCTTGACATGATGATGATGATAGTTTTCCTGTCATATATTTCTTGCCAATAAAATATTTTTCATACGAGAGTTGTGCATATTAAACATCAACCGTACATAGTAGGATTGAAGTTTTGTTTTTCATATTCAAATGAAACTTTAATGTATTTAAAAAATAATCAATGTAGTTATTTACCCCCTCCACTCAACTGGACTGTCCACATGTCAAGGAATCCTTTTTCAGTGTTTAACTACAGTGTTCTTCACTGTTTCAACATTCTCACATTCAACCTTCAATCACTTCAAAAGAGACAT
Organism: Muraenolepis orangiensis; assembly: GCA_027704905.1. NCBI lineage: Eukaryota > Metazoa > Chordata > Actinopteri > Gadiformes > Muraenolepididae > Muraenolepis > Muraenolepis orangiensis. Next base: position 8,893,539 of record CM051005.1, on the reverse strand, counting down.
GTTTGGAAGCAATTTTTTGGTCAAATAAGTCCAGTTCCATAAGTAAAAGCTAAATTAATATTTATGCATATATGTATATCCTCTGCTAGAATAAGAGATGTTTAACTATAGCACTTAATAGAACATACTGACAGATTTCCTAAGGTATGGTAAGCACAAACATGTAACCTTCTACAGTATCCAAAAAATATAAATATATATTTAGTGTTCTGTTAAAATGTTATTATTTCCCCCCCCCAATTTGTCTTTTCAATGCTTCGCATAGGTTTTTTTTAACTGTATCTTACAGATACAAAAAAACAACAACCATGTCTATTCAAGCATTTTGATCAAAAAAGTATTTTGTATTGCTCAAGTCAGACTTGTTGTCCTGCAATGGTGTCCTTGGAGATCACAGAAAGACTCTACGTTTGGTCTTTTGAGTGGACATCCTCAAATCCACACAGAAGACTTTCCATTTTTTAAAAGGGTCCCCGCTCTTTCCGTGGCCGACTTTGGCCGGGCTCCCTGCTTCTCCTGAACCGTGTTGACTCGATTCTGCTCAGCCACAGTGCCCCCAGACATGGGGCTGCTGGTTCTGGAGGGGGGCTGGTTGTCGTTTTTGGTGCTGTACGTTTGAAAGGCCATGTCGAGCTGCTCCTGGGCCACCCGCAGGTGGCGGTGGAGACTGGCCAGATCGGAGGGAATGTTCTCATCTGGACTGGTGCAGTGCTGCTCCTGAGCCATGTTGGCCATGTTCTGCTCGTGCGTGATCAGGCTGCTGGGGATCCTGTTGGCGGGTTTCTCCGACTTCACCACCAGGTTGTACCCCGGCGGGGACGAGGGGATGTGCCGAGAGAACGGGTAGCCGTAGGACATCCGCCGCCCCCTGTCCCTCTTCCGGCGGAGCGTGTCCCGGAACGTGCCGATGCCCAGGTGGAACATCTCGCAGACGTTGAGCAGCAGACACAGGCAGCTCACCACGTACATGATGAGGAGGAAGATGGTCTTCTCCGTGGGCCTTGAGATGAAACAGTCCACGCGATGGGGGCAGGGCAACCTGTTACACACGTACGACGGGTTGACGCGGAACCCGTACAGCAGATACTGGCCTGCCAGGAAGCTGATCTCGAAGATGGCCCGGGACATGAGCTGCAGGACGTAGATCTTCATGAGGCCCTCTTGCACGATTCTCCGGCGCCCGTCGTGTTTCTGCGGACCGCCGCCACCGCCGGTCGCCGGGTCGCGCCTCACCTCCGGCACATCCAGGGCGTCGGCGTAGAGCATGGGCTCGGCGTCGTCATCGTCCTCCTCCGGTACCTCCTCCATGCGGTGGCTCTCCCTCCACTGGGTGTGAGGCGGCGGCTTCCTGCGGAGCTGGAGCACGTGGGGCCGCCTGCGCTCGCCCTCGGAGCTGCGGGCGATCTTGTGGATGGCGTAGCCCAGGTACATGACGGACGGCGTGGAGATCATGATGATCTGGAAGACCCAGAAGCGCACGTGGGAGAGCGGCGCGAAGGCGTCGTAGCACACGTTGTCGCAGCCGGGCTGCTTGGTGTTGCACGTGAACTTGGACTGCTCGTCCGAGTAGATGGACTCGCCGCCCACCGCCGTCAGCACGATGCGGAAGATGATGAGCACCGTCAGCCACACCTTGCCCACGAAGGTGGAGTGGTTGTGGATCTCCTCCAGCAGCCGTGTGAGGAAGCTCCAGCTCATGTTGAGGTCAGGGGTCAGGGGTCAGGGGTAGGGCAGGTGGTTTTTCTTTTCAACTAAAAGCTGTTGGGATCAAAGGAAAATGTAAATGAGTCACTGACACGAAGGAGGTTTGCAATGAGTTGTACATACTGTAAATACATACTAAAACAAATTCCAGATAAGTAGTATTAGTTGAGTGGTTAGTTGATGTGTAAACAATGAGTATGTCTAATAGTGAAGGGAAGTAATTATAGCGTCTCTCGTCCTAGCCTCACAGTGGTGGGGAGGAACTTTGATGTCAGGACAGCAGAGTCTCTGCCTATCTTCCACTGCAGGCTTTAAACCCACCTCTTCAGGAAGCTCTACCCTGACAATTGATAGTTGTATTGTCAGCCAACTGGTTTTGCTCTGGGGGCTTGGTAGGAAGGAAATGCACTTATGACTTCTGGTGACTAGTTAACTCTTGCCTACCTATGTTGAACGCACTATTGTAAGTTGCTTTGGGCAAAAGTGTCTGCTAAATGATATACTAAAATGTGATGAACTGTAATGTCATGTCCACAAAATAAAGAACAGTAACATACATTAGGTAATATCGTAATGTAGAAATGAAACAATATACCAGTGCAGTTTATCGCTGCTGCACTGCATGCAAAGGAGCCTTCCTTTGCAAGCAGGATGACCCGTACGCCAAACATTAGCTGCGATTACTCAAATACAGTATGACAGTATATACAGTGTGACACAAACAAGCCTCGTGCTCATGAGCTCATGTGTCAGTCGCATTACCACCACCACCACCACCACCACCCCCACCACTCCCACCCCACCCCACCCCTACCCACCACCCCCACCACTCCCAAGTACAGCGGCGGGGCGCTGGCGTGTGGTTGGGATGTGCAATCTTGCATCTTAGTGAACAGGAGAGGCGTATCCATCTGCCTCTGTCAGGCCTGTCACAGATAACACTGGTGGGGCACTTACAGACAGCCACTTGACTGACAGATGGAGGGGAGTCAAGTGTTCTTGACACCAAGAACGCTTGACTGAAGCCCCTTATGAAGATGTTTGAGACACATACTGACTGACTGAGAAGATGAACATTGGAGATGTGTGCGTGTGTGTGTGTGCGTTTGTGTGTGTGTGTGTGTGCGTGTGCATGTGTGTGTGTGTTTGTGTGTGTGCATGTGTGCGTGTGTTTGTGTGTGTTTGTGTGTGACTGTGTGTGTGTGTGTCTGTGTGTGTCTGTGTGTTGTAGCGATTGGTAAACTTTAAAGGGAACAGCTTGTGAACCAGGACCGGGAATTATGAACAAGAGATGAGCCAATAAAGTTTTTATAAGTGATGTATTCTCTCTTCTTCCCTCAAACAAATGTTCTTGAACCCTTGAAATGTACCTTGGTTATAACGGCTGTTTTCCAAATTAGATAGGAATATAATTAAGGAGGTCACAAATACAATTTTGGACTCTGTGTCAACACATTGTTTTGACAAAACCCAGTGACGAATTTGACACATAATAGAAAAGAAATCCTGGATCCAGATTTTCATTCTGATATTTCCCTAAATGTTCTTAAATAATAATTGCCATTCCAATTGGCATGTTTTTTTTTTCTGGAGGATTTTTTAATCCTTTTTATTGGTCACACACATGTACATGGCAAAGCACACACACAGTGAAATTTGTTTCTCTGCATTTAACCCATCCTAGTATAAGGAGCAGTGGGCAGATATTTTTATATACAGTGCCCGGTGAGCAGTGTAGGGGTCTGGTGCCTTGCTCAAGGGAACCTTGGCAGTGCCCAGGAAGCGAACTGGCACCTTTTTCCAAGTTTTCAGTTCTCACTCTGTACCATTTCGGCGACTTGAACCTTAACCCTAATCAAGTGCACAATATGTGTTTTTTGCCCTATCTTCTAATGCTAAAGAATACTTCCTGACGGATTTTGGATCCGGATCCAAATCCGGATCCAAAAGTATTCTAACCCCCAAGTTGTGTACAATACTGTACTTCACTTTTTGAGTTATCTTACTCAGAACGTTATGTACCATGTCCATGTACAATGGGCTAAAGGGATGAATTTCCTTTTCTTTACTTTCCTTCTAAAAGCTTTTGTTTATAGAAGGCTCTCCATCTTGCATGACATGAATTCAATTACTTTTTCGACTGTTACTTCGACTGTTACTTAGACAATCCACAGAGTAATGATGAATGAGTCATCGTGGACTATCGTAAGTCTGTGTCCATGCCTGAAATGACCCACCTGAATAAGTTGTACATCAGTCTTCCCCAGTCTCCATGATCGCCCACAGCTCCTCTGCTCTCCCTAGACATATCTTGCATCCGCCGCGACCCATGGAGTAGACAATATCCCATCTCGCAGCTCAAAGCAAAGCAAAGTCAAATTATTTGAAAAAGCCATTCAGACGAGGCGTTTTCTATGACCTTTAAAAACGTGGGTGAGCCTCGTCGCTCCTGTGAGACCCCTCACATTCTGACTCATGACTGGCTTGTAGGACGCCAGCCCCCTCTGCCCAAGAAGGATGTAAGAACATAGTCGGAGCGCGTGGAGGGGGGGGGGGGGGGGGAGGGGGGGGGAGGCAACTGAGCCTCATCCGCGAGAGGTCATACATCTTTAAGAGCTCTGAGTACACATTGGAAATGAACACCCCAGCGAGTGTTTGTTTATTCCTTTTGCAGCCTCTCTCATGTGCAATGCATGATATGGTGATACAATTCTCTCTCTCTCTCTCTCTCTCTCTCTCTCTCTCTCTCTCTCTCTCTCTCTCTCTCTCTCTCTCTCTCTCTCTCTCTCTCTCTCTTACTCTTTCTCTCTCTCTCCATAGAACCACACGCACCACACACGCAAACGCACACACGAACACATGCAGGCACACACGCATGCACGCACGCATGCACACGCACACACACTAGGGCTACTATAGCCTATATTATACCCTAGTGTGTGCATTATATCAACATCATATGATACTAGATATTGTCTTCGATTTTAGATATCGTAATATGTCTTGATATGTCTTCAAGGCCGGGTTACAGTAAAGTGATATTATTTTCTGAACTTATCAGATAGTTATATTATTTGCCTTACCCACTCAATCATCTTAAATCTCATTGTGTATGCAGGAGTATACAAAAATAGGCCTTAATAGACCATTAATAGACCATTATTTTATATAGACTTTAATAATTGAATTACCTAAAAACATGCTATATCGTGATATATATTGTCTATTAAGTTGCATACAGTATATCGGGATAGTGTATTTAGGCGACTATCAATAGTGGAGGCTAATTCAAAATAAATATTAGATAATATATTAGAATAGAATTAATAAATGAGTATACAGATAAAACTGCATAGCAATCAATCTTTATAGAATCTTTCTCACACACACACACACACACACACACACACACACATTCGATGAAAGGGTTAGACACCAGAAGGAGGTCTTGAAGACAGCATTGTCACACAGACATAAGCCACCTTGCCGTAGTGCAAATCCGCCAGAATGTATCCAGCAGGTATGCTCTGTCATATCCAGTGTCATAATATTTAGACCTTCTCGCCAGGCGAGTGGCCGGAGATCGGCGCAGTGGACAGGTTGCACTCTGAGCACCACTCTTCTTCTGTTCCGACTTGGTGTTTATACTGCAAAGCTCTCACCTAAGCCCGTGGAGCGTATGCAGGACAATCGTTTCCCTGTGGCTGCTTTTTATTACATTTTATTTTTTATTATTCACGTAGCGTCAGCCATGGGAGAATAGGAAAAACATGATAAGAGGATAGAAAGTTCATATGTATTATCATCGGACACAGAAACGTTCTTTTAGTTTTTGCAGTCTTACTACCACATATTGGCCTGGGAAAGAATTCAAACACCAGGACAATAAATAAGTAACACATTCATTGGGTTGGGAGTCTGTCTAACATTAATGCAATGTGTCTGGTCATTGTTACAATGGTATCTGGCCATTGTTACAAGAGCATGTTATTTTCACTAGGCACATTTCCACATTTTGTATGTGCCTGCATTTGGAGGTAAAGGATGGACAGTAAGAATACTTAATTTAGCTTTTAAAGAGAATATTTGCAGTATTATTTGATGTTATGGGGATGAGAGGAGTCGTTCTCAAAGAAGCCTGCTCTTTGTGCGAATTCATCCTGTGTGATGAGTGTGTGTGAACCGAGCAGTGAGCTCTGTGTCTGCCCGCAGACACAGAGCTCACTGATGGAAAAGGCTCCCAGCCCTTCCTACCCCTGTCTGACTGAAGAGATGTGGCGTAGCAAGCAGCATAGAGAGAGAGCGAGGGGATGCTGCTGGAGTGACTGGAGCGGTTGGGGGAGGGGGGGGGGATGTGCTGGACACGTGCTTGTCCTAAGGGACAGGCTGGCACGTGTTTTTGTCAAAATTGCGTTGCAAAATCTTTCCAAAATCGTTGTTGCATCCAGAAGACGCAGACTAGTATAGTGTGTGAATCCAAATTTGTCAAGTAAAAAAAGATGGATTCACATTTTCAAAGAAGATAATAATATATAATCTATTATATTTTTTCAGAAGGCAATCAAAGCTTAAATACTTTGGGGCCCCTCATGCTTCTGCCCATTGAAAAGCTAGCGGAGTGAATGAATATACCTGTAATAGTACCGATTATTTGTAGCATTTGTAGTACAGTGACGGTACATTGTATGTAGGTCCTGGTTGTACAAGTTAGGGGTCGTCTGGAATTTGTGACAAAAAGAATATAGAAAGCACAAAAAAAAACCCGACTTGAGGTCAACTTGAAGTGAAGAAAGTCTTAGGATGACCTCGAGGAGAGCAAATAGAGACAACGTCGACGTTGTCTCTATTTGCTCTCCTCGAGGTCATCCTAAGACTTTTAACAAAAACATGTAAATAAACAGTTGGACAACAAACAAAGTTTTTGAAAGGCAAGAGGACTGCGGGGCAAAGGAGGCCTCGCGTTTATGTAACAGACGACGACCGAGCAGGATCATGTGACTTCAGAGAGAGACACACACGCCGCTCTCATCAACAGTGTGGCAGAGGGCTGTCCTATAGGCAGCCCGAGAGTCTTGGTAGTCCCATCTTATTTGTTCATGTTAATTTTAATTTTTTGCAACCATAGTCCTATCTGACCCTCCCTGGGCACAAGCGTCCCGTGCCAATTCGACTAAGGCTGGGACTTCACTGAAGCGGAGGAGAAGAAGACCTCAGGAGGATGTCAACATTTTAATCTAAATCAGGAGGAATTGAATCCTCTTTATTGTTCACACGCGCACACACGCGCACACACACACACACACTGAAATGTGTTTCTCTGCATTTAAACCCTTCCTAGTATTAGGAGCAGTGGGTAGCTATGTATATTTATATACAGCGCCCGGGGAGCAGTGTAGGGGGTCTGGTGCCTTGCTCAAGGGCACCTCGGCAGTGCGCAGGTTTTTTTCGGGGACTTGAACCGGTGACCTTCCGGTTCCCAAGCCAAGTCCCAACAGGCCGAGCTATCCTGCTGGAACAACTTCCAAAAAGTGAGCCAATCAGCATGCCCGCAATAGCAAAGCATCGTGTTACCAGCATTGTGCCAGTGTATAGAGAGGGGGGAAGTTTCTGCATACAGAACTGCCATGTCAACTCACACATTAAGACTTATGTTTTGTACAACGTTTAGAACAGAGAGGAATGTATGACGTGCAGACCAAAGTCTCTATTTTTTTTCAACACATGTTTTCTCCGGGCAAATGGATGTTTTACATAAGACAATACAAAAATAAAGATTTATAAATGTGCCATTTGCAGCACATATTGTGTGGTTTTGGACGCCGGCAAGCATTTTATATGTTTTTTTAAAACAGTGCCAAGGGTTTGGGTGAAACACAGAGTATATCTACAAGTGGAGCATACCGATTATTTAAACACAATAACACAAAGAAACACCAACATCTTGGGGAGGGTGACAAGGGTCACACAATGAGGACTACTGCAGCATAAGGTTGTGTGTTTCAAGTCATGAACAGCGCACAGGTTATTCTTAGTACAGTACGATAGACAGACAGACATACAGACAGACAGACAGACCAAGAGACAAACATTACCAAAAGACAGACAGACAGGCATACAATATTGATAGATAGATAGACAAACAGACAGACAAACAATACTGATAGATACATAGTCAGTCTTCCTTCCACAAGTTATTCTTAGTGTAGTACGATAGACAGACAGACAGACAGACAGACAGACAGACAGACAGACAGACAAAGAGACAAACAATACCAAAAGACAGACAGACAGACAGGCAGGCATACAGTACTGATAGATAGATAGACAAGCAGACAGACAGACAATACAGATAGATACATAGTCAGTCTCCCTTCGTGTTTTCCAAATGAACAAAACAACAGCACATCGCTCTGCAGAGCTTGCATTCTTGCATTGTCAGTTGGTTAACTGGGGCCCGCCCAAAGGAGCAGTAGACCTAGTCAGGGTCACTTGGACATCAGTGGCGACTGCTCTAAGACTACTAGGGAAGCCCATTGTCCTCTAAAATGTCATGAAAAAAGTGAGTAAATTAAATATGTAATATTGCATAAAGTCACTTATTCCAAATCAATATTTTGGGCTATAAAGTGTTCAACTTCACGGCTAGTTCGTTCGGAAATAATTTCTCACAGGTCGTCTTAGTTCAACGTGATTTATTTCTCATTGACAATATGCTTTTAAAACGTCATGTCCGGACGATGGCTTCGCTGGGAATCAGTGGCGCTATAATAACCGCTAGGCTGCTGATGATTGGAAGAACACTCAAAAGGGCGGGACGTCTTTCTTGAGTAATTTTAGTCGGAGTTTGAGAAATTCAAACTCAGACCCATACAGTGTGTTGGCAAGTTAAGTTGTGAGACAAGTTGCTGCTCATTCTGTGTTATTTGCTAGTAAAATACCGTTTATATTGGTACATCTGTAAATTACTGTTACTTGCTTTTGTTTCAGTTTAGTAAAAGTTGTTTATCTTAAGCTAGGTAGATCAGAGGGGAAATCTAGCCAGCTAGCTAGCTAGCTGTGCAAAATGGCAAACATTGCTAATGTGGTCGACCTGATTTTGTCAGGTAATTTGATGGTCTTCCTTACAAGGAGGGACTCAGAATTAAACAGCAGGGCAGATCAAGGCCCAACATTGATTTAGTTCAAGTCAGGGAGACATAAACTGAGCTTCCCCCATTGCAACGACCACCAGCCGCCACTGTTGGACATCCAGAGAAATGTGCCTTGCCTTGGTTGTTTTTCTCCAGATCCCGTGGACTCTTTTCCCCTCTTTGACCAGAGCAGCCTCAGTCAACCAAATACACTAGCGGCAAGGCTGTAGGCCTGGGTACAACAATATTGCCAGTATCGTACTAAAACCTTAATAAGTTGAAGAACACACTAATTTGCAAGCCAAACAGGAACAATCGGCGGAACATAATATGTGACTATTTGAGTAAATGAGTAACATCTGATTATTGTACATTAGCTCATGTTAGTCAACAGCTAGACTTACTTATTTATGAACACATGAACACCCTGTTATAATGTCTGCAGTAGCCTACAGTAACAAACTGTACTTATAGATGATTGTCAATCATTAACAAAGATAATGTTGTAGGATTCTGCTTCTTTTTTGTATGTTTTCTTCCATGTTTTACTATTCAGTGAATGAGTAATGAATACTAGGTATGATGCATGATGTTTCCGGTATTTCAGCTTGGACTGAAGAAACAACAACATTGACACAACAACGTCATGACTAAATAAAATCGAATCTAGTCTAAATAGTTAGTCAATGTTTTTGACTAACTATATTTATAACTGTTGTAGCTTGTCATGCGGTAACACCACCCTACAATAGGGGACACCCATGTTGAGTAGTTACTAGAGAACAAATGAGGAACAAAGGAGGAACTAATTGACAATCAAATTGTTTAGTGGCTGATGATAGTAACTAATGATTAGTTAATTAAGAAAGGAGTGAGGAATGAATCGGGAAATACACATTTTGGGAAATACACACAAATACGCACATATAACTTGTATAACACTTTCATAACAGCCATTTAATTTAAATAAAAACAGCTCACAGAACAGCTTGAAACCCTTGTCTTCCTTGATCTCCAATATCAAATCTGAATCCACAGTTGTCACGGTGACATGGTGAAGGCTGTACATACCTGTCCATGGTGGTGTGGTGGTGGGTCTTACTGCTTCACGGAGGACCATCCTTGGGCTGACATCCAGAGGCATGGTGCCGTTACTCAGGCTCAGCAGGCAGCAGGACAAGAGAGCGAGAGCGAGAGCGAGAGCGAGAGAGAGAGAGAGAGAGAGAGAGAGACAATGGGTCATTTTTCTTCCAAAACCCCCTCACCACCAAGTACAGGCCGGACTCCTATAGGAGTACAGCATCCTATTGTTCTCTGTGGCTGGCCTGCCTGGCCTTCATGTGCAAGGCGCTACTATTAGTATCATACGGGATGTCTTCTGATGGCTACAGTCCCCATTCATTCACAGACACCACTATGGCAGCCGCTTGGCTCTGCTTCTATGATTCATCTTCTCTCAGAGAGAGTTGCTGTGTCCCTGGGAAACACGTGGTTTCACCGACCAGGGAATGGAACCCTTATCCAAAGGGTAAGATTCTGAATTTACCTCTTAAAGGGTCCCCAAAATAGAGAGACACAATCCATAATAAATGGTTAATACCACAAGATACATATTGAGCCAACAAAAAAGAGGAAGAACATCAAAACTATGTAACTATTGACTATTTACATAACAAATATCAGAATGAGAACAGTAATGGGACCATAATAACTGTGTACGCTGCTGGATGTATTATAAAGCGTTTTCCGAAAAGGCCTTGTACGGAGCCCCTAAAGTCTAAAAAGGTCATATTTTTTGATGTTGCTGCACAAGAAAATTAATTGTGCTTTGATTACAAGGTCATTGGGTCATTGCTGCTTTGAGGACCAGGACTAGGGTAAGTTAAATTGATGAGGTTTGTTGCTTTCTCAAGTAGGCTATGTTTGAAATATGGCAGCATTCATTTTGACAGTCAATTGACTATGTTTTTGGTGGGTGAGTTAGTTAAAGATAGCTTTCCGCTACTGACTCGTTTTCCTTAAGTGTTCATGCCTGCCGAAACAGAACCTGTTAGACATTTTGTCAGACAATTTTTAAAACTCTAGATTATGTTTATGGTTTAGTGCCCATATTCTGAACGTGCAGTGGCTAATTGTTCCATGCAATATCCATGAATGTATATATTTTATAATAGGTTTTAATAAGTCTTAATTTGCTGAGATAATTACTGGTTCCAGGTAACAGGCTACAAGGTGGAATATGACACACTGGTTATGTTAGCATATTATGGTGTGTTCTATAAGCTCAGTCATCAGTCCTGACTTGCTAGTTGAGGTGACATTTTCTAACAGTTTTTCATTTGCTTTCAGTTCACTGCGACCACACACAAAAGAAGCTTGAAAAGATACACAACTAGACCTGATGAACCAAACACTATATGTTATCAAGGAGAAAACATAACATATGCTTAACAGTATGCAGTCAAATGCTGGTTCATAGAATGGCTCTAATGTCCCTGACAACCAGAGTGTGTACGTTGACGTTTCCATAGGGGCGGAGCTTCTTGACAGGGGATTTATATATACCCAAAATTAAAGCTTTTTTAAATTGACCCTGTAGACTCTGTTCTTTATACAGTTACACATATATGATTGTGAGTGTGTCTTTCATGTTATATTTAAAGAGATTCAATATGTGTATTTGCCATATGCAACAAGTACAATGGAATGCTTACGTTCCCTCCCAGAGTATGAATTTCTTACAATTGAACACTTTATACTATACTATCTACTATACTTAAACTATACAACACTATACTATAACAATACTGTTCACTATAAAAATAGCAATACAAATAACAATAATATGACGATATGATGGATGATATCCTATACAAAACCCTACTGCAACATACATGAGTAACATACATGAGAGTACATTTAAAAAGCATTTTAAAGTGCCAGTAGTGCAGCAGCATCATGAATAGAGTGCAGTACAGTGCAGTAACTGTAATGAGTCCAGAAAGTCCAGCAAAGGTATGATAGTGTATGAAAATGTAATGTAATATGGATGACAATGTTATGATAGTGGCAGCACTCCTAGCAGTTCAGTAGGCGCACAGCCTGTGGATAAAAACTGTCCTTGAACCTGGTAGTCCTTGTACGGATGCTGCGGAAGCGGCAACCGGACTGTAGGGGGGGGAGAAGAGATGGTGCCCAGGGTGGTTGAGGTCCTTATGTAATACAGCAATGTTAACAATAGTTATAGGTTTTTATCATTCACAGCAGACACAGCAGGCTGTGTAAAGCACTTTAAATGGCCTGTATGTGTATGAAATAATTATCTTATGCACACAAGATTATCTTAAATTATAATCTTGTGACTTGAGGGGCTCCATACCTTTGTCAATATTAGCCTATGGATTAGTATATAACTGTCTATGCTCAGGGGCTGCTACTGGTCATTGCACCGTGGATAATTCTGGTCTGATTTAAACTTAAACTTTAGGGTCTATGGACCGAACTAATACATTTACTGACCCTAATTCTTGTGCGATTTTACGATTGAAAATCAATCATAGTCCTCTCACTGACCTCCTGCTGATATAAATACCCTGCTGCCTACCTGTTGAATACTTGTATACTTACCTGTATGTATATATATATATATATACCTAATTCTGCACATATCTCATACACATATCTCATACATACTCAACAATTTACTCTATATTTATATATATTACTCTATATTTTAACCACTGTAAATTATATATTACCACGTACTTTACTGCAACATTTGCACTCTGGTTAGATGCCAAACTAATTTCGCTGTACTGTACTGTACTGTGCTGTGCAATGACAATACATTTTAACCTAATCTAATCTAATCTAATCCAAGCAATAGGCTAAAAATCCATGTGGCACGTCAGTCATTTACATATCACGTGCCGTAATGTTATCGTGCAGTGCATTGTGGGAGTCAACATGGCGCGCCTGTTGAAGAAGTCAACCGCTGTGCCCTGTCTGTGATGTAATCGTGTCGATGCGGTTAATATTACATCAGAAGAATCGATACGCTTAGTGTTCGCTTCCCACACACACACACCCCGATTCACATACAGCATGGGGACGTGTTATTTGGCTAGAGGTGCGTTAATATCCAAACGTTTCCTCGGTGTCTCTCAGCGTCCTTTAGCAAGTGACTCAGGTCCACACCGGTGTGTACTACTAGCAGCCCGTGTTCCAGGACCAGTGCTGCGTACTACTACTACTACGAGTAGCCACGGTCACGGGGCATTGAATACAAGTGACAAAGTGTTCAAATATACGTGTTATAGCCTCCCCCACAGGACGTTGTTGAAACTCGAGGGCCCCGACATAAACCCGTTTCTCCAAGGAATAATCACCCACGACACGGGGCTCCTCGAAGGGCCCGGGCCCCCCAGGGCTGTGTACGCTCACATGCTCAACGTGCAAGGACGAACCCTGTACGACATCATACTGTACAGGTACTAATTATACTACATCATACTGTACAGGTACTAATTATACTACATCATACTGTACAGGTACTAATTATACTACATCATACTGTACAGGTACTAATTATACGACATCATATTGTACAGGTACTCACTAATGCACATTTTTGCACTACTACTCGTGTACATAACTAACTCGTAATGTATGTACTCCTCACAGGCAGTGGTGGGTAGTAACGAGTAGCTACCCCCTAAGTAAGCCTTTTTTTTAGAAACCATTAACTGTACTTCTTACTCTTCACTAGTTACATTTTTGAGCCATTAATGTACTTTTTACGTAGCTACATTTGCTATTTATACCTTCGTTACAGTAGTCTGCTCTAAATGAGGGGAATGGGTATAGGGGAGGGGGGGGCAGATTATTATTAGGTTATTATTATTATTATTATTAATAATTTAAATCTAATCTAATTCGGGAAAGAAGGGTAGGTGAGGAAGAGGGGGGTAGAGAGTAGGAATGTGCCCGACTAGCTGCTTGGTGGTAGATAACAGACATGGTAGTTTTATTTTTCTCTCGCTGAGAAAAGCAAAAATGGGCTCTCTAGGGATTTTTGTTATCAAGTCTGTGTGTGTGTTCAGTAAATAATAATATAATACTTGTCAATATTTGCATACTGACATCAATGTTTCCAACAGACAATTTCCAACTATAACAAATGTTAGTCTTCGCAATGCCTGTGACTCAAACTGTCTTTGTCTCTGTCTACTTGCTTTCAGTCTGAACCACGCAACAGGAAGCAGTGTTCTGCTCGAGTGTGATAGTACGGTGAAAGACTCCATCTTAAGACACTTGAAAGTCTATAAAATCCGCCGAAAGGTGAAGATTAGCCCCTGTGGAGACCTCTCTCTATGGGCAGTGCTGCCCCAACAAAACAACTCTGTGGTACCGGATATCTCCTCTCCCGAGAAGGCTCCTGTGTGTGTGACCGATCCTAGAACTGAAGCAATGGGTTGCAGGTTGGTGTTGGACAATCAAGTGGACCCCCCGGCTATAATCGCATCTTGTCGGCAAGGAAATACAGAAGAGTATCATAGACACCGCTACTCAATAGGTATGAGCTGTAAGATTGAAAGATTGTCTATTTACAAACTGGAACAAATTGTAACTTAATGGCACGTGGTTTTGTCTTTTGTTTTGTTGTTATAGGACTACCCGAAGGAGTGGAGGATCTTCCTCCAGGAGAGGCGCTCCCCCTGGAGTCCAATCTTGTGTACATGCAGGGCATCAGCTTCAGTAAAGGCTGCTACATCGGTCAGGAGCTAACGGCCAGAACACATCACACGGGTGTGGTCCGCAAACGCCTGATGCCGGTCTGCCTGTCCTCGGCCCCGGCTCAAGGTGTCGCTGAGGGAGCATCGTTGCACACTCAGTCAGGCAAGGCCGCTGGGAAACACAGGGCTGGGGTCGGAGAGCTGGGTCTGAGTCTAATTCGGCTGGCTCATGCTAAAGAAGTGCTTTGTCTCACGTCTTCCGACGGTGCCACCGTGAATCTAGAGGCTTCCGTGCCAGAATGGTGGCCTAAGGACTTTAAATTAAAGTAAAGATTTGGATTTCTGTGTTTCTGCAAGGCCAATTGGGCGTTTTCTTAACTAGTGGTCACTCCACCATCTTATATTTGCAACTACCACCAACAGGCTGTTATATTATCTTGTTTTGTATTATGACAATTTATATTTAATATGTGTAGTTAATTATTCTATAAAATCTATTTAAATCTATTTAATAAATGCATCAAAAAGGTTTTTGGCTTTTATTGCGAGACAACACATTTCGTTGAAAGACATTTACCAACATTTGTGATTAAATATATCTAATATGCCACACCAAATGTGTTACACCGTAAATATTTTATAGTCTAACCTACACCGCAAATATGAACACTTAGAAACACATTATGGGTTCAAAATCCAGAGGATGAACCTCTGTCTTGTTAAGGGAGATGCTGCCCTCTTGTGGAGTGTATAGTTTCTCGGATTTTCTGCAGCAGACTTTCAGGTTGTAAATTCAGCGTGGAGAGGTCCAGTCTCTTAAAGTCATCACTGCATATGAGGCATTCTAGGATATGAACCACCCGCTGCAGGTCAAATGCGGCATGGTGAGGACCGAGGGCAGCTAAGGTCTCCGAGAGATGCCTTGGATAATCCGTGTTGGCAGAAGAGCAAGCACTCAGGAAAGCAATGCGATTTTCCGCAATGATTTTCAGGAAAGACGCAAACTCCCCGTAATCAATACCAGAGCACGATTTCATGATGGTCTGGAAGAGAGAAAATTCAAAACACACGAACACAATATTTCAGTGTATGACAGGAGTGGCACATTCCACCAAACAGAAAAATGTGCCGACTTTATTACCTGGCAGTGTTGATGCCATGAGTCCATGGAAGTTCGCCATTCCTCGATCTCTCGTTGGACAGCAGAAAGCTCGTTTTGAAGGAACTGCCACATTATGTCAATGTTACAGCCATTCAGCCAATTATGATTGATCGAGATTGTGTCTTCCTACGAAACGGAAAGAACAGTCTCAGAATACCTATCATCCAAATAGTTCTACTTTATACTTGACTGAATATGTAGTGAAAAGTGAACATAGTGCTGGTATTGTTCTACCCAATTTAATAAAAATACTTTTCTAATTGTTAAAGTAACAGTGCTTACCAGATTATACACCTGATGGTGCCAGCCACTGGGAACAAAGATGATTTCACCTGCCTCTTGAATAATTTCCAGAGGTTGGCAGGCTTTATCAGAATGTGGGAAAAGGTGTTTGTCTCTGAGATCTGCTGCTGTTACATCATAGGCCAGGTTGCCATGGGTGTCTTTTAAGAACTCCTCCTGACCCGGGGGATACAGCAACCATTTCTTTCTGCCACAGATATTCGCAGACCAACTGTATGAGCGGAACACATCGGCATGGAATGGGGTCCTATGAGAAAAATACATAATATAATACATCTAATGATTGGAACATTTATGCTTTTGTCTTCTTAAACTGGCATAATTGTACCATGAGCCTTTGGGTCCCATATAAACAAAACGATAGTCGTCCACTTCAATTGTGTTCCAGTATTCATTTAACCAGTCCGAGGAAAAGAACACTGGAGTCGTGTAGACATTGTGTTCCGGAAAGTCCCTGTTAAAAACAAGCATTACACCAGATTATAGCTTTAAATGAAACACAATGGAGAAACAGACACACACACACACACACACACTTCTGAATCCATTAAAAATGAGACCTTGCCATGTGCCAGTCTTTCAGATAGAGACATCCTTTTGGTGATGAGTTTCCATTCTGAATATATTCTTTCCAGTAATGTATGAATTCTTTAAAAGGCATGGTTTGTTTGGGGTTTGCATTGTATTCCTTTGCATTACAATTTGCAACAGGGACCAGGGTGTCATCTGTAGGAAAATAAAACAAAGAAAGGAAAGGAAAGTAGATTCAATTTAGCAAAACAAGCATTATTGTTTGTATATCAGAAATTATGATCAGAAATCACTATGATTGTTTTCATACCGAACTCTTGTAGCAGTGTCTGGAAATTAGGCTTTCCCTTTTCCGTCACCCATTGTTTCCTACACCTCCAGTCCTCAGTAAATCTTCTTGAAAACATACATGGGTGGTTGGGAAGTAGGTACTTTTTGAAAAATTTGGAATAGCTTATGTCCTTGTCAATGAATTCCACGAAATGTGACGACCAAAACTGGTCATACGATTGCCTTGGTATTTTGACCAGGCTGCAGCAATTATGATACGATTCCCTGTCCATGACGATGAAGTAATCCTGTAGCAACCAAAAAAAAAACCGCTTCATAAAATATTAAACACTACGAGAAATAAAAACGGACGTCTTCCACACCCATAAGGTGCTTTTAAGTGTCCATGCACACGACCCTACAGACGAACATATTTAGCAGATCAGTTTCACTCGATAGTAGTCCATTACGAAGCCACAGCTACTGGCTACAGTCGTGTGTGTGTGTGTGTGTTGGTACAATATCAACGCTCCGAAATTAACACTACGATCTAAATAACGTACTAAATTACGTTAATCACGTTAATTGTAACAACACGCAAACCTATTCTATATTCTACTCTACGACATGAACCGCCTTTGCTGTCAGCAGCACTTTCTAACCCGCCGGACGATAGAGCGGGCTGCACATGTAAACGACGTCACTTCCGTAGTAAACAGTCCTGTTTGTTTTTATCAGTGCCGTAACGGCCTTCGTGTGACGGTAGCACGAACAACACACCGTTCAAACCGTGCCGTGTACGAAGCGCTGCTGCGGGTTGGTGTTTCCTTGTAACGCCTATAACACTGCGGGTTTTGATCTACATCTGCCGTTGAATCGAACGATTTAAACGCCCCTACTCCGAACACTGGCGCCAGGACTAACGTACACAGGGGGGGTGGGGGTGGGGGGGATTTATAACCAACGCAAATAACGTAGGTTCTATCTATCTATCTATCTATCTATCTATCTATCTATCTATCTATCTATCTATCTATCTATCTGTCTGTCTGTCTGTCTGTCTGTCTGTCTGTCTGTCTGTCTGTCTGTCTGTCTGTCTGTCTGTCTGTATCTGTGTGTGTGTGTGTGTGTCTATATCTGTGTGTGTGTGTGTGTCTATATCTGTGTCTGTCTGTCTTCCTACAACAGTTAACAGTTACACTTTCCCCATTTTACAGTTCCAACCACGGCAGTTTCCAATCCCACTCCAAAATGAGCCGGGACATCAGTCCGATCCACAGCTGGCCGGGATCATACTACATCAGCAACGATAAAAGATGGGAGTACGGCACCCTGTCCCTCACCAAAACTACGGTGCGCTTTACTTCTGACCAGACCAAGGAGAGCTTGGCAAGCTTTCGCCTCTCAAACATCACGCAGATTAAGATGGAGTCTTCCAGCTTCATTTTCAGCACTCTCACAGTGCTCGAGCAGGGCAACACAAAGCACTGGTTTGGTTCCCTGAAGCCCAACAGGGTGGTGGTGCACAATGTCCTGGAGCATTTCTGGAGAGAACGCCTCTTGTCTCCCTCTTCTGAGATCAAGGGGTCAGAAGCTCAGGGTCCTACCAAAGGCAGAGATCTGATCAACCTGGTGGCTGGGGCCCAGAGACGGCTTGAAGATACAGGCGTAGTCCTCCAACATCAGGGAGAGCAGTTTGACAACATGATGCAGGGGCTGGACAAGATCGATTCTGACCTAGGCGTGGCAGACAAGTACACATTCACATGTTCTGACATTTTCTTTTGCTTTTTAAATGGACCATAATAGACTAAATAATTTATAGGTTTTAGTCTGTAAACATAGCATGTATGTAAATTACTGTTCTAAGGCTTCACTTCTATCCTCAAGATTCAAGATTCAAGATAACTTTATTTATCCCGAGGGAAATTAAGGAAACTCACTATGTCCTCCAAAATCTGCCGTGTCTTCTGCAGGTTCCTGTCACAGCTGGAGTCTCCCTCCTGGTGGCCTTTCGGCAAAGCCCCCTGGAAGACACACCAGGAGGCCAAGGCAGAAGATGCAGCGAGAGCAGCAGCAGCAGCCGCTGCCGGCAGTGGCTCGGGAAGGAATACGGTGATCACCAGCATCCCAGCTCTGGTGTCCAGCGGCGGGGAGTCGGACCTGAAACCCGGCTGCTTGCTGGTGCTGTTGTCGTCGCTGGAGGTGCGCGACACCAGCTGTCAGCTTCTTCACCGCTTTGAGAAGAATGAGGTGGACGAGATCCGGGTGCACAGTCCTTATGAGGTCAGCGTCAGGCAGCGGTTCATTGGCAAGCCGGATATAGCCTACCGCCTCTTGTCTGCCAAGATGCCTGAAGCGCTGTCTGTGTTGGAGATGCAGTACAAGAAGAAGGTGGAGTACACCAGTGAGTTCACTGCCTTCAGGTCCACGCCTGCTGCATCTCCTTGTGGTGCCGAGGGATCCATTTGGAATCAAGGTAAGAAATGATAAGGTATCGTTTCTTCCATATGTCTATAATTTCCATAGTGCCCTTATTGTAATATGATTATGTGGAATCATAAATGTGACCACAAGGTGGCAGTGGAGACCTATGTTTTTATCTGGGGGAAAAAAACCGGTTGACAACAAAATACTTCATAGACTTGCGTTTGATATGTAACTTATTAACTAATAATAACAATCAATTATTTAGTTTATTGTTCTCACTCCGATTTTGATTATTCTCAGTCTCAAGCTCACTCGTAAGCCGTGTTGGATGAAAGCTCTCTGCGTTAATGCCGCTACATCTAAATTAAAATAGACAGCAACCCTAACAAGCTGTTACTTAAACAAATATATTATATAATAACATATAAGCAAATTACGCAGTAAGCTCAGTTTGAACATTGGAGGGTGGGGGGGGGGGACTTTTTCAAAGGCCCTTTTCCTCTTCAACCTCAGCTCTGGGGCATTAGGGTCCATAGGATGTGTATAAACTACACCCTGCGTCTCCCTGAGCACAACAAGCGCTCCCAACATGGGCTATTTGTGTCCTCCTTTTCCACCTCCACCCATGGTGTCAGGCTGCCAGGAGACGGAGGTGCCGGTGGAGGTCCCGGCGGGGGAGCTGTCCCAGCTGCAGGTGCACATGCTCCAGCCAGCTGTGAGTCAGGCCGAGGCCCAGGAGCTCAGACAGGTGAGGGTCCATTGGTCCAATGCGTTTGGCTCACGCTGCCCGCGGCAGATGATAACATATGACGCACACTGTTGATACATTCAAAGGGTGTTCGTGTTTCGGTTAGCACAAACAAGAACAGCTCTAAATGTAGGTTAGCACAAGTGTTATGGCTACAGGCAGCAAATTAGCATGTCGTGCTACCAACAGTGGCTACCGTTACTGTAAGCTATCCTCTGATCTTTTTTATTTTCTTTAATAACACATTGTTGGATGGATGCACGGGGTTATTCCGGGGTGTGAAACAGATGTCGTCACAACGAGCTTTAGAAAATACGCTCTACTCCACGTCAAATGTAAGAAATACACACAAATTCATGGATGATGTGAAAAATATCATATATCATATAAGTCTCTCTTCAACTACTGTTTGGCTTCATGATTTCTTAAATTTTCCTCCTGTTTTTAAAAGGCCGTTGGAAAAACCACAGTCTGTGTTGGATTTAAGAGAGGGGAAGAGACATGGTCAGTCATTTGGTCAGACTGCTTCAAGTCTTTCCATTCATATAACCATATAACACTACGCTACGATTTGTGATGACCAGACATAGAACATAGATCGGTGCCAGTTGGAATGCTGATATTTACTGAGCACATTATTACCCAGTGTAAAAATAGACAATGCAGTTAATTAGTGTTTGGCCCAGGTCTTATTGAGCCCTAGATTATAGACTATACTATACTATATTATAGTCTACTAATAACTCATTTCCACGATGAGGCTTTTGTGTGCTCTTTATAGATAGATAGAACTTTCTTTATGCCCAGGGAAATAGTTGTGCTAGTTGGACAATGTAAGTTTCAATGAGGTTAAGATTAGGGTGTTCAGCAAAGCCATTTGTTAAGTTTTGTTTTTGTCTTCAATGTTTTAGCAAACCTCCCCCCCCCCCCCCCCAATTCAGAAAACATTTCAATCAAATACATTCTCTTAATGTTGAAATCGTTTTCCTGTTTGTGTGGTTTCACGAGAAATCTCCTCAATTGTGTGTCCAACACATCTTGGTTTTCAATTTCGGCAGGCGTTTCACAACTATTGGAGGGTTTGTTTTGAGACGCTTGGCACAATGGTTATATAAAGTCACTCACTCTCATATTTTTATTACATTTCAACCTATATATTAGATTTTTTGAGTTTGGCTCCAGGCTAAGGCTGGAAATAGGTCCCAGTCCTCTATGTTGCTACACTGCATAGACTGGCCACAGGAGTTTTATCACCCAGGTTGTATTGAAATTCCTGGTGTGTGTGTGTGTGTGTGTGTGTGTGTGTGTGTGTGTGTGTGTGTGTGTGTGTGTGTGTGTGTGTGTGTGTGTGTGTGTGTGTGTGTGTGTGTGTGTGTGTGTGTGTGTGTGTGTGTGTGTGTGTGTGTGTGTGTGTGTGTGTGTGTGTGTGTGTGTGTGTGTGTGTGTGTGGAGTTAATGTTATCAGTGGTAGGGCTTGGAGTGTGTGTCTTATTAGGTTTTCGTTGGCACATCATGGTTTATTTAGGTTCTTCGTAGTGTCAGCAGAGACTCCTACCTGTTTGCATACGGCCTATTTGGCGCTGCAAAATAGGCCTGTAGAGGACGCTGTGTCCCTCTGTCTCCATTCCATCCTGCGTCACTTCGTAACCCCTGCCACTTATATGCATAGGTTCTCTTTGTGGACTATCCCGCTGCTTTAAATGCAATCTCACATACAACACCTTTTGATAAGTTATGGCCACTAGGAGTCAATGACCCTTTGTGTCGTTGGATGTTTGTCTTACTGCAGCGTAGAGCACATGGTAGTCAACATGACAACAACAGAGTCTTTAAAACCCAGTACCTAAAAACACTGGTGCCCTTCAGGGTTGCGTACGTTCACCACTCCTATATTCATTGTACACAAACGACAATTTCACTCTTATATATAACATATAATAAATAACATAACACATCTGCTGACTACTCAGCGGTGGTCGGCCCGCATTCAGCACAGCGGTTTAAAACACACACACCCTGCTAAAACCTCTTGCAAACCCTCTTGCAAACTCTTTAAAGACATCCTGTTTCCTCCACACCACTGACTGCCGAACCATTCAATTAGTAAATGAAACTGCTTAATGAAAGCCAAGCACTAATTACATCTGTATTTGAAAGCACCTGACATTTTATTCTTATTTTGCACTATAGCTTACTATCCACTATCTTACATCCACAAATGTCTTATGGGGGGCGGCAGGATAGCTCAGTCCGTTAGGACTTTGCTTGGGAACCAGAAGGTCGCCGGTTCAAGTCCCCCAAACACCCGGGCACTGTCGAGGTGCCCTTGAGCAAGGCACCAGACCCCCTACACTGCTCCCCGGGCGCTGTATTTAAAATAGCTGCCCACTGCTCCTTATACTAGGATGGGTTAAATGCAGAGAAACAAATTTCACTGTGTGTGTCCAATAAAGAAGATTCATTGTTTATATTATCATGTGTCTTGACTGTTATGCAGTAGTTTTGTCTGTTCATGAGCACACTTAGGCGAAGCCCTAACAAGTGTGCGTGTGTCTGTGTGTGTCTGTCTGTCTGGTGGGACCCAGATGCTGCTGCAGCTGAAGACCCTGGCGCTGGAGGCTGAGACGGAGCTGGAGCGGCACGACGACGTGCTGACCACCGTCGGCAGCTCCACAGAACGGGCCACCGCGCACATGGACACGCAGACCTGCCGCATGAGGAGGCTGCTGTAGTCTAAGGACCCACGCATCCCATGGCAGCAGACGGCTGCCGCCCAGACAGTACTGTGAGTACCTACCTATCTATCTGTCTGTCTGCCTGTCTATCTGTCTGTCTGTCATTGTCCATTGAATAGGGTTCCTAGCTTTTGGGAGGATGCACGTTTTGTGTCTCCATGGCCACCGATGAGTTGCTGTATTATTCTACTGTCCTTATTGTACCAAGCTAAAACATATATAGTAGATGCCTGGTGACCTTCATCTGATGCCGTCCGTAATCTGATAAAATAATCCATAATCTTAAAAGGTCCGACTTTTCCTCGCCCTTGAGAAGCATGCATAATCAGAATCAGAATCTGAATGCCTTTTTATTGTCATTGTACAATGACATTGGGTAGCAATCCTCGTGACATAACACTCGAACAACAACAAACAACATACTACAAGCAACAATCGAAAATCCAAATGATTTAAAAAAATAATAATAATAAAATCGAATCTGAACAAAATAAACAGGTTTAAAAAAGGTCCATATCAAAACTGGAAGGAGTGAATTGGGGAATATTGCCGACAGTGGAAACTTCAACTGTAAAAGCATCTGAGCGTCTTCTGGGAAAAAAATCGGCACCATTAGATTTGAGCCAGTCGTGACTCCGCTAACGGGCGGGCCCTCAGCCAACCACTCACTGGTTTAACATACAAGGATCCAGACCAGACGAGCCACGGCCAGTGGAACCAAGATGTCGGTTCGGGACGGCACGTCCTTCCGGGCAATTACTAGTTGCTTGGAAAACCCAAATTGGTTGTACGAGAAGGACCAGTCAACAAAGGAGAGAGTGGATGG
Organism: Muraenolepis orangiensis; assembly: GCA_027704905.1. NCBI lineage: Eukaryota > Metazoa > Chordata > Actinopteri > Gadiformes > Muraenolepididae > Muraenolepis > Muraenolepis orangiensis. Next base: position 8,869,965 of record CM051005.1, on the reverse strand, counting down.
AAAGGGGACGGCCACTGTAAACGCCCCTGCTTTTCATTCCAGGATAAGTGCATTCCAGAATCCTGGTTTTGAAGATGTTTAATGCTTATAAAAAAAATAAGTTGGGCAATAGATCCCTTTTTATTTTTTTATTTTTTTGGTTTGTTGGAATAATTTATAAATAAGTACCTGAAATGTGATACTTGCAGGGGACATGTACGTTCACCCCCTGGCTGTTGTATGTTGTATGGTGAGATTTAATTACGATTACTTGAACTTCCTCCTCTCAACAACGTATTCCTCAGATGTAGATCCATGCTGTTGTTTTTCTCCATAGGTCCGAGATCCCTCATCTTCCTCCTCCCAGGGTCCTTGGTCCGCTTTGCTGCTGAACCATCAAGATGCATGTCTCGATATATCGGCACTTTATATACTGTGTTTTCCTCATGGGGACAATTTTTTTTTAATATATTATGTATTTATTATGTAAAGGTGAAACTATCCGGGACGAAATGTGGCAATTTTTCCTTTCCTTGAAAATTATTTCACATTAAAATGTGTTATGTGGCAAGATGACTATGTGAATATGTTCCATTTACAGTTTTAAAGAGCAGACGGCGGATCTTATTATGAATATGTATTGCCTGTAAATGACTTGCATGCGTGTGGCAGTCTAATATGTTCTGTCATTCTGTAATGTATGTGTGATTGATTGTAATCTAAACCTGTAATCTAAACTAATCTGAAACACAAATGACCTGTAGCATCTCCTTCATTGAGTCATCCAAGTGCTTTTTTATTATTTTTTTTTATTTCTTATGTTTCTTTATTTTTGATGTCGGCTCATTTTGTCACATGAAATAAATCCTTAATGCCGAACACAGATAAGAAGTAATCTCAAACGCATTAGGGAATACGAACACATTCTTCTGGTAATGTGAAAGAAACCCTGCAGAGCTTTAAATTCTGGTTCCCTTATCCTGACAAAGGGGGCGTGTAGACTGCCTACTCCCCTTGAAAATACAGAGAGCTCCTGGCTATAGCAACAATGTCGAGAAGGATTTGACCTAGGAGTTTTAACCAAACCTAACCAAACCCCATGACAAACAGCCCCCAGTGGCCGAGATAAGTACTGCATATAGGTGATTATGTTCATCTGTTGACCCTTGACAATTGCTCTGCCATTCAGTGAAATAAGAAGAGGGGACTCTATATTATAGTTTTGGGAGAGAACCACCATACAGTAAACAATACTTAACTTTACTGCACGTAACTTTATTCCATATTGTTGCCATTTGCATCAAGTACAATGGAATGCTTACTCCCCATTCCCTCCCGCAGTATGAATTTCTAAAACACAATACTATAAACAAATAACACTGAATGATGATATGTACACGTATAGAATTGTGCTAAAAGCATTTAAATGTGCCAGTAGTGCAGCAGCATCATGAATACAGTGCAGAACAGTGCAGTAACCGTAATGAATCCAGAAAGTCCAGCAAAGTATTATAGCGTAATGTTAATGACAATGTTATGATAGTGGCAGCACTCCCAGCAGTTCACGCTGGTGACTTTTTACTGGATTTGCTTTCTTGCCTTTGTGTTCAACTGCAGGCCGTATTTCAGGCATTTCTTTTTTATTTTTTATCCACCTATTCTCACCTATTGCTGTCATCAT